>JARFIW010001664.1:0-201273 GCA_036346225.1 Platerodrilus igneus | reverse complement strand
AGCTAAGTCAGGCTCTAGGAGTTGAGAAAAGTTCGGAGCAGGAGGAGACTTGAAATTGTCCGCCTGTATTTTGCGCTGTTCTAGTCTGCGACCTACACGCAAAAGTTCCGTAATAGTATTCAGATCCAGCAAAGCCAAGTTGGTTTGGTAGAAAGGTGTAAGATTTGGTAAAATAATGTCAAGTTTCTGTAGTTCCGAAAGAGAGATTGTTAGACGAGCAAATAAGTTTTCCATTGTAGCTAAATATATACCAATAGACTCTGAGGGACCCATAGTACGTTGCTTTATTTCCTCTAACAGTTGTAACGTAAATATATTCTATAGTAATATGATCGTAAGAACCGCTTCAACATAAATATATTCTGTGGTAATCGTTCATACAGATACAGTGGCGCTCAACCCATTTTCCTTTTGTTAGTTTATCGTAGAGTTTAGACCATCACCACACCCTTTTCTCATTGCTCACCCTTGGGGTAATTCCCAGACTTAGCCGCGAATAGTTAAAGCTTCACTTTATCCATCAAAAAAAAAAAAAGGGAGAAGAATTCAAATGTTGCTTCACAGTTTCGCGTTGTAATTAGCGGGTTGAAATTCTTCCCTTAATAGTCGAATCACATCCTGCCAATTAGTTAGAGATTTTCTATGCGCTCTGAATAAAATTAAGGCTTTTCCCGAAAGTAAGTCTGATGCCGAAGAAAATAGTTGTGAACCAGAAACGTTGCGTGCCGAGCATAATTCGTCCACGCGTAATAAAAATGCATTTAAAGACATACGGTCCTCACTCGAAAATTTTAAGTCCCATTTAGACACCAGCTGTTCATAACCAGGCGTAGCAATCGATTTAGAAAGAGATATAGGTGTAGGTAATTCATCAGAAGATTCAGCAGAAGTAAGATCATCCTCCGTGTCAGTAATCGGATTAATAGTAGCCGTAGAAACAAGTGGTACCCTAGGTGAAGTGGCAGAACGTCTAAAGCGACGGTATAACCTATCGCAATCACTGCGTAAATTGCTAACACATAGCAACAACGTTCGCTGTATTACGGTTTCAGCGTCAGAAGTGATATTCATGCGTTGGATTCTCCCTTTAAGATGCATAGTCAGGCTAATAATACATTGGCCGTCGGCAGTTGTAATATCACCATTAAAACCTTTGACCTTCGTAGTTAACTCAGTTAAACCCTCAGTCACGGCTTCATTATCCGTCTGGAAATCGATATCAGATTTAAGCGGACTTAGAGCTTCCGAAGATTCCATTTTTAAGATCCTCCTAAAGGATTTACGAAGGTCGGATACAGGTACTTTTGCATCGAACCCACGGGAACCGACTTCATATTTGAGTTCCGCTTTATGTAACCGATCCACTTTTAGTTTCCAGTAGTCACCCATTATTACAGAATCGACAAACAACACTCAAATATTTAAAGACACAAAAATGAATTAAATAAATAAAAATTAAATAAAAAAAAAATAATTCGTGCCGCTACAAAAAAAAAATCAATGTCAAAAACATCAAGGTCAAAAAGAAAAGAGTAAAACAAAACAAAAAAAAAATCAAGAGCAAATAAAAAAAATCGGGCAGAAAAGAAAAAAATCGAGCAGGGAAAAGAAATCGGGCAGGAAAAGAAGAAAGAAGAAACAAAAAATATCGAGCAGGAGAAAAAGGAAATCGTGCCCCTCGTTTTTCTCGAGCTCCACGTTGGGCGCCAAAAATTTTGTTACGTTATTTTTTTGTGGGGCAGGCGCGTTGGGCGCCAAAGTTATGTTACGTTGGCTCGTAGCCGTGCGTAACAAAAAGTAAATCAAAGAGGAAAAAAAAGAAAGTGACCGGGCTCAATCGGAGAGTAGGGGGGGTTGTAGAAAGCAGACCAACATATAACGTACGGGGCTATAAGGAATTAGTAACAATACCTGAAAAAAAAAGAATTAGAATAGCCAACCTGCAATAAAAATAGTTAAGTAAACCTGAAAAAAAAGAATGTAAAAGAATGTAAAAGAAGGTAAAAACGTTTGGATAATCTATATAATATGACAACGGTAATAGCAGTACAAAAACTTTTAATACAAAGTGAGGTAATATTGGGGAGTAGCAGAAACGTTTCCTCACACACCAATTTAACATCAATTAGACAAAAATATTTTTAACAAAAGATAAATAGATAAGCACATTTGATGAGTAATTCAGTAGTATTAGTTTTTTTTTGTTTCTTAATAGCATGCAAGTCTATTGTAAAAGGTATCAGAACAACAAAGGATATTGTAAAATCACGGATAGATATTTAAACTAACAACAAGTATGAAATAGTGCACTTACAGAGAGTCCTGCAGTAACGCTTCCTTGCAATGGAAGTGTGGGATTTACGATGTTCGGCACTCACGAAGCACTTCACCCTTGATTGTGAGGGTGTTGATGGAACTTATTACACTTTACACTAATCACAAAAATTGTAGTAAAAATTTAGCATTTAGAATCACGGGCTTGCAAGGCACGATGTAATGCATGTCTTCTGATCAGTTCTTGCATTAAACTAACAGCAACGCGAGGTGTTTCATTTGCTACCTATAGCAACAAAGAAAAATCCAATGCTTTGCATAACGAAAGTTTGCACGAGTAGTGATCTATTCTAGATTCTTTGGTAGTAGAAAATTCAGAAACACAGTATCAACTGTATTTACATGTGAATGAGATACATATTTATAAGAAGCAACCTTTTTTTTTTCATCTACTAAACCGGCTACACTGTATCATCATTTTTAGAAACACTCAAGCTTACAACTGTATTTAGATAATCCAAAGTATGTACTGCTCGGGTAAATAAAAAAAAGAAAACAGGTAACGAAACGAGATCGCACACACATTACTCCTAAAGAAAGAATCGGTCAAGTTTCACAAGTTCTACCAAGTTTTATTTCTAACAGAAAAGCAACAAAACAATTTGTCGTGCAACGCGTAATCACTAAGGCAATGTTCCGTAAAACTTTTATTGTACACGAAAAACAACTAAAGACACAATCAGCAAAGCAACGCGTATCACTCAAAGTACTTAATATATCGGAACACAGAACAACTACCCAACTACTCTGTTTATACCAACTCGTGGTCATTACCACCGCGCTTCTTTCAATCCAACACGTTACATACAAAAGCATACCTCTTTCAAAGGTAATCAGAACTACACTTCTTATCTGTTTATATTTAGACTCGTATATCCACATAAGGAACAACATTTATACGAATAGCAATTTATCATTAATTCCAAGCGGTTTGTAATTTTCACTTAACATCTGAGCGTCCGTTATCTCAACTTCGATAATAGCATAAGTAACGAAATTTTATACGACGAATAATTATTTATTTATTAATGTAAATCCCACTTTATGCAACCAGCTATTCAAAGCGATGTATTTTAAGTACGCTAGCAGCAAGAAGCGTAATATACTATAGCGAGATTATTCGTCAACGAGTTAATAAACACAAAATGCAGAAATAGCAGTCACCGAAACGTATTTACGAATTGGGTATAGTGTAAAAATGTCGAGCTACAACAATGCACGTTACACTATGATACCATGGAGAGGTCGATTAAAGTTTGGGCAATATATAAAAAACCAGAGCAATAAATACGGAATAAAATTATATAAACTCTGTATAACAAATGGCTACACAATTAATTTTAAAGTGTATGCCAGTAAAGGAGATACCACAATGGGGAAGAGTCATGCGGAATCTATTGTTAACAATTTGTTAAGTAACTATTATGGATAGGCTACACACTTTATTGCGATAACTATTACACAAGCTTCACACTGGCTAAGAAGTTGTTAACTGTAAACACCAGATTGTGTGATACAGTTAGAAAAAATAGCAAATATCTGTGTTCTGAAGTATTAAATGGTAAGTTGAGAAAGGACGAAATCATAGGAAAACAAAACGGAAATATTAAATTTTTAAAATGGGTTGATAAAAGACCTGTACATATGCTAACTACATGTGAATTCCACGATGACTGTTTGCATGAAACGAGAAAAATAAAAAAAAAACGTACCTGTAAGGAAACCGAATTCTGTTATAGATTACAATTTGGCAAAAAAAGGAGTAGACTACAGGTAGGATAACATTAATTATAACTAACACTTATTTACTTACGTTTTTACAGCGACCAGATGACTTCCTATCAGAGTCCCCTTCAGGAAGGTGTTAAATGGTATCGAAAGGTGGCTATAGATTTGTTACTTGGTTCTGCTATTGTAAATTCATGAATTTTGTATAACTCACAGTTTCCTAATAAGCGTAGGCCAATTTTAAATTTTCGGGATAACCTCATAAAAGCACTTTCTGCTTACGAACCTACTAGACCAAGAACTCCAAAACGAATTCATACGTTAAGGGAAAGTGGACCTGAAAAATAGGAAGAGAAGAAAATGCGTAGGATGCTACAAGATTTTAAGGCAGCAGTTTTCCAGTCGCCAAGTTGACAACAAGGTCAAAAAGTTTACACCTATTGTGAAGAATGTAAAGACCAACCCGCATATTTTTTAAATGTTTCAATGGTTCTCATAATGTATAAGCACCTTTTTCATACCAATTTCATATACTTATTTGTTAGTATGTAACATTTCTCATTTTATAATGCTTTGTCAATAGATTGCATTCAAACTTTTAGTACAGTGTGTATGATATACATCAAAATCTTCACTTTATTTGATCGAACATAGGGTATTTTAATGTGTTTAATTATTTCACGTAGTGTGCTATACGAATTGGCCGAACCCCATGCTACGTTGCTTTTATATTTACCTCCTAATAGACTGTTAGATAACCACGTGAACACTTTCAGTTAGATGGTTGTCTACAACAATATCATCACTATAGTACAGAAAATTTACGGGACATATGTCACCCATTACACACTCTACTAGATTGCAATACGGGACGAATTTTCCCCGTAATGCACATTAATTGGAAGTTAAAATAATCTTCCGCGGCGAACGTGTTACTACTATTGAGAAACCCAATTCCAGTTGCTACATATCAGCAGAATTTAACTAGCGGCGACGATAATTGTGAGCTCCTGCACGTCGGCTTTCAGAAAGTTTATAAATATATAAACAATAAATAAATTATTCTATTTTCAAGCAAGCAAAATTTATATTAATGTACTGTTACGAGCTATTAGGCAACCTGTCAAACACAAGCGCCGTAAGCAATGTATATACTACAGAAGACTCGACTTTCTAGCATATATCGGAGTATGAATCATCTATTTAATTCAGGGCATATATTAGACCGCTGATGAAGTACAGGGTTAGTCTATATTTAAATGTCGAATATAAATTATATTGTGTAAAGTTAATTAGTTACGCTTTTGAAAGTCCAAGAATAAATATAAATTTGTGTTATGTGAACGTATATATTGTACCGCAATCTTGTAAAATACATAAATAGACAAAAGTGTAATAAATAAATTATAGTAGTGTTTAGTGTTGTTGAGAAGCCTTATGGTTAAGAATTTAGTTTAAGAAGATATTAGTGCTTTTAAAGAACATTAATGTTATAGTGCTTCATTGTTAATTGGACTAAAAACATCTATAAATAGGGCATATACTGTTAATTAGACTTGTCAACAGTGAGTAATAAAGACTTGTTATTACTTGTTTTAAATTGGTGAAACGCGTTAGTAGTAGCCCGCTACGCTGGTGTCAAGCTGTGTGAGGTATATAGTGATTAATTTAAAAGAAAAACACACAAGTCTAAAGACATTTAAGTAGTTTATATATGCCAGTTACAAGAAGTCAAAGTAAAATGGACGCAGAAACTTTAATGAATTTTCTTAAGGATTTTAAATCCGGTATAGAAGAGAGGTCGACTAAACTAGAAGTGACACTTAGTTAAAATGCTGAAAAAATGGAAGAAAAGTTTAGTTAAAATGCTGAGAAAATAGAAGAAAAGTTATGTGAAAATGCTGCAAAAATTTAAGAAAGGTTGAAAATAAAAGACAGCCACGTTAGAACAAAAATTAATGGAAAGCTCCATTGCAGACGATTTCACTGAACAGGTAAAAACAGTTGAGCAAAAGTTAAACAGTAAATTGGTAATAATAGAAGAAGATGTGATGAGGCTGCAAGAACAAAAGATTTCACTAACAACGAGGCCACTTGAATTAGCAAACCAAGTTGTAAATCAGAAGATCCCAGAAATAAAAAGCATGTAAGGAAGAGAATCAATACCGTCAAAATTTAGAGTGAAACCACCCACATTTGATGGTGAAACACCTTGGCTGACATATTTGAAACAATTTGAAGCTGCTGCAATAGCCAACGGTTGGTGCAACAAAGAGAAGGTTATCTCCTTAATAGTGGCTTTATGGGGCAGCTCTTAACATCTTGCAAACAATTTCCAATCACTAACAGAATGATTACAGTCTTTTAACATCTAAGCTTGAGATGAGATATGGAGACGCTCACCTTCAACAGGTTTACTATGCACAAGTTAAGAACCGCTCACAAAAGACAAATGAAAGCCTGCAAGAATTCGAAGCTGACATTGCCAGATTAGTTAGATTGGCATACCCAACGGCACCAGGTAGTTTCCTCGAACAACTGGCTGTTCAAACATTTGTGGATGACGTTAAAGACAGTGAAATACAGCAAGCGCTAAGATTAGCACAGCCAAAAATGTTAGATAACGCACTGGCCCATGTACTTGAATTTGAAGCAGCTAAGCAGACATCACACAGGGTGAGTAACAAAGTTCGGTGTACATTAGAAGAACCTGGTCAATCGCAGAACAGCATAACAGAAATAATTAACCGTGTGGTGGAAAGGCTGGAAAGACAACGACCACGGAAACGGGGTCTGCGATGTTGGAGTGCGGTGAAGTTGGTCATGTACAAAAACGCTGTACTCAACCAGAAAAACAACAGGTTGAGCAGCAGGAAAACCAAAGCAAGTCGACGAATGGGGCGAACGTCTACAGCATAACGTAGTGCCCTGGAGATTATCATCCGTGCTGCATCGTTGATGGGAAGTCTGGACAGCATTTATATCGATGGTAGAATTAATGGTAGGGTTGTTCGATTACTCGTGGATACAGGAGCAACAAGGAGTATTGTGAGACCAGTTTTGGTTGGTCGTGGAAAAGTGCTACATGCATCGGTATGTCTTCGAATGGCAAGGAAGAGATTACCGTTACGTTGGCAATTGGAGATAAACTAATTAATCATCGGGTGTTGGTAGCTGAAATTACAGAAGAAGTGATCCTGGGAATGGATCTCATGAGAGAATATGGGTTTCATGTGAATATGAAAAAAAATGTGCTTCGGATAGATGATGATAAAATTCCATTTCAAGGGACGAGTAACCAGACGATGCAAGTTCGAATGATTTGTGATACGAAAATAGCCGAGAAGATGGAAATGATCGTGATGGGACGCCCGGATGGTACTTTCGGGAAAGGACAACTGAATCGGGAATTGGTCAAGAGGGATTGCTGATTGGAAGAACACTGGTAAAGTCCCGAAATATGATACCAGTAAGGGTGCTAAATATTAATCCGCCTACGGTGATTCTGAAGAAAGACATGATTGTGGGAAGTTGCATTCCAGTATGTCATATTAAACGTTGTGTGGACGACACAAAAGATAAACTAGCCAACGGTTGCTCACAGAAATTGCCGGATATGTTGGTACCTTCGGGTCAAGGATTAAATGGCGACCAATTGGGCGAGGTAAAAGAACTGGTTGGACGATATCGAGGTGTGTTTGCACTGAATGATGTTGAGAAAGGAAGGACGAACGTTGTGCAACACAAGATCAATACTGGACATGTGCAATCGATACGACAACATCCCAGACGGCTTCCTTTGGCAAAACGTAAGGAAGCCGAGAAAATTATCACCGATATGGAAAAACAGGGAGTAATTCAGCCCTTGGATAGTCCATGGGCATCTCCGGTGGTGCTTGTCAAGAAAAAGGATGGGTCGACAAGGTTTGGTCTAGACTACCGGCGGCTAAACAATGTGACAAAGAAAGACAGCTATTCTTTGCCCAGAATTGATGACACTTAGGATACTCTATCCGGATCCAAATGGTTTACGACTTGGACTTGAAAAGCGGATACTGGCAGGTAGGCTTGGAGCCAAATGATAAAGAGAAAACTGAGTTTACAATTGAAACTGGATTATGGCAGTTCAAGGTCATGCCCTTTGGATTATGCAATGCACCTGCTACTTTTGAACGTTAGAAGAATTCGATACTGCGTGGACTGTCCTGGAAAACATGTCTGGTGTACATAGACGACGTAATAGTGTTAGGCGGGTCTTTTGAAGAACACCTTAAGAACCTAGAGAAGATATTCTAAAGATTACGTGGGGCAAACCTTACCTTGAGCCCTAAGAAATGTCACCTATTTGGAAGAGGTGAAATACTTGGGACATGTCGTTTCGGAGACCGGAATAAGAACTGACCCTTACAAGATAAAAACGGTACAAGAGTGGCATACACCAGCAAATATACGCCAACTACGCAGTATTCTAGGATTGTGTACATATTTCCGACGTTTTATACTACGGCTGGTTAACATTGCCAAACTGTTAACGAAATTAACCGAAGATGGACAAGAATATAATTGGAATGACGACTGCCACAGCGTATTTGAACAACTGAAACGGCTACTAGTTACAGCACCAATTCTGAATTATCATTGGGTGGAGGAGAAATTTGTGTTAGATACCGATGCCAGTGACACAGCTATAGGAAGCGTTCTTTCTCAAGTGCAAGACGGACAAGAAAAAGTTATTGGGTATTTCAGCAAGGTCTTGTCGCAGCAGGAAGGAACTATTGTGTGACAAGAAGGGAGCTGTTGGGCGTCGTCAAATCCGTAGAGCACTTTTATAAGTATTTATACGGCCGTAAATTCCTGTTAAGAACATACCATGCTGCACTAAAATGGTTACTGCAGTTTCGAAATCCTGAAGGGCAAGTTGCAAGGTGGATAAAACGGCTGCAGGAATATGACTGCGACACAAAACATCGTGTAGGAACTAGCCATCGGAATGCAGACGCTCTGTCAAGAAGACCTTGTCCGGCAGACTGCAATCATTGCTCCAAGATGGAAGAGAAAGTGTCATTAATAAAATGACGGTAACCGATGACACATGGCAACCCGAAAGAATACGAGAAGACCAGGAGAATGACGCCGAATTGGGACGTATTATTGAGTGGAAAAGTAGAGGACAACGACCAGCTTGGGAAGGAATTAGTATTTCAAGTAGGAGCCTGAAGGCATACTGGGCACAGTGGGACTCCTTGGTGATTGAAAATAGAATCTTGAAACGACTCTTGGATTGTGAAGATGGCACTGACAGACGCCTTCAAGTGATAGTGCCGAGAAGCAGAGTGCCGGAAGTGTTGCAGCACTTGCACGATGGTATTTCCGGAGGGCATTTTGGCGTGAAAAGAACTCTCGAAAGAGTGAAAGAAAGATTCTATTGGGTGAACTGCAAAGAAGATGTGAAGGAGTGGTGCCGGAAATGTGAGTTGTGTGCCTCTGGAAACGGCACGGTTACAAAACGGAAAGCCTCAATGACACAGTATAACGTGGGGGAATCTTTTTGAGACGGTGGCCATTGATATAGTTGGTCCGTTCCCTGAATCAGAGAAAGGAATAAATACGTCTTGATTGCAATGGAGTATTTTACCAAATGGCCGGAGGCGTATGCTATACCTAACAAAGAAGCCGGAACGGTTGCAGATGCACTAGTGAGAGAGTTGTTTTGTCGCTTTGGAGTTCTGTTGGAATTACACTCCGATCAAGGTCGGAACTTCGAATCAGCGTTGTTTCAAAACGTCTGCAAGCATCTTGGAATCAGGAAGATTAGAACCACGCTACTTCATCCTTCGGATGGAATGGTTGAAAGAATGAACAGGACGTTAGGAAAGTACTTAGCCAAATTGTCTCTGTACATCAACGACACTGGGACCAATATTTACGTTGGTTCCTACTGGCGTACCGATCTTCGGTACATGACAGCACAGGATACTCTCCCGCCTGTGTGATGTTAGGACGTGAATTGCGGCTACCGTGTGATCTTCAGTTTGGATTTAAACCTGGAGAAAAGATCGCAGGTAAAGATTACGTTAGTAAGCTTCGTGAAAGATCAAATAGCATTCACGAAAACGTCCGAAATATCCAGGCAGCAAGCGATCGAATAAAATCACAAAATGACACGGGAGCACAAAAAGGTGGTTACCAGCCTGGAGATTTAGTGTGGTTATATAATCCACAAAGAAAACGTGGATTGTCGCCAAAATTACAAAGACAATGGGAAGGCCCGTACGAAGTGTTAAAAAGAATGAATGATGTAGTGTACCGGTTTAGAAGATCTCCCCGTGGTAAACCGAAAGTGGTACACTTTGACCGTTTAACATCCTATGCTGGCAACAACCAGGAAGACTCGAATAATGAGAATGGTGTTTTACGAATTATTAATCATGAGCCAAATGTAGATTTTCAGAGTTCTATAGCGGCGTATGGTGGTTCCGCTAAGGCGAAATTTGACGTTGTTGTTGAAAAACAGCAAGATCTGTTTAGGGTACCAGAAGGGTATTCCCTTGCACATTGCGTAGCTCAAGATCTGAAAATGTTAACAGGAATAGCTGTTGTTTTCGAGAAAAGGTTTAGATGTGTGGATGAATTAGAACAACAGCAGCCAACTGTAGGAAAAGCTTTGGTCCTTCAGGATAAAAATCGTTGTTTACTATTTGGTCACCAAAAATTCTTTATGGCAGAGACCTAGTTATGGACATCTATGGGAGGCTTTGCTGAATCTTAAAGCTCAGATGATAGAAAATGTAGTAACGAGACTAGCGATGCCCTAGCTAGGCTGTGGACTGGATCGCTTAGATTGGAGAATAGTCCGAAATATGCTAGAAGTAATTTTCCGGGGAACCAACGTCCAGGTCTTTGCTTGTTGTTATCGACGGATTGTCTACCAAGACCAAGAAAAGAGTGTTGACTGTTATTTCCAACGACATGGTGGATGCACCAGAGAAGATAGCTGTCGATACCGTCATCAGTCATCAAATTGGCGTCAAAATGTATTTACAGTTACGAGACGTAACGGTTTTAAAGAGGGGGCAGTGTTGCGAGCTACTATTAGGCAACCTGTCAAACACACAAGCGCCGTAAGTAATGTATATACTACAGAAGGCTCGAACTTTCTAGTATATTCCCGGGTTTGAATCATCTATTTAATTCAGGGTATATATAAGACCGCAGATGAAGTACAGGGTTAGTCTATATCTAAATGTCGAATATAAATTATATCGTGTAAAGTTAATTAGTTAAGCTTTTGAAATTCCAAGAATAAATATAAATTTGTGTTATGCGAACGTGTATATTGTACTGCCAGCTCGTAGAATACATAAATAGGCAAAAGTGTAAAAAATAAATTATAGTAGTGTTTAGTGTTGTTGAGAAGCCTTATGGTTAAGAATTTAGTTTAAGAGGATATTAGTGCTTTTAAAGAACATTAATGTTATAGTGCTTCATTGTTAATTGGACTGAAAACATCTATAAATAAGGCATATACTGTTAATTAGACTTGTGAACAGTGAGTAATAAAGACTTCTTATTACTTGTTTTCAATTGGTGAAACGCGTTAGTAGTAGCCTGCTACAGTACTAACAGTTGCGCAAAATCCGTCCCTAGTCATTGTTTTCTTACTTATGAGAAGTTATTCCAGTATTTTTCTTCTTATCAACGGCATATCTAATGTTGCACGTGCGAACAGCAAACGATTACGATTAGCAGCTTCAAATTTAATCTAAACATGCACTGTATCGTTGAAATGTTTTAAAAGTTCAAAAGAACGATTCAACATAGTTGACATGATACCACTTTTACTACGCAACATCGTTTCCCTACTATACTATCTCTATAAATAATATATAGATGGTTGTGGAAATAATGGAGGTAGTTTAGTAGAGAGTCGCCATCCTAGTACTTTTCTAAATGAATAAAAGTTAACAAGAGGTGTAGATAAGTGGGAATTTAATATAGCGATTTTCTATGGACGTATTTGATGAACAATATTGAGGAACTCAATTTCAGTTGTTATATACCAGCAGAATTTAACTAGCGGTGACGATAATAGTGATAACACAAGCTCCTTTACGACAGCTTTCGGAAAGCTTAAAAATATATAAACAATAAATAAATTATTCTATTTTTAAGCAAGCAGACTTTATATTAACGTACCTACAATTGAAGATCCATCTCTAGTCATTATTTACTTACTTATAAAAAATTATTTCAGTATTTTTCTTCTTATCAACGCTATAATTTCACGATTAGCAGCTTCAAATATAATCTAAACATGCACTATATGGTTGAAATGTTCTAAAAATTCAAAAGGACGAATCAACGTAGTTGATATGATACCACTTTTACCACGTAACAGCGTTTCCCTACTATACTATCTCTATAAGGAAATCTCTTGCCGAAATCATGGAGGTAGTTTAGTAGGGAGTCGCCATCTCAATACTTTTCTAAATGAGAAAAAGTTAACGAGAGATGTAAATAAGTGGGAATTTAATATAGGGACTTTCCATGAGCGTATTTGATTACTACTATTGAGAAACCCAATTCCAGTTGTTACATATCAGCAGAATTTAACTAGCGGTGACAATAATCATGATAATACAAATAAATTGTTATATTTTCAAGCAAGCAAAATTTATATTAATGTACTAACAACTGCGAAAGATCCGTCTCTAGTCATTGTTTATTTACTTATGAAAAGTTATTCCACTATTTTTCTTCTTATTAACGGCATGTCTAATGTTGCATGTGCGAACAGCAAACGTCACCATAGTTATTTCACGATTAGCAGCTTCAAATATAATATAAATATGTACTATAAGGTTGAAATGATTTAAAAATTCAAAAGGGCGACTCAACATAGTTGACATGAAACCAGTTTTACTACGTAACAGCGTTTCCCTACTATACTATCTCTATAAGCAATGTAAAGATAGTTGCCGAAATCATGGAGCTAGTTTAGTAGGGAGTCGCCATCACAAAACTTCTCTAATGCCCGTTTGCACCGCATTAATTAACTACGAGTAAATGGTAAGGACGGCTTAAATTTAGAAATTGTGTTGCACCGCATGCAAAATACTTGTTAACTCCTACTTAAAATAAACCGTGGTTAAGGACGGATTAAAGTTTAGTACGAATTTGCGCGTGCGCATTTGATATAAGTGTAGTTGACTTTTATTGAAGTTATAACCATCAGCTGTTAGATTTTACATAATTTTGATAAACTTTTTATTAATAATGGATTTGGTGGACGGCTCCGAATTTTTAGAAGATGATCTAGACTTATTAGAAATTATTGACGTAGGTTTCCCAAAATTTCAATACACCAGATCAAACAAATTTCACGAATTGGATGAATATACATTTTTTAGAAGATTTAGGTTAACAAAAGCAACAGCTCTCAATGTTTTAAGTTTAATTGAAGAACGACTTGAATTTCCAAATGACACGTTAGTACATTTATGGTTCATAAGCATTAGAATACTTTACAAAATTGAGTATTTTAGAAATAACAGCATTTCACCCATGAATCAATTACTAACTGCATTGAGATTTTTCGCATCCGCAGAACATTTGTCGACTGTTGCTGATTGTATGGGAATGCATACATCTACAGTTTCTAGGATAATAGTAAGGGTCGCAGATAGTATAGCCACATTACTGTCTCAGTATATTAATATGCCAGAAAATCTCTATGATATTCAAAGGGAACAGAATGACTTTTATGAAATTATCCGATTCCCTAGTGTTAGGGGAAATTGATGGCTCTCATATAAAAATACCATGTCCAGGTAGTGAAAATGGTGAAATTTTCAGGAATAGAAAAGGATATTTTTCAATTAACATCCAGGCAATATGTAATTCCAAATTAAAAATTATGGATCTAGTTGCGAGATGGCCGGGTTCAACCCACGACGAAACGGTGTTCAACAATAGTATGGTTAGAGCACGTTTTGAAGATAGAAGGTTTCCAAATCGCTGCTTCTAGGTATTTCTAACGTATAAAACTTTGATTATAATATACGCTTTTTTAGAAGATAGTGGATATCCATTACGACCATACTTTTTTACACCACTCCTAAACCCCACCACAAGAGCCCAGCAACTATATAACGAGTCGCATATTAGAACGAGAAATGTAGTTGAACGATTGTTCGGAGTATGGAAGCGACGTTTTCCTGTGCTAGCATATGGTATGCGAATTAAATTAGATACTGTATTGACAGTTATCATTGCTACTGGAGTTCTACATAACATTGCCCTAGAAATGAATGAGGGACAGTTACCTCCAGCAGAAAATATTGATGTAGCAGAGTTGGAGCTTCTAATAGCCGATGGCCAAATTCCAGATATTCCAGAAAACAATAACAACATGCTAATCAATGCAACCAGAAATGATTTTATTAATAACTACTTTTTACATTTGGAAATTATCTAATTTTTTTTGTTTTAATAAATTACCTAATCTTAAACTCTCTAGTCTTAACTTTCTTTCTTCCTCTTCAAAAACTTTTAACGACTTCTGCCTAGCTACTTCCATTTCTGCAATGGTTAAGCGACACTCCAACAATTTATTGTATTTCTCGGTAAAATGAGATGATGTGAGTACGCTGAGGGCAGGTCTTCGTCGACTGCAATCATATACTCGCTTTTGCTTCTCACGAGCTGACTATAAAATTTCACACTTAAAATATTTATGATTATTAAAATACACTTACGGTAGTGTTATCTGAAGTTGTAGCAGTATGCAACAATGTATCTTTTGGTTGGCTGAGTTCTGCCGCACAATATTTTTTCCATGGGATTCTTTCTATATCCGATGGCTCTGGTTGGGAATCATACATTAATTCAACATCAGATAAATCGATCTGATTAATGTCTACATTATCATCCAAAATCTACAACAAATGCAATGTTATTGAAAAGCATTTACAAATCATTGAGGCATACGTTTGCGTCTTCTACTGCATCACTGTCAAACATATTATTTATCCCATATAACGTCTTTTTGTCTAATATACCAAGCATCAGATCGGTGTTACTATCTGTACTGGTAGCTTTTACCTTACCTCCACCAGTTAAATATAACTTTTTCTTCTCTTCCCCTACAACTTTCCTTGTGCTTTTACACTGGTTTAAAAAGAATCTTCGTAGTGATTCGGCACTGCGAGCTTGTAAATTAGAACATTGTGCATTGAATTCCTTGGCAATAATTATCCAATAGCGGTGTTTTTCCTCATTGGTTACTGCATCAGTTTTCTTATTAAGTAGTTTTTGCTTGTACTTGTTTACCAATTGCAGAACTAAATTCTTTTCATCCATGGAAAAATTTGCAGTACGAGCTCTTTTCTTACTCTTCATATGTGAACCTATAGAAAATGATTTAAATGAAACAACTTAATGTATAGCTGAACAATATATACTTACTCATAATTAACATCTCTTTTAGAGCCTAAATAAAAAAGTACGTGGAAAAATTCCAATAATAATATGATATACTCAGATAATAACTAGGGCTGGGTCGGCGTATCGATATATCGATACGTATCGATACGACCCCCGTATCGACCCCCCCGATACAGCAAAAAATAAATATCGATATATCGATACTCGATATGTATCGATACGTATCGATATGTATCGATACGTATCGATATGTATCGATACGCATCGATACGTATCGATACGCATCGATACGTATCGATACGTATCGATATTCGATATAGAATATGTATCGATATTCGATACGCAAAATCCCGTATCGCCCACCCCTATATACATACTTATGTCACAAATATTAAACTTGAAACTTTAATTATTTTGATAACAAACAATCTTAAGTGAAAGATCGAATTGTCAGTAAATACATTATTTTAAAACGATCTTGTGATTTTATTCCCAAAGAAAGAGTAGAAAAATTTATAGATGCGTATCGATTCGTACCGATAGGTATCGCTACGTCTCGATATGTATACTTAATCTACACATCTAAACGTTCCGATACGAATCACTATATATATATATATATATATATATCTATACGTACCGCTACGTATCTATACGTATCGATATGCATCGATACGCACCGATACGCATCGATATGTATCGATACGCATCGATACGAATCGATATGTATCGATACGCACCGATACGCATCGATACATGTCGATTCGCATCGATACGTATCGATACGCATCGATACGTATCGATACGTATCGATACGTATCGATACGTATCGATACGTATCGATATATATCGATATTCGATATATCGATACATATCGATATAGAATATGTATCGATATTCGATACGCAAAATCCCGTATCGCCCACCCCTAATAATAACGAAGAGTAAAAAAGCGGTAAATAAAGTTGTCAGTTAGATAAAGTAAGGTTATGGGCTATGGCCAAAAACTATACTATGATAAAAATTGCGCAGTTGCCAAGTTTCAACCAGTATTAACTAACACGGGATTAAATTAATGCCGTGAAAACAAAATTATTTTAACTCGAACATAAACACTAACTTCTTGTTAGTTAAGTTGAGTTTAAATATGATGCGATGCAAACGGGCATAAATGAGTAAAAGTTATGGAGAGGTGTAGATAAGTGGGAATTTAATATAGCTATTTTCCATGGGCGTATTTTATTACTACTATTGAGAAACCTAATTCCAATTGTTACATATCAGCAGAATTTAACTAGCGGTGACAATAATCATGATAATACAAGTTCCTTCACGACGGCTTTCGAAAAGCTTAAAAATATACAAACAATAAATAAATTGTTATATTTTCAAGCAAGCAAAATTTATATTAATGTACTAACAACTGCGAAAGATCCGTCCCTAGTCATTGTTTATTTACTTATGAAAAGTTTTTCCACTATTTTTCTTCTTATTAACGGCATGTCTAATGTTGCATGTGCGAACAGCAAACGTCACCATAGTTATTTCACGATTAGCAGCTTCAAATATAATATAAATATGCACTATAAGGTTGAAATGATTTAAAAATTCAAAAGGACGACTCAACATAGTTGACATGAAACCAGTTTTACTACGTAACAGCGTTTCCCTACTATACTATCTCATAAGCAATGTAAAGATAGTTGCCGAAATCATGGAGCTAGTTTAGTAGGGAGTCGCCATCACAAAACTTCTCTAAATGAGTAAAAGTTAACGAGAGGTGTAGATAAGTGGGAATTTAATATAGCTATTTTCCATGGGCGTATTTTATTACCACTATTGAGAAAGCCAATTTCAGTTGTTGCATGTAAGCTGAATTTAACTAGCGGTGACGATATATGTGATAACACAAGCTTCTTCACGGCGGCTTTTGGAAAGCTTAAAAATATATAAACAATAAATAAATTATTCTATTTTCAAGCAAGCAAAATTTATACTAATGTACTAATAGTTGCGTAAGATCCGTCTCGAGTCATTGTTTACTTACTTATGAAAAGTTATTCCAGTATTTTTCTTCTTATCAACGGCATTCTAATTTCCCTACTATACCATCTCTATAAGCAATGTAAAGATGGTTGCCGAAATCAAGGAGGTAGTTTAGTAGAGAGTCGCATTCCCAATACTTTTTAAAATGAGAAAAAGATAATGAGAGGTGTAGATAAGTGGGAATTTAATATAGCGATTTTCATAGGCGTATTTGATTCACTATTAAGGAACCGAATTCCTGTTGTTACATATCAGCAGAATTTAACTGGCGGGGACGATAATCGTGATAACACAAGATCCTTCACGACGGCTTTCGGAAAGTTTAAAAGTATATAAACAATAAATAAATAATTTTATTTTAAAGCAACCAAAATTTATTTTAATGTACTAACAATTGCGCAAGATCCGTCCCTAGTCAGTGTTTACTTACTTATGAAAAGTTATTCTAGTAGCTTTCTTCTTATCAACGGTATCTCTAACGTTGCATGTGCGAACAGCAAACGATACCATAGTTATTTCACTATTAGCAGCTTCAAATATAATCTAAACATGCACTATATGGTTGAAATGTTCTAAAAATTCAAAAGGACGACAACATAGTTGACATGATACACTTTTACGTAACAGCGTTTCCCTACTATACCATCTCCATAAGCAATGTAAAGATGGTTATCGAAATCATGGAGGTTGTTTAGTAGGGAGTCGCCATCCCGATACTTTTCTAAATGAGTATAAGTTAACGAGAGGTGTAGATAAGTGGGGATTTAATATAGCGATTTTCAATGGGCGTATTTGATTAGTACTATTGAGGAACCCAATTCCAGTTGTTACATATCACCAGAATTTAACTAGCGGTGACGATAATCGTAATGACACAAGCTCCTTCACTACGATTTTTGGAAAGTTAAAAAATATATAAACAATAAATAAATTATTCTATTTTTAAGCAAGCAAACTTTATGTTAATGTACCTACAGTTGCGTAAGTTCCATTCCTAGTCATTATTTACTTACTTATACAAAGTTATTCCAGTATTTTTTTCTTATCAACGGCATTTCTAACGTTGAATTTGCGAACAGCAAACGATACCACAGTTATTACATGATTGGCAGTTTAAAATATAATCTAAGCAAGCACTAAATGGTTGAAGTGTTCTAATAATTCAAAAGGACGACTTATCTTAGTTGATATGATACCACCTTTACCACGTAACAGCGTTTCCCTGCTACACTATCTTTATAAACAATGTAAATGTGAGGGTCGAATTCAAAGAGTTAGTTTAGTAAGGAGTCGCCATCCCAGTACTTTTCTAAATGAGAAAAAGTTATCGAGAGGTGTAGATAAGTGAGAATTTAATATAGCGATTTTCTATGATCGCATTTGATTACTAGTATTGAAGAACCCAATTCCAGCTGTTACATATCAGCAAAATTTAACTAGCCTTGATAACACAAGTTCCTCCGCGACGGCTTTCGAAAAGTTTAAAAATATATAAACAATAAATAAATTATTCTATTTTCCAGCAACCAAAATTTATATTAATGTACTAACAATTGCGAAGGATCTGTCCATAGTCATTGTTTACTTACTAATGAAAAGTTATTCCAGTAGTTTTTTTTCCAACGGCATTTCTAATGTTACATTTGCGAACATCAAATGACATCATGGTTATTTCACGATTATCAGCTTCAAATATAATCTAAACCTGCACTGTATGGCTGAAATGTTTTAAAAATTCAAAAGGGCGACTCAACATAGTTGACATGATACTACCTTACCACATAACAACGTTTCTCTACTATACTATCTCTAAAAGCAATGTAAAGATGGTTGTCGAAATCATGGAGGTAGTTTAGTAGGGAGTTGCCATCCCAATACTTCTCTAAGTTCCGTTTGCACCAACATAGGAATAAGAAGTTTTTGTATAAGCAGTCTTAAGCTCTAGAAATGCTTATTATAATATTCTGTTACACCAACCACGGCAGTTCATATACTTATTAAAGTATTTCTTAAGACATGTTAAGTTTGGCAACCACAAATCTGGAAACTTTTAGGGTTTTTTAGGGCCTCGTTGGCTTTAGCCTTGTCATAAACTTCTGTTTTGCACCGTTTTTGTTACTGGGTTAGTTCATGTTATTGATTTCAGATTATTTTGTAGGAGTTCATTATAATTAATTATAATTAACCCATCAGTGCAGAAAGCACGCAAAATTAATTTCTCTGGTTCTGAGGAACAGTTACTTTTCAGTTTAAATCACAAGTATAAAGTTATTGTGGAAAACAAAAAAAACTGTTGCTGTCACTTATGAAAAGAAGCAGCAGGCCTGGATAAAATTGAATTAGAATTTAATGCTGTATGCGCCGATGGATGGCTCAGAAACGTTCAGCCATTGAAAAAATTATTTAATAACAAAAAGAAGGAAATACGCAAGGTGGTTGCTGAAGGAAATAAAGAGCGTTATTTAACCGGTATATACAGGGTGAGTTTTTAGTGTGGTAACGGTTGATAACTCCGTTATTATAAAAGCTCCGTAAACCAAATTTGGAGGCATATTAGGCATGCCTAAAGTGCACATTTTAAAAATATTTGGAAGCATACAAGGTGTTTCATAATTCCAGGGCATATTAAACTTATATTTTTTTAAATGGAACACCCTATATATTATTGCATTTCTGAAAAGCCCATAAAAAGAGCTTTAATTTAATATCAAATTGTATCTGTCTATTCCTTTTAGTTTTTGAGATATTCAACTGTTTTTAGAAAAAATGACCCCGATTAGATACATTGCCACTGCACTAATACACAACTTATGTTAATTTTCAAGATGCAGAAAATTTTACCATATACCATAGTATATTTGTAAATATCACTTTTTTGAAATTTCTTTCCAGTATACAGGGTGTGTCAGGTTTCGCAAAATGCAATTTTAAAAATTTTTTTTAAATGGCACCCTACCAATTTTATTGCTACAAGGGATAGTTCATTAAGTGTCCTTTCATTTTTGTTAAGCATTCCCTATACATAAATCCATTACTTTCAGAGATATTTTTGATTTTCTTCAAATTTTATGAATGTTTTTAATTTACATAACTAAAAATAACTTACTATTGGAGAATATTATAAAACAATTAATACATATTGATTAACAATCAACTACACTTATCCAATAACAATTTTCACTAAAGATATAACAACCTACAATAATACGCTATCAACAGAATTCTGCCAGATCAACAATATGCATTTTTATAGAAAATGTTCAAGCAGGAAATTAGACAGGCTTTGAAAAAAATAACTATTACATGTAAAGTGTCATTTAGGTTTATTAATTGTAGTGTGTTGTGATTTAACAGGATATCTCTCTTGGTATATTCTTGATGCAAGTAGGAAATTTTTTAAACTTGCTCTCAATACCCAAATCATATTTATTTGTTCTTCCACTGTAAAATTCATTTTGAAGACTCCTTCAAAGATTACATTTAAAACAGAACTGATAATGTGTTAAATGACAACACACTACAATTAATAAACTTAAATGGCATTTTGACTGTAATTGTTATTTTTTTCAAAGCCTGCCTAATTTCCTGTTTGAACATTTTCTATAAAATGCATATTGTTTATCTGTCAGAATTCTGTTGATAGCGTATTATTGTAGGTTGTTATATCTTTAGTGAAAATTGTTATTGGATAAGTGTAGTTGATTGTTAATCAATATGTATTAATTGTTTTATAATATTCTCCAATAGTAAGTTATTTTTAGTTATGTAAATTAAAAACATTCATAAAATTTGAAGAAAATCAAAAATATCTCAGAAAGTAATGGATTTAGGTATAGAGAATGCTTAACAAAAATGAAAGGACACTTAATGGACTATCCATTGTAGCAATAAAATTGGTAAGGTGCTATTTAAAAAAAAAATATTAAAATTGCATTTTGCGAAACCTGACACACCCTGTATACTGTGAAGAAATTTCAAAAGTGTGATATTTACAAATATACTATGGTATATGGTAAAATTTTCTGCATCTTGAAGATTAACATAAGTTGTGTATTAGTGCAGTGGCAATGTATCTAATCGGGGTTATTTTTTCTAAAAACAGTTGAATATCTCAAAAACTAAAAGGAATAGACAGATACAATTTCATATCAAACTAAAGCTCTTTTTATGGGCTTTTCAAAAATGTAATAACATATAAGGTGTTCCATTTAAAAAAATATAAGTTTAATATGCCCTGGAATTATGAAACCCCCTGTATGCTTCCAAATATTTTTAAAATGTGCACTTTAGGCATGTCTAATATGCCTCCAAATTTGGTTTACGTAGCTTTTATAATAACGGAGTTATCGACCGTTGCCACACTAAAAGCTCACCCTGTATATATATATATATATATATATATATATATATATATATATACAGGGTGTCCACGTCCTCCGTGAAAGTTTTATAACTTTTATGTTATTTAAGATATCAACTTCCGGTTTTTTTTAAACGATAGCCACGGCTAGGCGGCACAATCCAAAAATATTTTCACCCATATACAGGGTGTGCCAATATGGTTTCCAACCCAAAGTTATGTTTTTTTAAATGAAACACCCTAGATTTGATACCATATTCTAAAAGCTCTTTTGATGCTTATCAAAATTATTTAGAGGTACTATAGGTCTATAATGGACGGTTTGCCTTTTATGAGTCATTTTATGTCAAAATCATGTCAACTTTGAAAAATTGCAGAAGTTTTCTTATTGAACTTGTAGAGTCGATTCTTGCACGACATAATTTTTCATATCCTGTTGTATTATTACCGATAGCGCGATGTGCTTGTTTTTTCCTTTTATTGTACAAGGTGAAGCAAAACGCAAAATGAACAAAAAGTCAATTTTTTTAAAAGGCACCCGCCATATTGGATTTTGCCATTGAATAGCGTTTTTGTGGAGCTTTCTATTGACATATAATGTTTTATAGGATACATGAAAAAAAATTCTGAAAAATTGAGAAAACATGTTTTTTATGCAGTTTTGGGACTAGAGAAAACTAAGTAGGCTACTAGCATCAAATCTGACATATCTTGACAA
The DNA here is from genome assembly GCA_036346225.1 of Platerodrilus igneus. Classification (NCBI taxonomy): domain Eukaryota; kingdom Metazoa; phylum Arthropoda; class Insecta; order Coleoptera; family Lycidae; genus Platerodrilus; species Platerodrilus igneus. Next base: position 178,642 of record JARFIW010001664.1, on the reverse strand, counting down.
TATTAATTATCTTAAAAATTTTCCGTTTAATTTGTTGATGTCACAATGAATTTCACACGTCAAGAATTAATTAATATGATATACTGTATTGGAGAAGCTGATCGAAACCCTTTATTGGCAATAAAATTGATTACCTTTTGCATTAGTATGCGACGCCACAATAATAGTATATGTGTTAAACAAGAAGACGCAGCGCTCGTCACGAATAAGTGGAATCAGATAACAAGATAATAAAGCTCTGCAAATTTGAACGCTAATGAGAATTTCCAAGATATTAAGTAAGATAGGCGTTTATTATTTAGAATGAAATTGCGCTAATTCTACAACATTCTGAAAACATATAAAATTGCGTACATAAGAAAGCGTTTATTAAAAACGGGGATTCGTTCATTAGATTCATTCAGTCGATTCATTTGATTCTTAAATGCGATCGCGAAATGTTATTTTAAGTCGCGAGCTGTTGCTTTGTGAAGATAATATTTGAAATATGCAGTAAGTATACCTTAATTTAATAATTATTACGTTGGTACAATAAATATGAAGTGATGTTTTAAATGCAAATGACATTAAAAAAATGGAATTTATTAATTACAATCAAGAGAGAAAATTCTTCAATATAATACTATTTGAAAGATTTTATTAAAAAGAAGATTTAACCAAAAATGTACTAGCATCAAATCTGACATATCTTGGTTACCAATAATACCTCCTCATGCATTAAGGGAACATTGATGTCGATGATCAACAGTTCTTAACCAATGTGGATTTTCGGTTGCATAGTAATGCATATTATGCTTATTGACTGATTCGTTGCTTTTGATCGATGCCTCGTCAGTGAACAAAATGTTCGAAATGTAATAATTTTCGGCAAACACACCGCTCATTCTACTTGAAAATTGTATGCGATTCTCAAAATCATCTCCATATAGTTCTTGATGAAGTTCGATGTGATAAGGGTAGAATGGATGTTTCAATATTATATTGTTTACGCTGATTTTTGAAATATCAGTTACTAGAGCGATTTCTCTGGTGCTCAGATTCCGATTTTCTTCTATTATCAGCAAAACTTCTAATTCGGATTCGTCGTCAATTCGTTTTGCTATTATTTCACACTTAGAATATGCAACGTTTCCAGTAGCTTCAAATCTGTCTCGCAGCTTTTCAAAGGTTGCAGTTCGTGACGTTCTCAAGTTTGAATATTTTTGATGATAGATTCAACTTGCCAATAAAGGGTTTCGATCAGCTTCTCCAATACAGTATATCATATTAATTAATTCTTGACGTGTGAAATTCATTGTGACATCAACAAATTAAACGGAAAATTTTTAAGATAATTAATATTGACAAGATATGTCAGATTTGATGCTAGTAGCCTACTTAGTTTTCTCTAGTCCCAAAACTGCATAAAAAACATGTTTTCTCCATTTTTCAGAATTTTTTCTTATGTAACCTATAAAACATTATATGTCAATAGAAAGCTCCACAAAAACGCTATTCATTGGCAAAATCCAATATGGCGGGTGCCTTTTAAAAAAATTGACTTTTTGTTCATTCTGCGTTTTGCTTCACCTTGTACAATAAAAGGAAAAAACAAGCACATCGCGCTATCGATAATAATACAACAGGATATGGAAAATTATGTTGTGAAAGAATCAACTCTCCAAGTTCAATAAGAAAACTTCTGCAGTTTTTCAAAGTTGACATTATTTTGACATAAAATGACACATAAAAAGCAAACCGTCCATTGTAGACCTATAGTACCTCTATATAATTTTGATGAGCATCAAAAGAGCTTTTAGAATATGGTATCAAATCTAGGGTATTTCATTTAAAAAAACATAACTTTAGGTTGGAAACCATATTGGCATACCCTGCATATAGGTGAAAATATTTTTAAATTGTGCAGCTTAGCCGTGGCTATCGTTTAAAAAAAGCCGGAAGTTGATATCTTGAATAACATAAAAGTTATGGAATTTTCACGGAGGACGTGGACACCCTGTATATATATTTAATAAATTGTAACAGTTTTTTTTGACCACAGTTGAACACCAACGAATTTTTAGTCCTAATAACTCTAGTATAGTCATTAAAATCATGCGAACCATTTTTAAACAAATAAATACAAGTATTGATATTGTATGTGCTAACCGCCATACAGAAATGCTAGTTTGGTTGCTAACATCAGGCGCAGGCGCAGAAAGTTAATACAACTATTATCAAGGCCAAACAGCTTTCCTGTTTAGTGCATAGCACATTTGCGCTCACATTAGCTAGAGCTCTCGTAGAGGTGATAATGGAACTAATAAGGTTTCTGGCGTGTAACTTGCGCCTGGTTTTTTGTGCGGTTGTTAAACTCTAGTGCGCTCGACACTAGGCCTTGATGTTTTAACGATGGTAAGAATTAAAATAATAATTAATTAGACCAACTAAATAATTTTTTGTAGCGCTCTTTTCGTAATTTAACTTTTAGAAGATTTTCTTTTCGTAAGTTTCCCTTCTCATAGTTGCACTCTTCGTAATTTTGCTTTTAGTAATCTTCTATTTTTTTTGTTATAACGTTAATTTTAAAAGACGTTTTTAAATGACTTCTAATAAATAACTTCGTTTCGATAATTCCTGAGATAAATTCATTTAATAATTCTTTGGACATTTGTGTAAATAACACAGAAAACATTCTTTTAATGATTTCGTAAAAGTACGATAAGATATGTTTTTCAACGCTTCGTAGAAGTCGTCAAGTAGATTTTTGTATTATAATTATCAACTTTAAGAAGTCGTTTTGTATTATCGGATTTTACAAAACTAAAGCAGCGAGTAGGCTGAGTTTAAAAGAAGATAAAATCTACTTTTGCATCTGTGAATGTAAAATATGAACGTCCTTCAACCGTACGATGAATAGTTTTATTTTGTGTTATGTTATGGAAAAGCAATAAGTTCGAATGTAATGGAAACGTCCTACAAAGTAGGTAGAAATTTTCATGGTTTGTAAATTAAGTCCGATGATGCTTTCGAATATATTGGAATTTGGTTGGTCCACTTAGTGCGTGTAACCAAAACGCATAGAAGTTAGCATGGTCCAGTCCAAGGGTCACGCAGCTGTTCGTGTTCTGTGGAACATGTGGATTTGACGTCACTCGTTTTCTGAAAAATGTATGTATAAACACCTGCCCTAACATGTTGTGAAGACAACATGTAAAGAACACCTGCAGAGCCAAGGTAAGATATTAAATTTTTCTTGCATCACGTCTACATTTGGTGAGCTTTGATACCAGGCTGCTTCAGAAAATATTTTTGTAACTATCTATTTTGACAAATCCATTTCGCATATTAAAAAAGACCTTAATAAATTTTTGTTGACAATATTAGTTCAGTACAATTACAGTTATTAAATTTTATGAAATTATGTGAACTTAAAGAGTTCTTATTGATGTTTCATATATGCATGATTTCACTTACAATTTTTAAATAATGAATTAACAGACAAGTAATTAAAGTTTTATAAAAATGTAAACAGAAAAAGCAGATCTGACATTTCTGGTATAAATTCAAGTTAAATTTTTGTAACTAATGTAACATTTGAAGTTTTGATATTTTTCTTTGAATATATAATTCTACCTTATGAGTAGATGAAGCTTGCATTGTCTTTTCTTAAACATGAATTTTATATCTACAATTTTTATGAAAGTACAATTTTAATTAAAGAAACAACATTTAATTTTCTTAATTAATTGTTTTATTCTGAACAAGTACGTTCGGAAGTAGGGTAACAAAGAATAAGATCAAATAGAGTAAAGTGGTAAACCCAATTTAATAAGAAGCTTTAATAGCCTTTTCAGTATCTGAAGAATAAAATCTGTGTTCATATTATTGTTGCCTGATTAATCTTTGTTGTTTTTTTAGATGAGGTAGCAAGAGAATACTTCTTGTGTCCTCATTTTAGTATATTTAATTAAATTTTCTTTACAGCTCCTGCGTTAGCAGTTAATACGGTATTCCTCCCTAAGGACGCCCAAGTCCCCTTTAGGGAAACCCTGTGTTTAAAGTTACAGACTTGGTGGCGTCCTGTTTAAACCCCTGTTTTCTCGAGAATCTAGCCCTAGTAATAAAATAATGCTTTGTAAAAAGAACCACGACCAATCCTCATAAGCTCTGCTCAAGGAATAGACCCCTAGCATAGTCGGAAGATACTTGCGTTCCATCATTTTAAGGAAATCCCTCCTTAAAGGTTACTGGTCACATTTGGGGATATAAAAATAACTCCTAACTAATTAATCCTAATAGTAAAAGAAAAGATTATGTTGTAAAATATTCCCTTTTATCTATGTATAAATGTTTTAGGTGGTGGTCTCGCCAAACCATCAAATATCAATTGCGATGATAAGGAGTTATTACTTACAATCATGAACCCGAAAACATTGTATGGAATTGTTAATCCTTACGATTGTGATGCTGATGATGATTTTGTTACTGTAAGGGTACTGTACGAACATTTATTTTTTAGGTATTATATATTTGCTTTTTCAGACATGGAAGAGATTCCGTTGTCTGAAGATGTTACTAAAGATGTCACATTAATGGATCACACATATGTAGCTGTTAATGTACAGGTACTTTTTTGTATACTGATGGCTAAGCTCAGCATTTACAAAAAATTCAATCAATATTAATTCTGTAATTATATGTATATAAATTGATTTTAGGATTCAAATGAAGAAAGGGCACAAAAATTAGAAATAATTAGTCAATCAAAACAGGTTAATTTTATAGTTTATAAGAAATAATTTATTCCTTAATTTGTTTAGGTAACTGAAGATTGGAGTCAATCAAAATCAGTTATGTTAACAACTCCTTCAAAATGCAATTGTAAGAATGTTCGTAACGATTACAATGGCTTTTTATAATTTTTTATTTTAGGGAAATAACTCGAGTAGAAGCAGACCTGCAATCATCAAAGCTCTTACAACATCAGAAATTGCTGAAAAATATAACTTACTTCTGGACAAAAGACTAGCAATTGCAGACTATGAATTCAAGCAAATGCATTTTGATAATGCCTCGAAGAAAGAACAGTGTGAGCTCCGAAGGCAGTCACTGCTTTTGGATATCAGTATCAAGGAGCAATTAAATAAATGTTCATGATTTTTATCTTTTATTACATATTATACAAAAAGAATGCAAATTAATATAATATTTAAATGTGGAAAACATCTGGAAATAACAATGAAAATTATAAATTATTAAAATAATGTTGGATCAAATTTTGTCTAAAATTGTTCATGTTTAAATTATTATTGTCGGCCAAATGTGGACTGTCGCTATTTCTAATATGGTCGTTCAATTCTTCGACATTGATATCCTCTGGTAGTGATTCTAAATCGTAATCTTTCGAGCAATATTTTGTAAAACTGCAGTAACTATAATAACTGCTACGATTGTATCTAGTTTCAATCTTAATCAATATGCCAATACAGAGAAACGGCGTCTCCAATTCCCAAACAACCGCTGAACTGTATTTCGTGTTCTTATGTGAGCTTTGTTATACAATTGCTCAGCTGCAGTTCTCGGATCTGCCAAAGGAGTTAAAAATATGATTTTAAAGGGTAGCCACTGTCACCTATTAAAAAATATAATGCAGGGGTGGGCCATATTTAAGTATTTATTTACCTAGTAGTATAGAATTTGGAAAATTACCATTTTCCATTTTTGTACGTAAACGACTCTTATTAAAGATGGTCGAATTATGACTGGATCCTGGCCACCGCGCAACAATGTCGAACATTTTTAAGTCTGGACTTGCCACAACTTGTATATTCAGAGAAAAGTACGACTTATGATTTCTGAAGTTTCTGCATCATTTCCACCAGGTAACTGAATTCGTATATGGGTGCCATCAATTACACCCACAACTCGGAGAAATGCTGCTATTTCAAAAAACTGATTTTGAATCTCGTATATTTTAACTGCTGTTTCAGACATTTTAATAAATTGTTGCATAATTCCAGCTAATGCCCGTCATACCCTCGTAACTATTCTTGATGCAGTTGATAGATGCACACCACTAAAATCGGCAACTGTAATAAGATGCCCAGCGGATGCATAAAATCGTAGAGCAGTTAAAAACTGGTTCATAAGGCATATAATATTATTTCTACAACAAACAAATACATTTACCATTTTTGTTTAGTACTATACAATCCTGAAACTTACTTATTATTGAGAAATTCCAATTGTTCTTCTATAAAAGGTAAAACCCTTAAGCTAGTTTGCTTGGTGAGACGAAAACGTTTGTAAATATTAAATTCGTCCATAGTATGAAAATAATTTGAACGCGTATAACTTATTCGCAAAAATTCATAATCAATAATTTGTAGGACATCCAACTTGTCTTCAAATAAATCACGTAATTGACGGTCCATGATTAAATTATTGTAAATAACTATTTTGCAACGTCCTGTTCTTCAAAAGGACGGGCATTATGTGCATAGACAAAACAAGGCTATGATTATGTGGCTACTAATAAAATAAAAGTAAACAAACTTTTATTCCAAATGGCATGGGCATACGCCATAGAATATTTAACCCACAGAAAGAATGGAAGCTTCATATTAATAAGAATGACAGTGCCAAGCACCATCTACACGTCTAGAAAGAAAAGTAAATCAAAGAGGGCGGACATGGCGGCGCTAATTTTAAATATTATACATTTAAAAATTACAGTTTCAAATGAAATACAATCACAAAATTGATCAAGTTCAAATGCTGAGATTACTTACATAACACATAAGTATATTCTGAACTTTGAAATCATTTAATATTCAAAATGTAGTAACATAAGTAATAAAGCATGAAACTTGACCATTTCGTGAATAGTATTTCATCTGAACAAAAAGAAATTAGGTTTGTACTACTAATTAATAAATATTACCTTTTTCATGTGTAAAATAAAATACTTAACACTTGAGAAGACATAAATACAACTTTGGCATCATCATTATATTGAAACATTGTACATGATCTTATTTTATTTAGAATTTTAGAATTAACAATGTAATGTGTAATAATAGTTACTTATGTACTAAGTCAGTAGTGATTCTTTATCGAACGAATTTGAGATTATGAGCCGAGTGAGCGAGGCGAGTTTAATAAAGACACTTTATTGAAATGGTGCATACAAACTATCGCCAACCGCAAAAACATACAATTTAAGAAATGGAGATATAATAAGCATGCATTATGACGTTTTATTATAAAAAAAGTAAACAGATATAAAAATAGCAAACATCTGTTTAATGTCTTTAAGTCATTGATGTCGAAAATATTTGTGACAGGTAAAATGTTTGATTTTACAGTAAAATAAAGCGTTTGCTTACTTCCGAAAATCACTTTAGTAATGCATACTTATATTGATGGTTGGCAATAAAGAAAATTATGATATGAATAAATATTTAATAATAAATTTTAAAAATATCGAACACGACAAAATAACGGTACATACACAAAGGCCCTACATCTAAACATAAACTTCAAGCACGATATTATAAGCAAGAATTATTACGTTTTATTATAAAAAAAGTAAACAGATATAAAAATAGTAAACATCTGTTTAATGTCTTACAGTCATTGGTGTCGAGAATATTTGTGACAGAACTAAAGAACAAATTCATTCGGAAAATATCATACCTCAGACTAACATTGTTTATTTTGTCCAAAGATCGCCAGGTCAATTGAAAATTCTGCGAACTGAAGTTATAAAAGCTGAGAAAAAAATGTGTCTGTATTTACTATTCATACATTATTCATGTCTTACCGCTGTAGCCCTATCTGTACTCGCTTTTATGCTTATACCTGTTGTCGGTTACAGTATTGTATTGACAATTTCTAAGAACTGATGAAACATTTGACAAACCAATGATACGTGCATGCATTGCTTGGTTTCTTTCTCTAATCATCTTTTAAAAGTTCAGAGTTGCGTAAATTGAAAACTCTGACATACTATACTACATATGTTAAAACAATACTAACATTTGATTATAATTTAATAATTTGATTATAAGTTATATTTCAAATAAAGCCGTCATGAAAATTTTAGCTTTATACTTTTAAAACAAAATTATGATTTTCGGTGGGCAATAGGCACCTGAATGGCCGGGGCCCTCTCCCGCATTGCGTGGTCGGAAGAATTTAACTAGCGGTGACGATAATTGTGATAAAACACAAGCTCCTTCACGACGGCTTTCGAAAAGCTTAAAAATATATAAACAATAAATAAATGATTCTATTTTCAAGCAAGTAAAATTTATATTAATGTACTAACAGTTGCCTAAGATCCGTCTCTTGTACTTGTTTACTTACTTATGAGAAGTTATTTCAGTATTTTTCTTCTTATGAACGGCATCTGATGTTGTATGTGCGAACAGCAAATGACACCATTGTTATTTCACGATTAGCAGCTTCAAATATAATCTAAATATGCACTATATGGTTGTAATGCTCTAAAACTTCAAAAGAACGACTCAACATAATTGACATGATACCACTTTTACTACGTAACAGCGTTTCCCTACTATAATATCTCTATAAGCAATGTAAAGATGGTGTCGAAATTATGGAGGTAGTTCAGTAGGGAGTCGCCTTCCCAATACTTTTCTAATTGAATAAAAGTTAACGCGAGGTGCAGGTAGGTGGGAATTTAATATAGTGATCTTCCATGTGCGTATTTGAATAGGTACTATTATTGAGGAACCCAATTCCAGTTGTTACATATCAGAAGAATTTAACTAGCGGTTACAGTAACTGTAATAATACAAGCTCCTTCACGACAGGTTTCGAAAAGCTTAAAAATATATAAACAATAAATAAACTATTCATTTTTCAAGCGATCAAAATTTATATTAATGTACTAACAGTTGCGTAAGATCCGTCCCTAGTCATTGTTTACTTACTTATGGAAAGTTATTCCAATAGTTTTCTTCTTATCAGCGACATATCTAATGTTGCAAGTTAGAACAGCAAACAACACCATAGTTATTTCAAGATTAGCAGCTTCAAATATAACCAAACATGCACTGTATAGTTGCAATGTTCTAATAATTCAAAAAACGACTCAACATAGTTGACAGTAGTGGGGTAAGGCCGGTTCTAATTCAAAACGTGTTCAGACGTATTTTCCATATGTAAAATACACGTGCATCGTTTTGAATTAGGATCGGCCTTATATACTTTCCAATGTAAAATAGTTGTGAAAACATTTCAATGTAAAATAGTTGTGAAAACATGAATTCTTATATACTTTCAATGTAAAATACTTGTGGGCACGTTTTGAATTAGGATCGGCTTTATATTACTTTCAATGAAACATACTTCAAAACACACATATGTTGGAAAATGTAAGTGCAGCTGTTTTGAATTCGGTTTTCTAGCGAGAAGTTACACGTGCACTGTTTTGAATTAGGATCGGCCTTATATACTTTTAATGTAAAATGTGAAAACATGAATTCTTATATACTTTCAAATGTAAAATACTTGTGGGCACGTTTTGAATTAGGATCGGCTTTATATTACTTTCAATGGAACATACATACTTCAAAATACACGTATGTTGAAAAATGTAAGTGCAGAGAAAATGTGCGTAGATGTTTTGAATTTGGTTTTCTAGCGAGAAGTTATAAAGTATGCCAGATGCAAAATATCGCATTCAAGTCAATTGTGTTTAATTAAAGTGGATTTTGATTTATGTTTTTTATTTATGTTTAGAGGCTGCAAATACACATGAGCCGGTTTCAATTCAAAATGTGTTCACTCTTGTGATAGGTTGAAAAGTGGGTTGGCAAAGTACGCAGATGGTGGTAATCTGCTATATATGGAGATTGCTCCTAATATTAATTTAATTAGTCGAAGAAAAGCAATATAGATTTTAATACTCTTAATAAAACCACATATCGCAAACCTTATGTAAATTTAAAAGATCTTGTAGTGAATAAGAGGTTTGAAGTTTTAAAAGTGAAAACAATCAAGACAAAATATGGAGAAAGAGTATTAGTGGAAACAGAAGAGTTCAAGAGTATATTGCCATTGAGATATTTTGAATACCTTCAAGCACATGCAGTGAAACAATTAAATGAAAGTATTGGCTCGAACAAACACGTATACATAACTAGTAAGGGATCGATCAGTCTAACTGTCAACATAAAATTTTCAGAATAATATGTCACTAATCTAAGAAATTAGTTTATTATAATAATAATATACATCTTGTTCTTTACTGTTTAAATTATTATAACACATCTAAGTCGATTGTATAAAGAATGATGTATTTAATTAAAGTGGGTTCTGATTTATGTGCGTTTTACTTTGAGTTTACTACCTTGTTTAGAGAAAGTCTTGTTTCAAAAGAGAAACTTTTATAAAATACTTTTTTATTTTACAAATTGTTGAATATTTTGATCTAACTATTTATAAATGAAAAAATATTTATTAACTCCCGTTTTTTAAGTATCTGCTGCTCCCTCGCAGCTAGTTCCTCTCTTTTTTGCTTTATTATTTCTAGCTCCAAATCTATACGACACAGTAGCTTATCTCCACGCTTTTTAAATGCGTTAAGCAACTCTTCTGTGTCATCTTCGTAGGATTTGTCATCTTCACAGCAAACAGCCATATTAGATTCTGTACATAACTTTTTCATAGCCAACATGTATTTGCCTGATCTGTGAGCATAACATAAAAGATTATTGTAGGTTCACCTTTTCTTTGGTATACTACCTGATGTTTCTGAGAGGATCAGAGTGTGTCAACGATCCGACGATAGCCTCAGAATTTCCAGAATGGTTTTTTGATCTAATGTAATTTATAAATTAGTAGTGTTTTAAAAACACATGTATAAATGTGAAAAAGCACTTACCGTGATATATCTATTACGTCACTATCAAAAATAGCAGCAGTGTCGAGTTGAGGCGAAGAAGAACCAAAAACTTCTTTAATCAAGTCTTCGTCAGTATGTAATATAAATTGCTCTAGAACTTTTACGTTGGTACTATTACAATTTTTGATTGATGATAAGTTACTCATTTTTAAAAGTTGCTAGTAATAGTAACTAATAATTATACAAGAGATCTGATTGAATACTGTTGGTAAAATCTACGTGAAGTATTTATATTAAATAATAAACTGACCTGTTAGAAAAAATTAAAAATTTGCATCGTTTTCTGAAAAAATTCAGCTCTGTAATCTATTCTAATGAATAAAACAGTATGTAAGCGAATATAATTATACCTCAGCAGAAATAATGAATTAGATTCATTGTATGAAAAAGAAATTGCAATGAAGGCACATAATAAAAAACTTAAATTAGATTAATTTCGTTTTAGATTACTGCTAGCATAATTTATTTTCCATAAAATTAACAAAAATTGACTTTATATGCATATATAGGTATATAGTAATTTGTGTGTGTGTGTGTTTACGTGAATCTTGCTGAATAAAAAATTCTTTAATTCTATCAAGGTACTGCAAAATGTTTTTTTAATACTGGGTTTTTAAAAAAACCATGAGTGCGTGTAAATTATTATATTTTTCTTTAGATTAATTTCGTTTAAAATAATGCAATGCAAATGGCCCTTAACTAGTAATATATATAGAATAAGTTTTAGATTACCGCTGACATAATTTGTATGCATATATAGGTAATTGTGTGTTTACACGATTTATGCCGCATAAGAAATTCTTTAAAGGTTCTGCTATATGATAAAACTGCAGAATGTTTTTTTAATACTGGGTTTTTAAAAAACCATGAGTGCGTGTAAATTATTAAACAACATTGACGGTTTAATCTGAGACATTTTTTCAAATTTGCTTTATTTTTTATTAAAAGATTTCATATGAAACTATAAAAAATAGTGCTGTAATGATAGTGTATTTTCTGTACACAGCATAAATCAAAGGTCGTATAAAACATTTTCATTACAATACTGCAAACAAGCAAATTTTTGCCGTAAACGCAACTGAATGAAAAATGATGTTGTATGCTAATTCTTTTACAACTGTTTTGCTTACGTCAGATTATTTTTTTGTATAAATAGTAAATAAAGCTATACATATATTAAGTAGTGTATTGATTTGTATAGAATCATGAATTCTGAAACCGTGGCCGAAATTAGTAGCGCTATTTTGAGATTAACTGTAAAATGCGTGAATCTAATCAGATCAGTCGATGAAATAACAAAACACATTATAATTATCAAAGCAAATATTAGTATATTGAAGCTTGCTATTAGAAATAAGGTATACGAAGACAATCGTCAGAAAAATCCTAGTAGGCTGGAATCTAATTTGGCACATCTTAAAAGCTACCTTGTACGATTGAGGCACTTGAAACGCTCTTTGGAATATAAAAGTAAAGGTATTGATGCAACGCTTTCTAGAGGTCATATTCGAAAAAATCTGATTTGGCATGATGTACAATTATGTTTTGGAAGTCGAATAATTACGGGATTTATTACCAATTTAAGTTATAGAGATCCTCTAGTGTTCTTAGACAAGGCGTTCGCTAGTTTTAAACGCAAGATTGTTGCGTGCTTAAAAAAGTCAATGTTGAAAGTTAATGTAATATTGGCCGCTAACTTTGTTAAGCCTACGACTGGTGAAATGATTTGAAGACGTTTCCTACTGCAAATCGTCACATCGATATAAATACCAATCTCAAGCGGTGGTATAAGAAGAACGTATTGGACAAGATTTCGAAGCGATTAGAGAAATTTAGCGAAAAGGATTCTGGTTGGGCAATCCAAAAAGTTTTACACTTGAAGGTAAATATAAACAATCATGATCCACTTAAAGGAGGGTGTTTGTTCCGGTTCCGGACTTTATAGCAAAAAGAAAAGCTGTGGTAAATGTAATAAATAACGACCAACATTGCATTCTTTAGAGCTTGGTTTCCGCTTTATATCCTGCTAAACAAAATAGTCAGAGAATATCTAGCTATCCACATTTTGATACAGTATTACGCTACAATTCAATTCAGTTTTCAATCGCATTAAAAGACATAAAAAAAATTGAGAAGCTTAACAATCTCGCAATTAACCTATATTGTATAGAAAATACTAAAATACTGCCATTTTGTTTAAGTGAAAATTTTAAAAAAATAGAACCTATTAATCTGTTAGTTTTAAATAATGATTCCTTACAATATTCTCGTCCGACAAATGCTAATGAGAATCACTTTCATTTTACTTGGATTAATGATATGTCAAAATTATTTGCAAAACAGTTGTCTTCACATCACCATAGAAAATTTTTTTGTTATAGATGTTTAAATAATTTTAGTACATCAGCATTACTTAAGCATCATTCGAATTATTGTGAAAAACAGAATACTTGCTCAATAAGATTACCCGAAGAATCCGAAAAGTATATAACATTTAAACATTTCCACTATCAAGAAAAAATATCATTTGTAGTTTATGCAGATCTCGAATGTATATTAGAACCATGCAATGAGTCGGAGGTAATATTTAACACAGTCCGTTACCAAAGGCATATACCCTTTAGTGTAGCGTACTATTTGAAATGCTCGTATGATAATAAATATTCCAAATTTCAATTGTATCGCGGAAAGGATTGTATAGAATGGTTTGTTGCTTAATTGAAACTGATTTCAGAAACAACGAATAAAATTTTCTGTAACCCAAAACCTATGAATCCTCTAACAGAAGAACAAAAGTCAGCATTTAAACTTACCCTTCACTGTCACATTTGCAATAAACCTTTTAGTATAAATGATATTAGAGTTTGCGATCACTGCCACTTTACAGGTGAATTTCGAGGAGCGGCTCATCAAGATTGCAACATCAATTATCATAATTCTTATATGATACCAGTAGTTTTTCATAACTTATCAGGCTACGATTCGCATTTCATTATTAAAAAAATCTCGTTAGAGTTTTCAGGTTCGTTAAGCATTCTACCAATAAATAAGGAAAAATACATATCTTTTACAAAATATGTAAAAGGTACGAAAGTTAGTTTTAGATTTATCGATTCATTCAGGTTTATGGCATCTAGCACCGAAAAATTAGCTTCCTACTTAGATGATAATAAAAAATCCATCACCAGGGAAAATTGTAACACTGATAATGAGTTTCAGTTACTTACGCGTAAAGGCATATTTCCCTATGATTACATTAACTCTTGGGATAGGCTCAATGAAACCGATTTACCCTGTAAAACAGCATTCTTTAATCGTTTGCGCAATGAAGAAGTCTCAGATGAAGACTACAATTATGATAAACACGTTTGGCAAACATTTAATGTATAAACACTAAGGGACTATTCAGACCTATATTTAAAAACATATGTACTGCTCTTGACTGATATATTTAAAAACTTTAGAAAAACTTGCATGTTTACGTATAAGTTAGATCCACTTCACTACTTTACGGCTTCTGGTTTAGCTCTAGATGCAATGTTAAAAACGACGAACGTTAAACTCGAGTTGCTTACTGTTATTGAAAAAATAATGTTTTTAGAACGGAGATTTCGTGGCGGTGTTTCTCAATGTTCGAATAGATATGCCAAAGTAAATAACAAATATATGAATGCAGATTATGATCCGAATTTCGATTCTAAATATGTAATGTATTTTGATGTTAATAATTTATATGGGGCTGCAATGTCTGAATATCTTCCATATGGAGAATTTGAATTTTTAGATGGTACCAGGCCAGATATAGTACGTTTAGACATACTTAATATTCCCGATGATTCTGATGTAGGATATATTTTTGAATGTGATTTACACTATCCAGTATCTTTACATGAAATTCATAGTGAATTACCTTTGGCGCCTGAACATATGATACCACCAGTACCTTCTAATAAATCAAACTTAAAGAAATTACTTACAACTTTATATCCAAAACTCAACTAGATATTATTCACTACAAGAATTTAAAAATGTATTTAAGCTACGGTTTAGAACTGAAAAAGATTCATACGGTTCTTCGGTTTAAACAAGCCCCTTGGTTAAAAAAATACATTGATTTGAATACGAAATTAAGACAACAGTCAAAAAAACAGTTTCGATATATGCTTTTATAAAAATATGATAAATTCGGTTTATGGAAAAATGATGGAAAACGTACAGAAAAGGAAAGATGTGAAATTAGTGACCGAATGGGAAGGACGGTTTGGAGCTCGTAGTTACATAGCGAAGCCTAATTTTCACAGTTGCACTGTGTTAGACAAAGATCTGGTCTTAATAGAAATGAATAAATTAGAGGTTTATTTAAACAAACCCATTTATGTAGGTTTCTCTATTCTAGATATTTCAAAAAACCTATTTATATGAATTTCACTATAGTTATATAAAATCGCAATTTGCTAACAAAGCAAAGCTGCTGTACACAGATACGGATAGTTTGATATACGAGTTTAGCGTTGAAGATATTTACTTTTATATCAAACAAGATATTCATAGATTCGATACTTCTGATTACGACCCTCATAACAAATATCATATCCCATTATCAAATAAAAAGGTTCCTGGTATTATGAAAGATGAAAACAATGGTGATATCATGCTGGAGTTTGTAGGGCTTAGATCTAAAATGTACACTTACAGAGTTCAGGATAGGATAATAAAAAAGTCAAAGGGATCTTCCTTAGCAGTATTAAGCAAATTTCTTTTGATGATTATAAGAATGCTTTGTTTTATAAACAGACTGTACAGAAACAGCAATGTTTAATTAGATCAGTCAAACATGATGTCGTTACTATTAAACAAAACAAAATTGTTCTTAATCCAAGTGATGATAAAAGAATTCTGAGTACCTCAACCACTGATACTAAACCGTGGGGGTATAACTATACACTCAAAAATGACTTGTAAAGCTTCAATAAAGAATGCAATTAATTTTATCTCGATTAACATATAATATTTTTTAGTTATAAAACTTCAGTGTTATGTTTATACCTGCACAAGTACACCGTTTTTCGTTTTTGGATGTATCTAAAAATAGGATACTTTTCAATCTGCCCGAGTTGAACTATATTAGTATAAATGTATTGTAGAGAAAAAATAGTAGTAGTAACCGTTCTGTTTAAAAAAATCCAGTTTGTTAATAACATACCAGTTAGTTTATTTGAGAAATGTATAACAAAATTTTTATTTAAAATTGTCCATGTTTATGGCTGTTTACATGTAAAAATATTAATAAATAAACTGTGATTGCTAAATGATTTATTGTTTTTTCATAATTTGTAAAGGTACAGTAATAATAATAAAGTAATTATAATATTCTTATGCTGTTTGAGAGTGGATTGTATTTGACTATCTTATCATGAAGTATAAGGCAATGACAAGATGTATTTGGCAAAACGTTTCTGCTAGTTTCAAATTCTAATCTAATATTGACAGTACCAGATTTTAACGCTTCGTTTTGTCTAGAACAATCTATGACTACTAATGGTGCAATACTTCGTAAATCTTTAGGATTAAAAAGTGGTTCATTTTCCTTTTCGTAGTATGATTGCTGAAACTGAGCATACATCTCATATAACAACGCAGTCTGTTTATTCTCGAACTTCAAATTTAAGTTATCGTACGGGAAAATTTCTGAATTTAAATAGAGTTTCATGTTGGTTAAATAGCAATGATCAAAACGACTGTAGTTGCTCATGTATCTATTTTTTCGGTTGGTTTGGAAACCAACAATCACAAATCTTGGTTTTTCTAATTGTGTTGTTGTTTTAATGTTCCATGTATGACGTTTCGTTTCTTGTAGAAGTTGATATTCATGCAACTCCCATCCTCTAAACGGAATATGCAAATCCTGATTTTGTGCAACGCATTCTATTAAATTAATTCGTTGAGTATCATCAACGGCTACATGCGGAATTTTCCATAAAACTTTGTTTAAAACAACTTTTATTTCTTCATCGAGTGTAGGATTAATTATAGCATTAGTATCAAAACTAGAACGTAGTAAAACTAACTCATGGCGGAGGTTTAAAATAATTTTTTTAAAATCTTTGCATAATCCGAGAACCATTGAAAGGTTTATTGCAACGTTAAAATTCCCATTGTCATCAACTATTTGCGAATCATCCATAGAAAACCACCCAGCGTTTTGTAAATGTTTACTTTGATTGCTATTATATGAAACATATCCCTTCATTATAGACGTTAATCCAGGATTCCGAACACGATCTACAATGACACCACCAATCATATCTAATTTCATCAAAAAGCAGCAAAATCCCATTATTTACAAACTTTGCTGTCTGAGAAGGCGTTCCATCTGTTCTAATTAATTTGTCTTCTATGTACAGCATGCTCTTCGATGGTAAGGTGTATACATCTTGTTGTTGTATAGGGATTCGAATTTCATCATTATTGTTTAAAGATGTGTTAGCATAAGGTTGATGAGTATGTTTTTCAATATTAACAATTGCATTGTCGAAGTAAACTTTTCACGCACGTTCAGTATTTCACTAGTCATTCTACTTTTTTAATTAAATAAATGCAGTTTTAACCATTGTAGAAACTGCTGGTTCTGTGTTGTTAGCGGCCTTGAAACAATCAATCGAGTGTCGATTGATTTGAAATTTCCAGCATTTATAGCAATTCTTGACATGTTGCGTGCATTATACCTAATACCCATGGCTATTGCAGTTTTTTTTTAAATGCAACCTTACAGTTAGCAGTTCTCCTCTGAAATTAACTAAATTTCCATCTTCATCTAACACTTTAACTATTATTTCATTTATTATACGTGACCTGATTGGTAGATATATAATCGTAGGTGGGCACTCGACAATTTTAAAACCTGCAGGTACTTGAAGAAAAAATTCGTGTATTACATGGGCTGGTTTACTATTTAAATAGGATCCACTTGCAATATTACAATCGATTAAAACTGCATTCACTTTACAAATGTTGATCGCGTAGTCTGCTTGATGCGTGACATATGCTAGCAATTTTCGCGAATTGAAACCAAGTAGAAAACCAATTGAATCCTTTTTGGTAAAATCCACATCTAGACTACATTTAATACTACATTTAAGTGTATTATTGTCAGTTGTAATTTCTATATACACTGGCGTCTTTCTAGCGCTTCGTGATTGTTCCATACGACCACGCCATCTTTTATCACCTAAAGCTTTTTGAAGATATTTATTAATTTCTCTAATTCATAAGCACCTTCAGGTATTTCTATGAATTCTCCGTTAGATCCATAATAAAATTTATTATTTATTCCTTTTTCTATGTTTGGAATTGAGTTATAAGACTCAAAATTTGTTAATCCTAATACGTACTCCGAATCATTATCCAAGTTTGTAGGCGGATTAAAGTTGCTTGTTAAAACTGAAGTGTTTCCCGTTAGAGTAAAAGTGTACGACATGACAACTTCATACGCAGTTCTATGTACTACTTAGAAATTGTAAGCATAAATGACCGCAAAACACAGTACCGTACGATTGTTCTTGGTTAATGTTATAAAGAATTTTACATTTACCCCCGCTATTCAAATAACTTATCAACTCTGTTGGCGGTCGCAGGTTTCCGTAGCTGTCATAGTAAATAGCGCTACTACCGTACTTTTTATAAGAGGTCCAATGCGTGCCTAAACCTTCTATTCCATCTAAATTAATTATACCACATTCTTTTAAATTAACTTTTTTGGGAAGATTGTTTCTCATGATCACTCGACGGAAATATGGTACTTCTAATTGCTTAACAAACTCTATTAATTCTACATTGCCTAGTGCTTAATTCGGTAAAATCAAGTTGCGTTCCTTTGAGGTTTTGCAGGGGCTAAAAAAAGACCAAAACCTTTTTTATAAGGTTTGATGTACATGCCGTTTCCGACTGCAATGTCCTCCATTGCCTTGTTATGACGTTGTTTTTCCGCTAGCTGTTCCTTAGCTATTTTAGTATCTCAAACTGCTTTTGCAACAGCAGCTGCACCTCCAGTAAGATTACCAAGGGCGCTTAGGCCTGCAAAAATTGGTATTAGTGGTAGAAAACCTCCTGTTTTAGGAATTGATATAATACGAGCTGATTTAATATGCTTCTTTTGTTTTGCTGTATTGGCGGCCTTAATTGCTATGTTGATTGCATCCATAATATTAGATCCTTTAGTCCTTTTTAAAGCTGCACGTGCTTGTTTGATAATACTTTTAATACCTAGCATACTTCTTATTTTACGTTTTTTTACCAGTTTTCTTATTTTATTGATGTTTTTTGTTCTCAGTGATGCACAGGCACCCATACCAAGTTTTACTTTAGCTTTCATTGCGGTAGCTACTTCAAATGCTGCTACTTTTTCACCTAAAGACGAGTCGCCAGAATTTAGTCTTTCTGTAGCTAACTGAGCTAACTTCGAATCTGCTTGATGGCGTTTAGATAGATCCTTTTCTTTGGAGTATGCAATATCGTGCTCCTTACAAGCCTCGTCTAACTTGTTTATTCCCTTGTCTCCCCGAGCTAACCGTTTGATTAGTTTTGTAGCCGGACCGCAAAATTTGTAACCCGGAATATGCGCTTCAAATGGTAAATTGTTAATTACAGTATTTAACAGTCCGTTCCCAGTAGTTTTAGAATTATTATATGTAATCATTAGCAGACAACTGTCCTCTCAAGCTGTGCAGTAAATAAATAAAATATTATGAATTAATGATTCTTTATATACTCGCCGTTTCTTATATATATATATATATATATATATATATATATATATATAATTCCACTTTTTTCACAATCGAATATAGTACTTGCAAACATGCGTGTTGTGAAACAATCAACACCTTTAACCATAAACAATAATGACATTGGCGTGCAATCCTTAGCTAAAAAAAAAAACATAGCGTTCTTCTGCCTTCATCTATTCGATGTCTAGTTGTTGGTCCATCAAATTGCGGTAAAACCAACGTTATGATTGGGTTGATAGAACATCCTAATGGTTTAAAGTTTGAAAACGTATATGTTTATTCTAAAATACTTTATCAACCAAAGTATCAATACCTTGAAAGTCTACTGCGACCAATAAAAGAGATCAAATATTATACATTTTCCAGTTCTGATAATATTATATTACCATCTGATGCTCGAAATAATTCTATATTTGTTTTTGATGATGTAGCTTGCGATAAACAAGGTATCAATAGGGAATACTTTAGTATGGGGCGTCATAAACAAGTAGACAGTTTTTACCTTTGTCAAAGTTATACTTGTATACCTAAGCACTTACTACGTGATAATGCTAATCTTTTAGTTTTATTTAAACAAGATGATTTAAACTTAAAACACATATATGACGATCACGTCAGTACTGACATGAAGTATGATAAATTCCGTGAAATATGTGCTGCTTGTTGGCAAGACAAATACGGTTTCTTAGTTGTAGACAAAGATAGTGATCCAGGTCAAAGAAGGTACCGAATAGGTTTTAATCACTTCATACATATTTAAACCTTGAGAGACGCAAGTATCGTTAGTATCGAAGAATTTTTTATTACAATAAACCTTTTACGCAATGAACAAGAAAGCGATAAAACTTAAAAGAATTTTAATTAAGAAAAGAAACATTGTAAAAAACAAATTGCGCCAGTTAAAAGATAATGAAGTCGTCCAAGTGGAATCAATCTTACCCATAACATCGCGATTAGAAACTATTGCTAATAAACTGGACGGGGAAAGTGTGGTAAAGAAAGAAAAATTTAAAGAAGAAGAAGAAGAACTGCCTCATAGCAGTGTAAAAAAAATTAAACCTAAATTGCTAGAAAGGAACGTTGACTATATTGATTCGCCGGTTATTGCACAGCATATACCGAATATAAAAAATGATGCCATAGAGGAAGGTGAAGATGATGATGTTGAGAATGAATACGAAGCAGAAGTTAATCGAAATGCACAAGAAGCCCAAGAATATATACAAAGCTTTGCCGATTCACCTGGTATGACACATTATCTCGAACAGCTACATCCGCTACCTCGAGAATATATTTACAATATGTTTAAAGATGTTAAGAACGAATTTGATCATAAATATGGTATTAGGTTTAACCCTGATTCAAATGGTCTTATGATAGGCAATTCGAATTTCGTGTTGGATGATGAAAATGTTGTAATAAATGATTTGAAATATAAAGGTACTCTTGGATTATACGAACTACTGTTTAAAAAATATCCTGTCGGGTACAGACCGCAAGATCTAAAGTCATACTTTCATATTGTGAAAAGAACAAATGCTAATAGAAGATATTATTCTGAAACAGAACAAATTCCGGGTAATAATTCATATAAATACAAAAATATAATATCTACATTAAACATACTTTCCCAAACACCTCGTAAACCTAGAACATTACCCTACAGAAAGCGTCTTGGAGACGGTATGACAATGGAAGTATCAAATAACGCCATAGATTATTTATATTGGAATGATACCAATGAACTTGTTGATCGATTACGGCTTTTAGTTTCATCTCAAACTGCTGGACACACAGGTTACGGCAACAAAATAAATTCGATCATTGAAGAATTGCGTGAGGCAAAAGTGATTAGGTGGTATGACAATTGAATAACCGTAAAATAGATATAAGTGAACAGGAATATGAAAAAAAATGAAGGTTTTGAAACCTTGATTGAGTACAAGTTACATATGCTACATTACACGGTAGTAGCCACGTTTTACTCTAGTACATTCCTCGATGGTGACAAGACATTTCTTATTTTCAACATTAAACATAATTATGAATTTCCTTATGAGGAAGCAGTCATTGAGAATATTAAAGGATATCCGCAAGACATTGAAATTCTTATTAACGAAAAAAGTTATGTAATTGCACAGTTACAAGGATTTTTGCTTAAACGTATGGATGTAATCAGCTTTCGTGACAGCGGTGCTATCATAAACAATACCACAATGTTTCTTGATTATATATTAAAAGTTCCTTTCAAAGCAAGTGGAGCTCACGACATTCAAACATAGAAGTATTTATTAATTGTATTTAATAAATCCTGATTAGAAAAAAGTATTATGATAGTTGCTCAATCAAAAGTGAAAGAGAATATAGTAAATGAACTTCATAAACCAGCAAGAATAAATTTCAAGAGACGCAAAGTGACAGTAAAAGGTTTAAATGACCTCCTTCAGACCGATTTGATTGAAATGCTACCATATTCGCAAACAAACAAAGAATTTAAATACATTTTAGTAGTTATTGATTGTTTCTCCAAATACGTATGGGCTGTACCACTTAAAAGTTTAACGGGTATTGATGTTACTGCTGCAATAAAAACAATTTTAAATAAATTTAAAAATCCACCAAGAAATTTGCAGTCTGATTTTGGTAAAAAATATTATAACAAACACTTTCAATTCTTAATGCAGACATATGGCATAAACCATTATAGTGTTTTTTCTACAAAGAAAGGATGCATTGTGGAACGTGTAATTAGAACTTTAAAGGGAAAAATATGGCGCTTGTTTAACCTGAACGGTTCTTACAATTGGATAAAAAATTTAAGCGATATTGTGAAACAATACAACAATACAGTTCACAATACTATCGGAGTCAAACCTGTAAAAGTTGATAAATCAAATGAAAAAACTATTCTTAAATCATCATTTACCCACATCAAACTTGCAACCAAAATACCAAAATATTCAATTAAAGATAGTGTGAGGATTAGTAAACACAGAGAAGCATTTACAAAAGGTTACACGCCAAACTGGTCAAATGAAATTTTTAAGATTAAAAAGGTAAACGTAACCAATCCGACAACATATATATATATATATTAGAAGATCAAGACGAAAAAAAAATCAAAGGTGCATTTTATGAAATGGAGTTGCAAAAGGTTAAACATCCAGGAATTTACCTGGTAGAAAAAGTCCTAAGAAAGAGTGGAAATAAAGTCTTTGTAAAATGGTTAGGCTTCTCTAACGTACACAATAGCTGGATCGATAAAAATAATGTTTGCTAGAAGTTGTTATAATAATAGTTAATAAGGCTAACATTGTAAAATTATATTAAAATAAGTAATACAGACGAAATCTTTCTATTGTTTTTTTTATTATTATAAAGCCATTCTTTTAATAAAAAGGAATTTTGTAAGGCTAACATTGTAAAATTATATTAAAATAAATAATACAGACAAATTCTTTCTATTGTTTTTTATTATTATCAAGCCATTCTTTTAATAAAAAGGTATTTTGTTTTGCGCATTGCAAATTATTATTGCTGTGTATAACAATGGATGTTATATTTTAAACGATTGTTGATTTTTAACTCCGATAGCTTAGGACAACTTAGTGCAAGCATATCAGTTACAAAGTTTTGCATTATGTATGTTTCAATTAATTTCTTCTTTTCTAGACTTTTCACACATACTTCTTCACCGGGTCGGATAATTTGCTTCAAATAAAGCGCTATATATGATGACACCATTCCAGCCGTTAAAGATTCATCCCAAGAAAGACCATGAATATTCCTTGTCACCCAGTCGTTATGTTTTATATGATCTTGGCTCAAACAACAAGACTGCATTGGCAGTTTAAAAATTTGATTCCAAACATCACCTAACAACAACTCCAAAACCGCAATTTCTTTGCACACAAACTTGTTTTTCTTGTATTTAAATCCTTGAATATCAATTATATACATGTTTGTATGTAAATATATGCAGTAAACTTCGACTAATTAAATTAATATTAGGAGCAATCTCCTTATATAGCAGATTACCACCATCTGCGTATTTTGCCAACCCACTTTTCAACCTGTCACAAGAGTGAACACATTTTGAATTAAAACCGGCCCATGTGTATTTGCAGCCTCTAAACATAAATAAAAAACATAAATCAGAATCCACTTTAATTAAACACAATTGACTTGAATGCGATATTTTGCATCTGGCATACTTTATAACTTCTCGCTAGAAAACCAAATTCAAAACATCTACACACATTTTCTCTGCACTTACATTTTTCAACATACGTGTGTTTTGAAGTATGTATGTTCCATTGAAAGTAATATAAAGCCGATCCTAATTCAAAACGTGCCCACAAGTATTTTACATTTGAAAGTATATAAGAATTCATGTTTTCACAACTATTTTACATTGAAAGTATATAAGGCCGATCCTAATTCAAAACGGTGCACGTGTATTTTACATATGAAAAATACGTCTGAACACGTTTTGAATTAAGACCGGCCTTACCCCACTGCTATTGACATAAGGCGATTTTACGCGACATAAACTAACATACTTAATTATGTGCGTATGTGTTAAATTTGCGTTTTGGCGATAAAATTTACTGGAGGGGAAATTGTACGGCACCATTCTATCAGATAAACGAACATACCCTGATCTGTACCAGGTTATGCTTGTGTATGTTAAACGCTTGACTTTTACCGGGTAATTATTCAAAGCGAGGTTAGGAAACTACAATAAGTTTTCGCGGTGCCGCACAAGTAAATATTTTTTAAATAGTGCGAAGATACTTCAACATACCATACTCGAACAATTCAAGTATGTCGCGAAAAAAGCCTATAATACCACTTTTACCACGCAACAACGTTTCCCTACTATACTATCTCTATAAGCAATGTAAAGATGGTTGTCGAAATCATGGAGGTAGTTTAGTAAAGAGCCGCCATCCCAATACTTTTCTAAATGAGTAAAAGCTAACGAGAGATGCAGGTAAGTGGGAGTTTAATATAGCGATTTTCCATGTGCGTATTTGATTACTACTATTGAGGAACCCAATTTCAGTTGTTACATATCAGCAGAATTTAACTAGCGGTGACGATAATCGTGATAACACAAGCTCCTTCACTACAGCTTTCGGAAAGTTTAGAAACATATAAACAATAAATGAATTATTCTGTTTTCAAGCAACCAAAATTTATATTAATGTACTAACAATTGCGTAAGATTCATCCGTAGTCATTGATTACTTACTTTTGAAAAGTTACTCCAGTAATTTGTTTCTTACCAACGGCATATCTAATGTGCGAACAGTAAACAACACTATAGTTATTTCACGATTAGCTGCTTTAAATATAATCTAAACGTACACTATATGGTTGAAATGTTTTAAAAATTGAAAAGTACGACTCAACATAGGTGATATGATACAACTTTAACCACGTAACAGCGGTTCCCTACTATACTATTTCTATAAGCAATGTAAAGATGTATGTCGAAATCTTGGAGATAGTGTAGTAGGGAGTCGCCATCCCAATACTTTTCTAAATCAGAAAAAGTTAACGAGAGGTGTACATAGGCGGATATTTAATATAGCGATTTTCCATAGTCGTATTCGATTACTACTATTGAGGAACCCAATTCTATTTGTTACATATCAGCAGAATATAACTAGGGGTGACGATAATTGTGATAGCACAAACTCCTTCACGACAGCTTTTGGAAAGCTTTAAAATATATATACAATAAATAAATTATTCTATTTTCAAGCAACCAAAAAATATATTAATGTACTACAATTGCGTAAGATCAGTCTCTAGTCATTGTTTACTTATGAAAAGTATTACCGTAGCGTTCTTCTTATCAACGGCATTTCTTATGTTGCATGTGGGAACAGCAACCGACAGCATAGTTATTTCAGGATTAGCGGTTTGAAATATAATCTAAACATGCACTATATTGGGCGCTAGTATTCCTAAATGGAGAGTTCTTAACAAAGAAGTTGTTTTAATAGAAAGCAAGAAAAAAATTGAAGTAGAAGTAGCGGCTATTTGATATATATATATATATATATATATATATATATATATAAATATATAGATATAATAAAAATAAGATGTCTGTAAATAAACTCTTATGAAAATAGTAAGGGCTTATTGACGAATACAAATCGAGCTATTAGTTGTATAGCCTGTGAAATAATAAGGCTATTGTTTTGTTAATGGCTATACAAATAATAGCTCGATTTGTGTTCGTCAATAAGATCTTATTATTTTCATAAGAGTTTATTTACAGATACATCTTATTTTTTATTGTGTTCTACACAAATTTTTTATTGCGGACTGCAAATAATTTGTCTTGCTATATATAAATATATATATATATATTTTGCTGTGATAAGGGGTTGTTTAAGGGTGTATTTTATGGCAATGGTCGTTTAGGAATCAGAAATCACAATAGGAAGCAGAAAACTGCATTTATTTAGGAGAAAATTGAGTAATTGGGATGGTTTGTAAATAGTAAGCAGTCAACACCCTGTATATAGAGTATAAGTAGTTTTATGCGACGCAAATAGGACAATAAGACGCATAGTTAGCATAGAGATAAGTAATACATGCATTAGGTAGATAACGAATATGTAATACCCTGTATATAGAGTTTTAGTAAATTTAGGTAATGCAAATAACGATATTTTTCAGTGGAAGCACGCGTATTTATAAGTAAGCATAATAAATGTAATTTAACACGCATTCAAAAGAATTCCAATCAGTTTTGATAATACGGAGATAAGAAATAAAGCTTAAAGAAGCGTAGTGTAAGTGCGTACAAACAATTAACAATTTTGATAAGTAAAGGTGATTAAAAATGCGTAAATAAATAAGCATATATGAAAATTGAAAGTCGAATTGCATCAGATATTTGTGTATAATATGAAAAAGCGATTATATTTCCCAAAACACCGCATGGGCTGATAACGAAGCAGCTGTAAGCAAACAACAATTACTTGAAAGGACGAGAATGTTACATCAGAAAACTACCTTAAGTGTAGAAAATAGAGAGACCTCATTGGTTAAAATTAGCGACGGGCTTGTAAGACATGCCCACAGACGAAGTGGGATATCAATCATATATTAACAGCGACAATGATAACGAGCTCAGTTCTCAACTCAACAAAGGCCCAGGTGCGTCACTTTGAACCTAAGAGTAACGCGTAAGAATAATATTTAAAAGTGAAAATTGTTTAAGTGACAGATAGTGCGACGAAGATGAAAATTTTTATTGCCGATTAAACGTAAGTAGATTTTGGGGAATTTATTTAAACCAAAATATAATAATAATAGGGCTCTAAGTTGGAGGCGGATGAAAATGTTCCAAGTGTGACAACAATAATTCGAGGGTGTGTAATAAATTCTAAGTCTGAGACTGGTGAGAAAAAGTCAAAAGTCTAAATGCGACGACAATAATTCGTGGGAGATAATAAGTCTAAGTTTGAAGATAATAATATAAGTAATATAATAATTCAAATGATATTCTGAGGCTGCGTGTGGATAGATAATATTTTAAATGGGTATATAATAATTTTTAATACGAGGTTAATGATCCAAATGGATGGGATAATAATGCATGGAAAATTTTAATGGTTGTTAGTTGATAATGGATGCGTTGATAGTTTTGGTACAATTTTGAGAAAGAAATAAAGAAACACGAAGTAAACAGACCAGGTTAGATGTTTTAGTTTTAAGACATTTTTTTTTCTATTTGAATTTAAATATTGAATATTGAATTTGCTTAATGAATATAAATTAGTGTGACTGAGTCAACGACGAACATGCATACGTAGAAAGTACATAATGATAAAGGGGTTTTGAACGTTCCAGGCTTCTTTTTATAAAAAAACAATAGGTTTTTTGGTGACTTTAGATTGATTAAAAAGCATATGATTTTTGAGATAAATAAGATTTACAACATTAGTTAATTGAAAAGTGTATTTTAAATAATTTTCAAAACCTGTACATAATATTTGTTTTCATTATATGGAATTGAATTAACTTCATTTAATAATTCAAAAATAAAAGCTAGTCGAGGCCGAATGATAAAAGATAGTGGGAGTGTAATTTGATAATTTAAACAAAGAGGAGGCGTTATAAGTTGAATACGCCATTGATATCGAGTAAGGCGTTATCATATCAAGTTTTGTTATTGGCTGACACAAGGTCGGTCTACGATAAATTCCTGTTTATTCATAGCAATAATTAATATGGCCGCCCGAACAATGGGGCGCGAATAATTGTGAGTATACTAGCTATATATATATATATATATATATATATATATATATATATATATTGTAATTAATAAGATGAAAATAATAATTTAGACTTTTTAAGTAAAGCCCAAATAATCATTTCAAATCAAGCTAGTAATTGAAAGAAGGAAAATATAAAGCCTTGGACAGGATTTGAACCTGCATCTCAGTTTTGTCGGAACTGTGCGTTTACCAATTACGCTACCGAGGCCGATGGCTATAATTGGGAAATTTACAAATCCAAATCGTGTACAGTACAGATATATTTATTAATTACAATACGTTAGTATTTATCAACTTACCTTGTGTAAAAAACCACTTATAATATTTATATATATATATATATATATATATATATATATTCATATGATAACGCCGTACTCGGCGTCAATGGACGTTTTCTACTTAACTCCACCTCTCTGTGTTTTCTAATCAAATTTACTCGCTAATTTTATTATTATGCCACGGCTAGCTTTTATTATTCTACACAGAGTGCACAACGTTACGATGATCAACTTTTTTCTTTTCTTCTCCACCCCTTTATGATTACCTCTTTGTTTGAATTATAAAATGAAGTAAATTAATTCCATATAATGAAAGAAATATTATGTAAAAGTTTTGAAATTATTAAAATATAACCTTCAATCAATCAATATCATAAGTCTTATTTATCCCAAAACTTATATGCTTTGCAATCAATCTAAAGTCACCAAAAACTACCCTTTTTATCAAAGAAACCTAGAACGTTCTAAACCCCTTTATAATATTAGGTACTTTTAACGTATGCAATGTTTGTGCTGACTTCGTTACACTTTTATGTAAATTTAAATTTAAATAGGAAAAATATCTTAAAACTAATTAGATCTGACCTGTGACTGCTCTGCTTAATCGAACCCCTTGGTTTCCATAAGTTGCTTCTTGCTTCTTTGTTTTATTTGCATTGAATCTCGCAACTCAAAATTGTACCAAAATCGTCAACGCTGATTTGAAGTATTACATTAATCCATTTAAAATATCCCATATTCGAATTATTATATCTATCCACACATTTGAAATATTATACCATCGATTAGAATAATTTTCATGCATTTAAATTGTTATATCGTATACTCGAATTATCCATCCATTCAGAATTATACCACATTCGGAATTATTATCACGCAATCAGGATTGTCCATACACTCGGATTATCCATATACTCGGAATTATTAGCATCACATTCGAAGCCGTTAAACGGCAACAGAAATTTTTATATTTGTAGCACTTATTTGTCATTATCTAGTTTATTAAACATTTAAAATTACGCGTGACTTCTTGATTCAGAGTGGCGCAGCTTTGACCTGCTTAATTAAAACTGAATTCTCTTAACATTGCTCGTTTGTTAAATATAGGCTGATCCCACTTGCATGTGGGTTGGGTTTCCAAAAAGGCTGTAGCTATCTTAACCAATAAGGTCTTTGTATGTCCTGCACTTGAAGTGGTTTTCTGATGTAATATATACGGTTTTCCGGGTAATGGTTGTTTGCCACAGATGCCTCGTTATCAGTTGTTTTGTGTAAATATCGCGTTTTCCATAATTAAACAAAAATACATGATGTAATTTCAATTTCACTTTTGTCTAATTTATGCGTTTTTGAACTGCATTTTCTTATCAAAAATGTTGATTGTTTCTACGCACTTACACAAGGCTTCGTTAGGTTTTATTTCTTATCTCCGTATTATATTATAACTAATTAGAATCCTTTTCAATGCGTGTTTAATTACGTGTACTATCTTTTTCTTGTTGATTATCACCCCAAAATTGTCGTAGAAATTTCTGCTCAAACTGTTGAAATGTTTCTATTTCACTATCAACTAAGTTGTACCGCATTTCAGCACCTCCTTTCAGCATTGATTTAACTAAGTTTAATTTATATAACTCGTCAGTTGAACCTTGTACTAACATTTTAAAATTTGTTAAGAATATTTTTCAATTTAATTTACCATCCCCATAAAATTTAGTATATTGTTCAATTGAAAGATTTGGTTGAATTAGCCTAATTAGTTCCGTATTATTAAAATTTCCCGAATTAATTTTTAAATTATTTATTTCCCGATTTATTGTTCTGAATTCGGTTTCACAATTTTCCTCAATGTTCCGTAATTTGCTATTTAAATTCGTAATTTTATCGTTTGACTCGCTTTAATATTTTTTCTGCCTTGATTTAACTATACCAATTTGATCCCATACACAGTCGATTTCCTCGGCAACTCTCACAATTTCTCCTGCATTTGTGCTCTCATTTCAGCAATTGTTTGGTTGGTTTCCCTTAATCTATCACTTAGAATTTTAATTTCATTACCCAATTTTTCGCTGTTTTCATCCATTTTCGTAGTTATGGTTTTTATGGCCTCTTCGCTTTTATCCATTTTATTGTTCAATGCCATTAAAATTTCCATCATCTTCGTTTCCTGTGAAATCCGTCTTTCCTCGATAGAACTGATTTCCTGGATTATTACACTCTCCTGGGATCCTATTTCCACTCCTTGATTTCTTAGTGTTTCCTCTGTTTCCCGTATTCTTTTATCCATTTTTGAACTTATTATATTTACACTAAACTTTTGAATACTAAATAAATCTGTCTAAATTTAATTAATGTACAAATTTTACTTAATTTTTGCTTTCTTGATTTTCTGCAAATTAAAACTCTTTAAATCCCCGGTTTAATTTAATTATTTTATTTTAAATCTCACGGTCGTATTTTCAAATTTATTTTTGATTTAATTCGTGCCCCCACGTTGCTGCAACATATAAAATTGATATGATAACGCCGTATTCGGTGTCAATGGACGTTTTCTACTTAACTCCACCTCTCTGTGTTTTCTAATCAAATTTACTCGCTAATTTTATTATTATGCCACGGCTAGCTTTTATTATTCTACACAGAGTGCACAACGTTACGATGATCAATTTTTTTCTTTTCTTCTCCACCCCTTTATGATTACCTCTTTGTTTGAATTATAAAATGAAATCAATTAATTCCATATAATGAAAGAAATATTATGTACAAGTTTTGAAATTATTAAAATACACCCTTCAATCAATCAATATCATAAGTCTTATTTATCCCAAAACTTATATGCTTTGCAATCAATCTAAAGTCACCAAAAACTACCCTTTTTATCAAAGAAACCTAGAACGTTCTAAACCCCTTTATAATATTAGGTATTTTTAACGTATGCAATGTTTGTGCTGACTTCGTTACACTTTTATGTAAATTCAAATTTAAATAAGAAAAATATCTTAAAACTAATTAGATCTGACCTGTGACTGCTCTGCTTAATCGAACCCCTTGGTTTCCATAAGTTGCTTCTCGCTTCTTTGTTTTATTTGCATTGAATCTCGCAACTCAAAATTGTACCAAAATCGTCAACGCTGATTTGAAGTATTACATTAATCCATTAAAAATATCCCATATTCGAATTATTATATCTATCCACACATTTGAAATATTATACCATCGATTAGAATAATTTTCATGCATTTAAATTGTTATATCGTATACTCGAATTATCCATCCATTCAGAATTATACCACATTCGGAATTATTATCACGCAATCAGGATTGTCCATACACTCGGATTATCCATACACTCGGAATTATTAGCATCACATTTGAAGTCGTTAAACGGCAACAGAAATTTTCATATTTGTAGCACTTATTTGTCACTATCTACTTTATTAAACATTTAAAATTACGCATGACTTCTTGATTCAGAGTGGCGCAGCTTTGACCTGCTTAATTAAAACTGAATTCTCTTATCATTGCTCGCTTGTTAAATATAGGCTGATCCCACTTGCATGTGGGTTGGGTTTCCAACAAGTCTATAGCTATCTTAACCAATAAGGTCTTTGTGTGTCCTACACTTGAAGTGATTTTGATGTAATATATACGGTTTTCCGGGTAATGGTTGTTTGCCACAGATGCCTCGTTATCAGACCATACGTTGTTTTGTGTAAATATCGCGTTTTCCATAATTAAACACCAATACACGATGTAATTTCAATTTCACTTTTGTCTATTTTATGCGTTTTAAACTGCATTTTCTTATCAAAAATATTGATTGTTTCTACGCACTTGCACAAGGCTTCGTTAGGTTTTATTTCTTATCTCTGTATTATATTATAACTAATTAGAACTCTTTTCAATGCGTGTTTAATTACGTGTACTATCCTTTTCTTTAAATACGCGAACTTTAACTGAAAGATATTATTACTTGCATTGCTTAAAATTAATAAAGCTCTATATACCAAGTGTTAAATACTTGTTATTTACCTAATGTATGAGTTACCTATTTCTATGCTAAATATGCGTCCTATTGTTGTAAGATGTGTTTATTTGCGTCGCTTAAAACTAATTATGCTCTATATATACAGGGTGTTAAATGCTTACTATTTACATAATATCCAAATTACCTACTTTTCTGTTAAATTGCTGCAGTTTTGGGCTTCCTATTACAATTTATGGTTACTGTACAACCCTTGCTATACAATACATTCTTAAACAGCCCCTTATCACAGCATTATATATATATATATATATCACGTAAACGTTATTAACTTGAAGCATGTTTAATTTGCTCAGTATTTATTCGCATTGAATTAGAAGTATAATGCGCCAAGCGTGCCTTATTCTTTATTAATGTTTCATATAGTACATAATGGAACGCTTCGTTTTAATAATCTTCTTGTAGTGAAATATCTGTGTGACATAAAGTTATTTCGTCGAGCATCTCTAGCAATCTTGTTGCTTTCGTATTTCCCCACATCTAACGGCGAGTCTTTGAATCGTCTCTATCGTTCGTTTCTCGTTTGTTCGTTAGTCGCAGCCAAGCTATCAATTCCTCAAGATGTTTTCCAGACTAGAGGCTTGCAACCTTCAATTAAATTATTTGTGTGAGTGGTTCAAGTGATGGTAGACTTGAATAAATATCAATAACTTCTACCAACGGTTTGTAATTTATACATTTTACGAACTTAATTTAATTTTGTTTCATTTATTTAGCGCGCCTACGAAAAACAATAGAGAAGTACAAGTGAGAATTTTGTTTTGTAAGTTGTATTGTTCTGTACAAGGATTAGAGATTGCGGACATGTGGTCGTGATTGCTGTTACCCCAAGAAATGGTTACGGCTTCCTAAGTTTGAAATGGTTTATGGTGTTGTTTGGAGCTGATGAAATTTCTGATGGGATTTGTCTATGAAAATCAGATGCAGTTTGGTTCGTTATTAAATTTAAGAAATTTTGCATGTGTTTAGAATGTCGTTAATCTTTGATAAACAAACGGTCATATAAAAAACACAAAATTTGCTATCATGTTTATGGCCATATGACCTGTTTCACTTTCGATTATTGTTAAACTGGTTTTACAAACCGCAGAAAGAAATTTTTGTTAGGTTAGGTTTATATATTTGTAGGCTTTGTTTACATTCGAACTTCAGATAAATTTTGAAGTATATTTTCGACGTTATATTTTTTTGTCATGTAGCAACATTTTAAAGATATTTGCCGTGAAAGCAGATGCTTCGTGTAGCTTTCCTAAAATTCAAATTAAACATTCTTCAATCTTGAAGTTAGCTTTTATTCACATATAAATTATAAAAACTTAGTATAAAAATTTAAATTCGTTTAGTGACAATTGCAAAGTGTTTGCATTTGTGTTCATACGAAATTTTGAGGTTATAAAAATTTATATACTTAATACAAAAAGTACTTGATAAGTGATAGCAGTAAACTTTTGTTTACCTTTAATTTGTTATGTACATGGAAGTTTATTTCACTTCATTGCAAAATTTAAATACACGTTGCGTAATAATTATGAAACTGTAATCTACCTGATAAGATCTGCCCAGGATAGAAATGATAGTTCAATGCATTGTGTCTACAAATTTTTTTTGATTAAATATTTAAAACAAGTTTATGTTTAGAGAGCAGTCTTTTGCTTTAAAAAGACAAAATTTTGATTTTGTTATAAACATTATTGTTGAGAATTTTTACATGTTAAAAAGTTATGAATTTTTAAAAGAAAGTTTTTTTACTTCAGTAAACAATTAGTTAAACTTTGAGACTTTTATTTTGGTCAAATGCGATCAAATCTGATAACACAAAGGTAGAATTTTTGGGTAATAATTTTGTGCCAATATCATATTAGATATACATTTTTTATTTTTGATACTTTTATAGGACACGAATGGTGTTCTACAATTTTTTTATTTAATCTTTGTAATTTCTTACAGGAGCTGCGTCTTATTTTCATAAGACAGGTTTTTGTTAACGAAAGCGATCGTTTTATCTTTGGGTTTCCACGTCCGCCCTTAGAATTGTGCTTTGCTCTTATCGTGATTATCTCAGGACTTGGTGTAGCGCCTATTTAACTTTGTTTAGTTTTTGTTTGAAAACTAAATTCGACTCCCCCACTCCCCCACTTCTTATTGCTCTACCCAGGAATAGGCCCCTAGCTATGACGAAAGATGGCCCTTTCTTCGATTCTCTGTGAAGGAAGCGGAAGATTTTTGTGCACTGGCGCCCATTCATAAACATACGTTTCAAACTATTTTATTTGTGCTTGAAATCTAAAAGTCTGTCGCACGCGTATTGGGCACTGGTCTGCCTAAATAGGAATTTCTTTGACAAGGTAGGTGCTTTAATAGTATTTCTTTATTTGGACTTAAAATGGTAAACTATGTTGCATACTTATTAGGTACTGGTGTGTCAAAATGAAGATTTCTTGACAAGGTCGTTGCTTTAATTGAGAGCAGGAAAAAATTAAAGTAGAGGTAGCGGCTATTTGATATATATATTACGTAAACGTTAATAACTATCTTATTTGGGCTTGAAATTTAAAACTGTCGCATGCGTATTAGACGCTGGTGTACCTATATGAAGATTTATTGACTAAGTCGTTGCTTTAATAAAAAGCAAGAAAAAAATTAAAGTATAGATTGCGGCTACTTGATGTATATCACGTATCGGTTAATAACTTTTTTATTTGGGCTTGAAATCTAGAACTATGTCGCATACGTGTTGGGCGTTGGTATGCCTAAGTGAAGATTTCTTGACAAAGGCGTTGTTTTAATCGAGAGCAAGAACAAAATTAAAGTAGAGGTAGTGGCTACTTGATATATATCACGTAAACGTTAATAACTTTTTATTTAGGTTTGAAATTTAAAACTTTGTCGCACACGTATTGGACGCTGGTGTACCTAAATGGAGATTTTTCGACAAAGTCGTTGCTTTAATATATATATATATATATATATATATTACACACACATACACACACACGCACACACACGCACACACGCACACACGCACGCACGCACGCACGCGCAAGCGCACGCGCACGCACACGCGCGCGCGCACACACACACTATTACGTGAATTGCAACCTATTAGTTTAGGCATAAAACAAATGGGTGCCAGATGCATGCATGTGGTGTAACATGTGTGGCTAAAATTGTACAAATAAGTATAGAAC
Source organism: Platerodrilus igneus (assembly GCA_036346225.1). Classification (NCBI taxonomy): domain Eukaryota; kingdom Metazoa; phylum Arthropoda; class Insecta; order Coleoptera; family Lycidae; genus Platerodrilus; species Platerodrilus igneus. Next base: position 143,112 of record JARFIW010001664.1, on the reverse strand, counting down.
AACAGATGATATACAACAGATTAAAACGTAAATAAGTTTTTCTAAATATGCACTTATACCGAACATATATTTACAGATGTAGCCTGGTCGACTAGCAGCACCTGAGTCTTCTTTGGGTGTTAGAAAAGGTGGACAAACAGGAAATGGTATTCTCTGTTCTCTCCAAAACTAATCTACAAAACGACATGAACCAAGAACTGTAAATTTGTAGCACCTTGTAATGAGTTAGATGAGTCCCCAGATGGAATGATCGAAATAATTTCCAATTTCCAACGTACACTCCTATAAAGCTTCTAACAAAAATTCTATCGTTTGAACCAATCCACAATTGCATAAAACCAAACGGTATATAAAACTCTTTAATATAAAAGACAAAAACTGGGTAAAGATCAACCCAACTAAATTAACGTAAACTAACAAAAAGAGTACCTACGAAAAGGTAATTAATTTTGCAGGTTACAAAAACGTGCTATACTTACATATCTTGCAGATGTAAAATAGACGCGATTAATAATTACTTCCAGCACATGCTGATTATCCGAAATCTCAAATCGGAACTTAGGGCTTTGCCAAAACACAATCCCAACGACTAAATAATTGTTGGTTAAGTTCAACACAATTAGTTGAAGACACTTAAACACTTCTGGCAATTTGCCTATTATTAATAAACGTCTAAACTGTTCGAAGATTTTTGTAAAAGAAAGCAAACACTGTTTCTCCATTTTTAACGATAACTTTAATCAGAATAAAAACGTATCAGCTGATAACTAACTAATTCATAGGCGGATCCCTTTTAAAATAATATTTAAAACTAGGGTGGGAATTATGAGTCCTTGAAAGAACTTATAAAATTGTTGCAAGCAAAGTAACCTTGATAAATAGTAATTCTACACTACAAAAAGTGATGTAATAAATTCTGTGAGACTAAATAAATGTCGTTAACAGTATGAATATAAACATGACCTTCTAAAACAGTACGTCATTGCTAAGAAACTTCAGATGATCAGACACGTTTAATGAAGCATAAACATACTCTAGCCTATTTACTCATATAGATTTTACAGAATAATTGAAAATAGTAAGAATGATTACATAAACCTTTAACAAAATATATTTAAACACGAAGGTATTTGAACAATGATATAAAGCTTGTTAAAAATAAATCACAACACTTAAACTGAATGACTAGAATGAATGTTAATTTGTAGAGAGATAATTCTATAACCAATGTTGACATAAATATTCCTTGCTTAAAGAATAATGAAATGTAAATATTCCCCAAAGTTTCAGAATTATATACAAAACCTAAATCTTGATAATTAATAGCATTACTAATTAGGATAAACTTTATACGAATACGTTCGTTACTCGAATAATTGATTCCTATTAGATGTTATAATTTACCCCTGAAAATATAGATCACTCAACTATCATACATGCAATAGTGAAAATATATACAATAACCTAGTAACAGCATAACATCCCAATGTGGCTGTTACAATACACACACACACGCAAACGCACACGCACGCGCACACGCACGCACGGACGCACGTACGCACGCATGCACACACCAACGCACGCACGCACCCCCCCACATATTACGTAAATGTTAAGAACTTTTTATTGAAATATTTATTGAATATTTATTGAAATATAAAACTCTAATGTGCCTAAATGGAGATTTCTTGACAAAGGCGTTGCTTTAATAGAGAGCAAGAAAAAAATTAAGGGAGGGGTAGCGGCTACTTGATATATATCACGTAATAGTTAATAACTTTTTTATTTGGGCTTGAAATTTAAAACTCTGTGGCACACGTATTGAGCGCTGGTGTACCTAAATGGAGATTGCTTGACTAAATTGTCGCTTTAATAGAAAGCAAGAAAAAATTAAAATAGAGATAGCGGCTACTTGTGATATATCACATATACGTTAATAACTCTTTTATTAAGTCTTGAAATTAAAGACTCAATCGCACACGTATAGGGTGCTGGTGTGCCTAAATGGAGAATTCTCGACAAAGTCGTTGTTTAATAAAGAGCAAAAAAAATTAAGGTAGAGGTAGCGGCTACTTGATATATATATATATATATATATATATATATATATATATATATATATCACGTAAACGTTAGTAACTTTTTAATTTAGGTTTGAAATCTAAAACTAAACGTTAGTAACTTTTTAATTTAGGTTTGAAATCTAAAACTTTGTTGCACACGTATTGGACGCTGGTGTACCTAGATGGAGATTTTTCGACAAAGTCGTTGTTTTAGTAGGAAGCAAAAAAGAAATTAAAGTGGAGATAGCGGCTACTTGATGTATATCACGTAAACGTTAAAATTTTTTTATTTGGGCTTGAAATCTTAAACTCTGTCGCACACATATTGGGCGCTGGTGTACCTAAATGGAGATTTATTGACAAAGTCGTTGCTTTAATGGAAAGCATGAAAAAAATTGAAGTAGAGGTAGCTGCTATTTGATATATATCACGTAAACGTTAATAACTTTTTATTTGGGCTTGAAATTTAAAACTCTGTTGCACACATATTGGGCGTTGATGTACCTAGATGGAGATTTTTTTACAAAGTCGTTGCTTCAATAGAAAGCAAGAAAGAAATTAAAGTGGAGGTAGCGGCTACTTGATATATATATTATAATGTCTAAGGGAGCTACTAAGAGTTATAAGGGTTGTTTAGTACAAGGTAGTATATGCCAAACAAAAATAATCCACATATTTGATCACATAAACTTAAAAATGTATGTTTGCCGTATTTTATGTATACTAAAATACCATTCAAATATAGTAGTTGAAATTAAGTGCCAAAAGGTAATTTTAAAATGACTGAATGACGTAGTAAGATGTGCAGTGCTCAAGGGTTTATACCGAGTTGAATTTTAAAAGGCCTTTGAAAGTACATTTGCCGTCCAAAAGCCGGATGCGTCTATGAATGTTCACTATCAACATGCATCCAGGGTCAAGTATAATTTATTTTGGTTTCATTTTCTATAGAATCAACTTTTGGACAATATTTGTAAACTCAAAATTATTAGTTATAACAACGTAAAATATGATTGGTGGAATGTAAAGATTTAGGACATATATTAGAATTTAATGTGATTATGAAATTGTATAAAAGACATGAACTTTGGTATGTGCGACACGAACGTAGTTATTTGTTATGAACTTTAAGATGTAGTAGGATAGTAGAGAGTTAACATGGTCGCCTTAGAGAGTAAACAAAGGGATTATTTTCGAACCAATTTTGTAAAAGACGTGTTTTCATAACTGTGCTAATTTGTATACAGATATTTAAAAAGAAAATAAAAGTAGTTGTTTTAAAAGGAGTTTCAATTGAATAAGGTGGTAAAGAAACAAGCATCGAAAGTATAAAGTGAATAGTAGTGATTGTGCGACGGTAAATTATTGGATTTGGAGAGTGGTTATACAGATTTGAAGTGATATTGGAGAGCGGTTTAAAGGTAGAAGGACATCGAGTGGATATACATAGAAAGAAGTTGGATATTGGAGTGCGGATTAAAGTTAGAAGGTCATCGAGTGGTTATACAAAGGAAAGAAGTTGGATATTGAAGAGCAGTTTAAAGGTAGCAGGAGCATCGAGCAAAAAGATACAGGAACGAGTAGATTGGGATTAGATACGGAGAAGCGGACGGATTTATAGAAAAAACAAGGATTCGAAGCGGAGATTAGCACAAGGGAAGTTGTAGCACTGATTTTTCTAAATTCTAAATTTGGGTTAATCATTTCAGGTATTGGGGAGCAGTTAAAATTCAAGGACACCTGGAAGCGGCACGAAAATTCAAGAACATCATTGTGAAGACGCATACGGTGATAAGGATTTTGAGCCAGCATTCAGGGAGGCATCAACGGAGTATAGACCAGGTGAGTGTTTAAATATATCTTTAATACGTCAAAAATAGTCATACAAATTTTGGTTGTAATTGAATTTGGCACATAGCAACTTTGATCTTATTAGAAAATTTGGCATATACAAAAGTAGAGTATCAATTTTAGTAGTAAAACAAAAGAGTGCACTTTGGTTGGACTTAGCACATCTACTTATAACGGAACCCACTATAAGTAGTTTGAACACCCTGAGATTAAGAGCTTAAATAGTCGAGGCATTGCAATAAATAGTTAATAAAAGAACCAACCAAACGGTGCAAGTACGGGGCGTGCATTAGGTGTGCACATTTTAAAAGTTTATAAAATAAAGAGTAGAATATAGGTGAAACTCAAAGTAGGGCGGTTTAATATATGTTTAAACCCAAAAGTAGGGCGGTATAATATATGTGGCAAACCCAACGTGGGGCTGGAAAAAGGCTAGATTGAGTTGAAATTAGACAGAAATAGTAGTAGGATACAGGATCCAGAGATTAGGTGGGGCCCGCAGTTTTTTCTTTATTTTTCAGGCATACGAGTTCTAGACAGGCTGCAGAGATGACGGACCCAGCAATGAAACGGATTACGAGATCGGGACTGATATACGGAATTGAAGCAGAAATCACGACACTAAACGATGAAATTAGGACACAGGACATAGAGCTAGACGCAGGAGGAGACATCCAGGAGACGGAGGCGAGGCAGACAGACCCGGAGGTGACAGACATGGACACGGAACAGCCGACGGCACCGGAGGTAAGGGTAGCAGAAATCGCCGGAACCCAGGACCTAATACGACTTATAATGAGCTTGCAAACAAATTTGCAGAACGACTTTAAAACTTCACAGACAAATTTAACGAACAAATTTGAAACGTCACAGATGGAACAAAAAGAGGCGAATACGCAGTTGACTAATAAAATAACGACTTTACAAACGACTTTAACAAACCAAATTGAAGATTCACACACCGAACTGAGAAACGAGTTTAGGACGGCACACGCGGAACCGACGGCCAAACTGAATTATACACAGGACTATCTACTCACGCAAATACAAAACGTAAAGGACGACATAAGGACTGAGGTACACGAAAAGATTGACAGAATAGATGACAAATTAGAAAATACGCGGGTACAGATTCAGGGAGACTTGAACGCGACAAAAACGGATCTACGGACTGAAATCAAGACACGCGTAGAGACAGTTGAGGAGACAATGGTCAGTGGTTTTACGACGTTACATTCCGAAATTCAAACATGCGATAAAAGACATTTGACAAACTACAGAAATTTAGGACAAACCTTAGAGACGATACAGAACGAAAATTTGAACACTAAGACACAACTGGACGACAAAGTCACTGTAGTAGAAAACCGGGTAGGACATGACGTAAGACAAATACATGAAAAATTGGACGACTTAGAACGACGGCGCGTTGGACTGGACTACGGACAGCACATCAAATTGAACCGGGACGCGCTACCTAAATTTGAAGGACGGAAGACAGAACAGCCGATGGGATTTCTAGACAGACTGGACGAGATCGTCGAATCGGAAAATGAAAGAACTAAGTTACAGATAGTAGGGGCGACATTGACTGGCAACGCAGAAAAGTGGCACAATATCATACGCCGACAGTACGACACATACGCGGAATTTCGACGACTATTTATGGAACAGTTCTGGAGCAACACGCACCAGACGGACATACGTACAAATTTGATTACGGGACACTACAGTCGGACACACGGGACTCGCGAAGAATATGCAATAGACAAATTCAACCAGGCACAGCACTTGACACCAAAGTTGGGCGAGGACGACATCGTACTACTACTTGCGGGCCACATGGAGCCGGAAGTGACTAAGATGGTTGTGGTCCATAATGTTAAAACACTGCGAGAATTTTAAGCGTTATGAGAAATTTCGATTTGGCAACGGCACTGGAGGCAAAAACACGGACTAGTTATTGGGATCAAAACCGGGGTTATAGGGATGACAACCAACGACATATGTACCACGAACAGCGACCCAACCATAGACAGGACAATTTCCATCACGAACATCGACCCAACTACCGACAGGACTATTTTAACCACGGACACCGAAATCACTGGGGACACGACGGAAACAGGAGACCATACTACAATAGGGAACACCGGGAGAACGACATACAAAGACAAAACAGGCGCCCGCACGACGACAACGCGGATGACGGCCGGACGACGGGAGGAGGAACCCAGCACGGATATAGCCGGACGGATAGGGACGCCAACGTCCACCACATAACGACCAGCGCAAGGACTCAGGACACGGATCAAATTGAAGTGGTGCAGATACACGAGGCACCCGCAGAAAAAAAAAAACGCAAAATTTTGGAAGAATGAATGTATAGGATTAAAGGTCGACGTGGTTTATAGTTTAAAAGACTTGTTGTTAAATAATTATAATTTGAATAAAAAGAACCTTTTGTTCATTAATATTAGTTTAAATGAGTGTTTATATGTTGCTTTAGTTGATAGTGGTTCACAGTTGTCGCTGGTTGATGAGAAGGTGGTGATAAAACATGCTGACTTTTTAAAAGGTAGAATAGAAGCGATTGATGGGGTTAATTTATGGTCGGCTATGAATAAAAAGTTAACAACGATTTATAGGATCATCCGTGTACCGATATTTGTAGGGGATAAAAATGCAGGAAAGGCAGAATTTTTAATTACAAAGGGGTTGCATATAGATTTCATATTAGGAATGGATTTTATAGAGGATTTAGGAGTGAATATTGATGGTAAGGATAGGTCGATTCGAATATTTGATAAAGATAAGTTATGGATGGTGTCTACGGTTAGTGAGGAAAATAGGAATGGAAATAATATAGATAAGTCGGGATTAGGAATGGATAGGACAAGTGATTATAGACAGGTTAAAGTACGATTATGTAATATGTTTGTGAGATTAATTAAGGATGAACAGATTGGAAAAGTGAGTAGTGAGATAAAGGCGAAGCTAGAAGAATTATTTAATAAATATGTAGGGTTATTTAATGAAGAGCCAAGATTGGCGAGGCGATACATGCATAAGTTAGAGGTCACGGAAGACAACGGGTTTAATACAAAGGTGTATCCAATTCCGTTTGCTATTAGAAATAGGGTTAAAGCCGAGATTAACAAGATGTTACGAGATGGAATAATAGAACCAGCGAAAACTCAATATGTGAACCCGGTAGTTATTGTTCCTAAACCAAATAAAAGGGATATAAGGATTTGTTTGGATGCGAGGAAGTTGAATTCGATTACGAAACCGCAGTATGAACAACCGCAGGGGTTGGATAATTTGTTGTACAAAGTGTACGAGATGAAGTTTTTCAGTAAATTAGATTTAAAAAATTCATTTTGGTTAATTCCGTTGCATGAAGACAGTAAGAAGTTTACAGGGTTTAGTATTGAAGGAGAGATTTACATGTTTTCTGTAGTTCCGTTTGGGTTAAGTAGTTCTTCAGCAGCACTTGTAAGGGCCATGCAGAAGCTGTTTAACGAGTATGAATGTTTCTGTTCGCACTATGTGGATGATTTGTTGATTTTTTCAAGGAACGAACAAGAACACCTGGAGCATTTAGAAAAGGTGATCCAGAGGCTGGACGAAGGGGGTTTGAAGTTGAACGTGGAGAAATGCGAGTTGTTCAAGAACAAAGTTACATATTTAGGGTTCGAAATCAGTGAGAATGGGATGAAAATTTGTAATAAAAGGTTGGACGAGTTGAAAAATATTGCTCAGCCAAAGAATGTGAAAGGATTGCGAGGATTTTTAGAGGTTCTAAATTATTATAAACGGTTTATACCGCGATATTCCGAGTTGTGTGTGCCGTGGGTGAGTTTATTGAAGAAAAATGAAAGATGGAAATGGACTGCTGATCGAGAGAAGGCGTTCCAGGATTTAAAAAGTGCATTTTATAAAGAGTTGTCATTAAAATATCCAAATTTCAAAGACGAATTTATTTTAAGAACGGATGCGTCGAAATATGCGATAGGGGCTGAGTTGGTGCAGATCCAGGATGGAGCTGAGGTACCAATTGTATTCATTTCGAGGGTATTAAAAGACTGCGAAACCAGATATGCGACGGCAGAGAAGGAAATGTTGGCGATAGTATATGCAGTGAAAAAGTTGCGTTTTATCTGCTAGGTAACAAATTTTAATAGAATCCGACAACACGGTGGTAACATTTATGAAGAAAAAGGAGTTTCTAAACAGCAGGTTGTACAGATGGGCGTTAGTATTACAGGAATACGATTTTGAAATCAAGCACAAGCCAGGCTAGGAGAATGTGACGGCGGATTTTCTAAGCAGACCGCAGGTGGAAGCGAATAAAGACGTGAAGGATTGTTTAGTTGCTTTGCAGGAGTTCAGGGATGTTGGTCGGTGGACAAATGCCAAGCTTATGGAAACGCAAAGGCACAGTGAGGTGAGCTCGATCCGCGAGAGATTAACAAGCGAAAATGTGGAGGAGTACCGTGGATTTACCATCGTAGGGCAGTTCGTAGTAAAAAGGATAGGTGAGGCAGAGCTAGTAGTGGTATCCAGAGACGCGGCGGTGGAAATTATAGATGAAATTCATTTAAATTTTGGACATATAGGTATAAGAAAAACATTTTTGGTATTCAGGGGAGGCGTTTTATGCACGGAACGATATCACGGTGGTTAAAGAAAGGATTAATCGTTGCAAAATTTGTATCTTAGGGAAAGACAAGAACGTGGTGTTGCAGAATGTACCGATGAGTGTGAGCGTGAGCGAACCATTGGAATTGGTAGCTATTGATTACTTAAGCAACCTGATTACGAGTGAACAGGGGTATCGGCACATATTAGTAATGGTGGACGTTTTTTTAAAATTTGTTAAATTATTTCCGGCAAGGCGAAGCAACACGGTGCATGCTTTACAGTCGATTAAAGAATTTGGAAGCCAGGTAGGGAAAATGGAAAGGATTTGGGTAGACAACGCAACTTATTTTAACAACCAAAGATTTAGGAACGGGTTAAATCGAGCGCACATTAAGGTGTCATTTAGCAGTATACGGCATCCGAAAGCAAATCCATGCGAACGATATATACGGGAGGTAATAAAATATCTACGGTTAGCAACGCAAGAGCACCATAATAGATGGGTTAGATATCTGCCGCAGATTGAAAATTTCATGAATTGTGTACCGAGTTCAGTTACAAAAACGTATCCGATAACATTGATTCGGAGGATTATACCAGCTAGGCCATGGAGGGAAGAAGTCGAGGTACAAGACATCACAGAGTTATTGGGCAGTGTTAGACGTAGGATCGAAAGGATGCAGTGTAGGGATATCGAGCGAAGGTGTAACAGGATCAAAAAAAGGACAACTTTTGAAATAGGAGATATGGTGGTTGTGAAAAGGTTAAGAGTTTCGAACCGCGACAGGAACATTTGCGCGAAGTTGTTGTTTCCTTATGAAGGGCCGTACAAGATTACGCGTATTTTTGCGGAAGGAAATACATTTGAATTAGCTACTATGACGGGGGAATATCGTGGGCGTTTTCACTTGGAAAATCTATTCCCATATAAGGTTGTACAGGAAGAGGGTTTAGTAGAATAGTTGTTATATAGTTCATGCGACGGAAAGTTTAGTTTTGTTTTAGTTTATAAGTTAGGTTAGTATGTAGCATAGTTAGACAGACATGTTGAGAATTAAAATAGGGGTTGAATAATTAAAATATGTAGGAATCCGAAAAGGGGTTTGTGTAAAAAGGTGAGAGGGGGTTTGATTTTAAATAAAACTAGAAATTATGCACACCAGGAAAGAGTAAAGCCGACGCAATTTCCAATTTCATTCAAAATCAGGTATATATATATATATATATATATATATATATATATATCACGTAAACGTTAAAACTTTTTTATTTGGGCTTGAAATCTTAAACTCTGTCGCACACATATTGGGCGCTGGTGTACCTAAATGGAGATTTATTGACAAAGTCGTTGCTTTAATAGAAAGCATGAAAAAAATTGAAGTAGAGGTAGCTGCTGTTTGATATATATCACGTAAACGTTAATAACTTTTTTATTTGGGCTTGAAATCTAAAACTCTGTTGCACACATATTGGGCGTTGATGTACCTAAATGGAGATTTTTTTACAAAGTCGTTGCTTCAATAGAAAGCAAGAAAGAAATTAAAGTGGAGGTAGCGGCTACTTGATATATATATATATATATATATATATATATATATATATATATATATATATCACGTAAACGTTAAAACTTTTTTATTTGAGCTTGAAATCTTAAATTCTGTCGCACACATATTGGGCGCTGGTGTACCTAAATGCAGATTTATTGACAAAGTCGTTGCTTTAATAGAAAGCATGAAAAAAATTGAAGTAGAGGTAGCTGCTATTTGATATATATATCACGTAAACGTTAATAACTTTTTTATTTGGGCTTGAAATCTAAAACTCTGTTGCATACATATTGGGCGCTGGTGTACCTAAATGGAGATTTTTTGATGAAGTCGTTGCTTTAATAGAAACAAAAAAGAAATTAAAGTAGAGGTAGCGGCTATTTGATATATATCACGTAAACGTTCATAACTTTTTATTTGGGCTTGAAATCTAAAACTATGTCGCATATGTATTGGGCGTTGGTTTGCCTAAATGGAGATTTCTTGACAAATGTTGCTTTCTATTTACACCTTAGCTAAAAATGGCTTAAAATTAGGTTAGGTGAAAATCTAACCTTACTTAACTTCATTTGCGTTTGATTATTAGAAGGTACAACTTAGCATTTTAACTAACTAACCTATAATGGGTTTGAAAATAATATTAAATTCAACTGATTCTTGTTAAGAATCAACTTGGTATTAACTGTTATGTTATAGTTGCTTTTATAAATGTTCAATAAAAATTTATATCATACACAACACGAAAAATATAACCTCAATATAAACTTAGTGAGGGAAGTTAGTATCTAAGGTAGATCTATTGGCACCTTATCTGGGGTAAAGAGAATGCAAAAGATCTAACTTTATATAAGTTTCTTATTAGTAAAAAGAACGTGTCCTCAACTAAGATTATTTTAACTTAGCTTAGATTATCTTAGTTTTTGGGTAAATAGAAAGCAACAAAAGTCGTTGCTTTAATAGAAACAAGAAAGAAATTAAAGTAGAGGTAGGGGCCACTTGATATACATTACTATAAACGGAATAACTGTTGCTATAATGTTTAAATATATGCAAAAATTTAGATTTTTAGTAAGATTATATAATGTGCTTCTGGAGATTTCGTAAGAAAGCACAATTTTTAATACGTATTTACCAAAGTTCTGCTTTAGATTTGTTTGCTAAACACGGTTATTGTAGATGTTCTTTCTACAGAAAAATTAACAACGATTACTATTTGGTTAAGTGAGCCTTTAACTGTAAGCTTAATTTGGAAAAATCGAATCCAAATTGTCTTACTTTATATAGATTGGAACACTTATCCACTTCGGTTATGGCAGAGTTAGATGAAAAATCTAAACTTTTTTCATTATTATCGAGTTATATTTTTGAAATTGAACTAACGCGAGAGTTCTAAAGAAATTTTGGATTTAAGCTTTAATAACTTAACAACTAATATTGTATCAGCTTCAGAAACTCTTGATAATGACTCTGACTTAAAGCTTCAGGTAGTAAAGTCAATTTTGGTAATGTGAATAGTAGTGACTTAGCACTAAAAATATTAGAAACTTAAGTTTGAGAGAAACTGTAAAAATAAATAATTGAGGTATTATAATTTAATGGTGAATCTGATCCTATAAGTTTAAATGCGTTCTTAGAACATGTATCATAATGAAGTGAATCTAGAAGTGTTAGCAAAGAATAATTGCTTAAAAACTCAATAGAATTATTTGATGGTAAAGCACTTATTTGGGTACGAAGCATTAAAGATAAGGTTTATAATTGGGATGCATTATGCGAACGGTTAAGAAATGAATTTTTACCCAGTGATTATCAGGACAAGCTATGAAAACAAATTAAACACAGAACTCGACAAGAAACAGAATCGTTAGAGATTTATATTGCAGTTATGACTAATTTATTTAATAGACTTGCAGCAAAGATTAATCAACGTTTTAAATTGAAAATTTTAAGCAGAAATATTCTACCTTTTTATCAAAGTCAGTTGGTATTAGTGGAAATACATTCGGTTCAAGATTTAATTAATTTGTGTAAGAAGTTAGAAGAAGTTAGGGACCCCATAATGAACTTTCCTCTTTCTGTTATTGATAATATGACCATTGAACTTGATTTACCATATCAAAACATGTTATGGCTACATTTGACTGTAAGTTGCCTTCAATGTAATAATAACTGGGAGGAGAGAATCTTGGTAGTTACTAAAAACTGTGCTCTTGACTAGCTCGGGGGCAGCACAAAACTCTACACAAAAGGGGGGTAAGTTAGTGGGTTGACGCAAGAAAACTTTTACATCACTTACAGCTTTAACGAATGTATATTCAATCAGTATAACATTAGGAGAAAACAAACTTGTTAGATTCTTGCTTTATCTACTAATAACCAGCTGGTGTACGCATGAACTTGCCTAATAAGTACCTACACTAATTACATTTAAGGTACGCATTTACAAATATTATAAAATGCAACACAGTAAAACATTCTTGTCAAGATGATAGAAGACTATCTATAATAATTACGTAGTATACCTTACTTTGCCTAAAGGATCTGCTCAACTTGGCGACCTGAATATACTTAGGTGGATACAATGCACAGAGTGGAATTGGAATCAATCATTTACAACGGGAGCTCTGGATTTTTGTAGACATCACTAAGCTGCACGCACGGACTCCAATTGCAAAGCTTACTTATACTTGAGCCCTGAACTTGAAATCTGTACTCGAAATCTTTTCTCAAAACCTACGAAAACAATTTTCTAAAACAGCTGACTAAGTTTGGGTGTAACACCCTTTTGTGCTATTGTTAAATTTTTAGTTGTTAATAAATAACATATATTGTAACAAAAACTTTTGTTATATTAAAATCTCTAAAGAAAAACATTTCTAGCCATTGTTATTTTACAGCATACGAAATTGTCATTTAGCGTGAAATCGTTAAATAGTTTTATTTACTATAAGGAAGAACACATCTTTCCTTTTTACATTATCTTCACCTATATAAAGCATTTAATAGTGACTCCTACGCTTTTGATATCTGCAAATACCCTGAACGTAACTTGTGTTGCATAAGCTACAGGTATTCTTAAGCCCACTTGTGCAATTGCTAGACAGACACAACGCCTGCGCGTAAGGTGACGCTATAGGTAGGGTGTTGGCTGGTTGACAGAAAGGCGAGCGAGAGCGCGGCCATCTTGCAAGCAACAACGAGCAGGTACGCTTCGTTTTAAGATGCGGAGTTTCCCATGCTCCAACTGGGGCATTAGGATTGCCCTACTATGAAAAAGGGTGTAAAGGTTGTCGTGGGGGGGCTTGAAAAAGAGCTCTTGTAAAGCCGCCCCGGACAATGAAGAGGAGAATGTAACAACACGTGCTAGTGGAAGTCCGTTAATGGTGAGATGGTGTAATAAAACTGCCTTATATAAAACTAATAGATGCTTTAATTTCCTTAGCACATTTAGGTAGGCACATCTAAGTATGCTCGTCTGAAGAATAAAATTTTAAGAAAGCACGTTTGAGAATGGTAGAATTGAGAATTTAAGTCGTTTGTATGTCAAGCAGAATTCCATGTAATGTTATTTGAACGTAATTATGTATTGTGGAATCACTCGTTTTGAAGCTGTCTGAGGGGCTGTTCATGTAAGAATGCTGTATCTAGTAAATGCCAACTTCGTACCTTTTTAAACTTCAATAAGATGGAGTATAATGTTGTTTTGGTTGGTCTAGAGCGTTTTGCAGCATCACCATCAAGCAGTTAAAACAAAACTATCCAGGTACTTATAGAACTATTTACTGAGATAATTAATTTTACGTATTAATTACGGTCAAAGCTTTGATTTAACGTTTTCCAAATTATAAGAAACTTTTGTTAAACGAATGTTAATGTTAAATTTTTGTTGCAAGATATGTTTATGCTTAAATCCCAAATAAAAATCAGTTAGAGAGATATATCCTAGTAACTTAATAGGTCAAATACCTTTTTGTTCAGAACTAACTTTTTTTGACATAAGAGGAATTTTTCAACTTTTAGAATAATTAATTTAAGGTTGTTATTCAAAGCCCGTAAGTAATGCACATGTTAATTGAGAAAAATAAGTATAAAGTTCACTTTTGATTGAAAGATGTTTAACTACAATACGCCATATGATTAGTAGAATATCAATGCTGCTTCTAACATATGATGAACTAACTTTCTTTAATTTCATGTAATGTTTGAGCCATATGAACTTTTTGTATAATAAGTTCGTTAGAGAAATTTTGTAAGCCAGAACTGATCTGTTTTATGGATGTTTAAGAACCCGACTGTACTAAAGAATTTAAAAATGTTAAGATCTCTCTATGTAGAGAAACAAATTAAGAGATTTTTGAAACTTATTTTATATTGATTATCAGATTTTTTTATAAATAATTTTTGCAACAAAGAGAATTACATTTAGATTATACTTTGATTTAAAACTTTCGTCTTTTTATTTCACTAATTGAAATTAATAATATCCAAATTAGATAAACAAAATTTTGAATGTGGAACTTAGAAAAAAGTTGATACAGTATTAGGTAATAGAAACAGAGTAAGTAATTTTCAGTAGAGTATATTTTCATAGGTAAGGTGTTGTTGAGATTTTGAATTCGGGACAGTCGGTCTATAAAGACCGAAATATTTGTTGTCGTAAGACACAAACAGTGTCTTATATTTTATTTTCTTGTGTGACATTTTCTTGCAGGTCCGACATTGCAGAAGCTGGAGCAGAGGTCCAAGAGGTTTCCAGAGGTATTGCTTATTTTAATTTGTATGCTTTTTGATAATCATTATATCCTGTAGGTTTCTGCGTCTTCCTGTAGGATACTTTAGTTTTATTTATTGTCTATATAGATGCAGTGGCGCTCATTTCCTTTTTTGTTCCCGTTTGTAGTCGAGCCCACCCTATATCCACGCCCAATCTCATTGCTCACCCTTGGGGTAATTCCCAGACTAAGCCGCGAATATAGTATAGCCCGTGGGTCCACCGAGGTTTTGTTCACTAATTGACTCACTCCCCATTTAAAGAAATTTAATATGTCTCACTGATGCCCAACGTCAGGACATAATTAAATTAAATAAAGAAAAAATTTAGTTTCAATATAAAAAGTCAACAGCCATAGTTCTTTAATGCAACTTACACAATTAATTATTAGGAACGTAAACAATGTATTTCACAATTTTGTGATTAATAAATTAATTAGTTATTTATTTATTTTTTCTGGATTGTAGCAATCGTCAGAGAAGTGTATTATAACCTCAGCGGTACGGTACGCGAGCCATTACAGTAGTTGGTAGCAATGATAAATAATTGCGAAATGATGCGCAAATAGGGTATTACGTCATATAAATGTTCAAATTATTATCACATACAAATAAAACGAGAAAGATACTCACGTAACTGTTGGACTCCTTACAGCATTACCCATTATGGCGGCAACTGGCATCGGGAAGCATTGAGGGCGTGGGTATTCGTTGGGCCCCCTTGTCAAATCCAAATTTAATTTGTCTTCTTTCTCTTCCTTGTAGCGGAACACAGGAATAGAGTGAGGGACGACAATTAGGTAGAAGGCACGAAACCTACAAAGCTGAAACAAAAAGACAAGAAAACGTCTGGCTCGTAGCCCGACGTGTCGGAAATCACCCCTCTTTTTCCACACTCCGCGTCTGCGTAATCCTTTGCGCAAACTCACTGTCTGAAGTGACGGAAATACGCGCACAAGTCTATTAAAATTATTGGCGCGAAATCCTTACAAATTAAAACTAAATTTGGAAATGTTTACGGGCGATTTTTCGGCACGTAACAATCGCGACAAAGCCATAAAAAAAACTTAAAAAAAGAAAATGACTGTTAGCACAGTAACATCTTAAAATCTAGATTCTAACTAACCTACATAAATCCTAACTTAAATCCTACAAAATGTTTATTTTAGGCGCCACCTGGTTTTTTCCGACCGATAACACGTGTTTCGGATTACCAAGAAATGGAAAAGTGCATACACGAGTCTTTGATGTGGCGCAGTTATAATCGACAGCACAAATTTGTCGGGGAGCATGAAACACTAATTAAACTAGAATAAATGCGACAGGTCGCCTAAATACTAAACTAAAGCTAACATTACAGTTTCCTAAGTGCAGACGCACATGAGCGTTGCATCTAGACTGTTTCTTCGTTGACAAAAAAATGCCCAAGTTTAAAAATGTTCAAAAGAGTGAGTTACTCTACACTCTAGCAATTTTTTAAGTACTGGTACTCTGGTGTAATAAACAATACACATCAAAACTTGTCCAAGACATGGTTGTGAATCTACAAATTTACCAAAAGTACCATCATACTAATTCCTTACATTATTAACCTAACAAATTACATGGCTACCATCAGGTTAGCTTTTTCACTCAATATTCAAAAAATAATTCCTACGTCTGGTCATAAATACCAATCGTTAGGAAGATAAAAAAATAAAACAAAATCTCAAGTTATTATCGAAGATAATAGATAAGATAACGGTATTAAGCTTAAGTTATTATCAAAGGTAATAGGTAAGATAAAGATATTAAGCTTTAGTTATTATCAAAGATAATAGGTAAGATAACGATATTAAACTAAAGTTATTATTAAAGGTAATAGGTAAGATAAAGATATTAAGATAAAGTTATTATCAAAGATAATAAATAAGATAAAGATATTAACTCAAGTTGTTATCAAAGACAATAGGTGAGATAACGATAGAGTGGCTTCTTGGAGCCGTTAAATGGGGAATGCTCGTGCCCCATAAAAAGAGCGACTTGTGAAGCAGGCCCGTTTGCACTAAACAGCACGAGGGACCGGCAAAGGCATTTGGGTGCATCTCTGCACCCGGCGTTAATTGATATCGGTGAGATAATCACACGATATCCACACGATATATATATATATATATATATATATATATTCATGCACTTACACATACACACACTCATACATACATTCACTGTTAGCGACTATGTGCGCTGACAGCGGCACCGCATGACCTCACGAAAGATTCCCAGAGACGTGGTTCGGCTGTCTGTGAAAACCATTTTTTTCTCTAGTTGCCGCTTGAAGCGAGCGGACGTGTATTCGCAGAGCTCTCGCTTCAGCAATAACAGTAAGTTTTTATCTAGGGTTTATATTATTTATTGTTGTATTATTTTATTTGAAGCTTTGCTTTTTATTGTGTTTTATTTTATAATTGTGTGCCATCAAATTTTAAATACAGGGCAGTAAAATAAAATTTAAAAACAGAATTTAAACCTAATAAATACTAAATAAATCGCGTTTTTCTTTGCAATTTAAATTAAAATCCGTGTTTTATAATAAATCTACTAAATTTCGGGTTAATAAAACAAAAAACTACTAAACAAATACTCAAAAATAATTTCGAATAACCTAAAAAGGTGTATTTAATAAATTTAAAACAAAAACCGCGTAAATCGAGTTAAAAAGCCGGGTAAAACAACCAAAAAGTGTGTCAATTTTTATAGTGCGCGTATAATCAAATAATAAGTTAAAAACAAAAATCTAGGCCCCTTTTAAATCAAATAAATATCTTAAAAACTGTAAATTTTAAAACAATTTTAATATAAATTTTCCGTAATTTGAGTTGACGTGTACTTAAATGTTCCTTTAAAATCGATTTTTGGTGTAATTAAGCGGTGTAACAGTTACAGGTTGTGCTAGTTACCAAGTGATTAAGTGAAAGGTCATTTCCGGTTACCGCATTCCGATTGCGCTCGACCTTATTTGTTAATTACATTTAAAAATAAAGTGTTGTTATTTATAATTTAGATATTTTGATATTATGAAGTAATTAATTTATTTAAATTTGATTTGGCGGTTTTAAAAATTTAAAATAAATAAATAGTGTTCTTTACGGTACATTTCAAATCGAGATATTTTTATTGCGTTAGGGAATTTATTTGGTTCTAGTTGTTTTTTTGACGCTTAGTGCTCGCTGTATTTTTGTTAATATTTAATTGGGCGGTTCGAAGTTTAAATAAATACAAGGTTGCTTACGGTTCACCTTTAAACAAAACATTTTTATTGTACCAACGTTTTGCGCTCTTCTAGCGTCGTTCTTTTAGCGTCGTAACGGTCAAATCGTTTTTTGAGCTGCGTTTAGGTGTCATTCTTTGTTGATAGTTTTGTCAACATGGTGATCCACCGCGACGAGGAGCCGTTGCCCAGGAAGAAGAGGGGAGATCGGTCGGAGTCTGATAGGTCGGTGGCTGAGGGCGCTGTTGGGAGGAAACAGCTGAAGGTAGTTTTAAAAGACGTTATGATAAGGATTCAGGAGGAGGTAAAGAAGTCTGTGTCTGCGGCGGTCGTGTCGGGGGAGTCGGGGCCTCCCGTGGTGGTTGCGGCGCCAGGTGCCCTCTGCTTCGAGGCCCAGCGCACGATGTCGACTAGCAGCAACGTTAGCGTTGATGCTAGCGACCTCGATGAGCTGGAGCTCTTGAAGTTTAGGGTGAGGAAGGCGCACGCTGCCGTCTATGAGAAGGTGCCGACGACTTCCGCCACTATAGTCGTGGAGGACAGGAAGATGGTTCGGCACGCCGTGGATGATATCCGCGACGTTACGAACCAACTTATAGGTATGGTTAGGGCGCTTCGTCTTTGCTTAGATAGTTCAGGGAGAGCTGGTGTTGTCGGGGGAAGTCCGGCGGCGAATTTTATCGTTTCAGGAGGCCAGAGTCAGAGTGCGTCGGTGCAGCGCAAGGTTTCCTACGCCGCTGCAGCTTCAGGTTCTACCCCTACGTTTGATGTCAGGGTCGACGCCAAGCCAGGCCAGAAGGACGACGTGATGACGACCCTGAAGCAGAAGGTCGATCCCGCTCGAGATGGGTTTGTTGTGGTCGGAGCTCGTAGGACGCGCCGGGGCGGTGTCGTTGTGGAGTGCGCAGGTCGCGACGACGCCAAGAAGCTGCAGTTGAAGGTCGGCGGTAACTGCAAAGAACTCGTGGCGAAGACCATCGAGAAGAAACGTCCACGGGTCGTTCTTCCGGGGGTCGAAGCGGGGATGAAGGCTGAAGAGCTCGTGCGGTTGATTGCGAGCCAGAATCCCCGCTTCGTCGATTTGAAGCTAGAAGACCACCTGAGAGAGAAGTTCAGGTTTGGCGGAAAGGGCCCTAGGGATCCCTTCGCCAACGTAGTCTTCGAAGTGACCCCCACACTTCGAAGGCGTATATTAGCCGATGCTATTAACCTCAGGTGGTGAAGAGTATGGGCCCGGGACCACTTCTCGATGACCCAGTGTTACCGGTGCTACGAGTACGGCCATCGATCGATGGAATGCAGGGAGAAGGTACAGTGGTGCGGTAACTGTGCCTAGGTCGGGCATGAATTCAAGAATTGCCGGAAGGCAGTCCCTTGCTGTGTGGTTTGCGCCAGGGCAAACGACAGAACTGGCGGTGGCGCGAAGGTCGATACGCGCCACGACGCCAAGTCGAGCAGATGCCCCACGATGCAGCGTCTGAAGAACGCAATCACACGTAACATCGATTATGGACTGCCAAGATAAAACAAAGTCCATAAGAAGCAAAAAGATTAAATTCGCGCAACTAAATCTCGGGAAAGGTAAAGGGGCAACAAATAACTTAATAAAGTTATTCATCGAAAATAATATCGACATCGGGTTTATACAGGAACCGCACCTGTATAGCCACAAATTTGGGAAGGGGGTTACCGTATTAAATGCGAATGGTGAACGACCGCGTAGCGGGATAATAATAAATAATGGGACGTGCGCCGGAATTATATTAAATAATTTCTCGAACGAATTTTTAACGACGGCCGAAATCAAATCAGGAGGAAATGCGTTCTACGTAATAAGCGCGTACCTCCCGCCGGTCGATTCCCGGCGGGAAAATCCCCAAACCGAAGACTTGATAATTCAAGTACATAATATTATTCGTAAAATCGGCAGAAATAAAAATCTAATCATCGGGAGAGATTTTAATGCCAAGTCGGCACTATGGGCAGCCCTAACAAAGACGATAGAGGCTCGCAGGTTGCTGATCTTTTTACGGAATGGGACCTTATTGTGATAAATACTAATGATTCACCTATGTTTGAGGGGCATAGAGGCAGCAGTTTTATAGATATTACTGCAGTCTCGCAGGAAATGTAACGATTTGTAATTGGAAATTAAGGTCGGACGAGGAAACGCTCTCTGACCATAAATTAATAACATGGGACGTTGAAATCAAAACAAGCGCAAACGAGCAGCTAACTATATTTCCGCGGTTCTGTAATAAAAAAACAAATTGGGAGCGATTTAAACAAAAATTTGGCGAAAGTATCCCTGTGCTCGAAAATGAGCTATATAACTGCCGAGAGGCAGACGAAGTGGAAACACTCGCGAAAAAATTAAACGACGCGGTAGTAGACGCGTCGTCGTACTCCATGCCGTGAAAGAAGACATTTAAAGACAGCGTACCCTGGTGGACTCGGGAACTAACCACCAAGCGGGCAGAAACGCGTAACCTAAGGCGCCGCTATCAACGCGCCTCGGGAGATATAAGAGAACAACGGAGAATAGAATATAATCAAAGTTACCGCGAATATAAAATATTAATAGAAGAAACGCGAACGAATAAATTTAAAGAATTCTGCACGCGAAACTCGGAGAAAGAACCCTGGGGAACCGCATACCGCGTAATTAGAGGAAAACAACAAAAAATCGCGCTCAGTAATATAAAGAAAACAAATGGCGAATACACGGAAGGTTTTAAAACCACAGCGGAATATTTACTAGAGAAATTTTTCCCATCGGATAATCCCGAGGGGGATGAAGGGTCGCACGATTTAGTACGTCGGGAAGCTGCAGAGGCGCAAGGAACAGGTGCCGATAGGCAATCCTAGTTCACGAGGTCGTCAGGGCTCTTAGGAGGATGAACCCTAAGAAGGCACCGGGGCATGATGGAATCACTTCAGACGCAGCTCTGGAGGCGTGCCTGTTAGCCCCGTGTGTCTTTGTCGGGTTGTTTAATCTTTGTTTAGAAAGGGGAGTTTTTCCGCGTTGCTGGAAAATCCAGAACGTAAAATCTATACCTAAACCTAAAAAGGCGGATGCGTCAGATCCGGGCAGCTATCGTCCAATTAGCTTGCTACCGGTGATGGGAAAAGTTTTAGATCGCGTTATGACTACGCGTGTTGAGCACCTAGTGCGAGACAACGGCGGTTTTAATAACCGACAGTTTGGTTTCGTGGAGGGCAAGTCGACTATCGACGCGTTAGAGTTCGTTGTCGGGGAAATTAAGCAGGCAAGAGATGCTAAAGAGTACTGTGTCGTTGTTGCTTTGGACATTTCAGGAGCATTTGATGCTGCCTGGTGGCCATTAATCGTTTGCGAGTTAGATCGTAGGGGTTGTCCGCAAAACTTGATGTCTTTGGTCAAGAGCTATTTCTCGGGGCGATTGGCACAGGTTGAAATTCCGGGTGAAGTATTGTCGCGTAAGGTGGAAAAGAGATGCCCGCAGGGGTCATGTTCTGGTCCCACATTTTGGAAGTTGTTGTATGAGAGCATCTTTAGGGTCAAGTTGCCCGCAGGATGCTCAATCGTTGGGTTTGCGGATGACACGCTTTTAATTGTAAGATCGAGATTGTTAATGGATATGCGCACAAAACCGAACGAGGCGCTTAAGAAATTACACGAATGGTCGCAGGCGGTAAAATTAAAATTTAACACGGCAAAGTCAGAGGCGCTTTATTTCGGCACGAAACCAGGACAGAGACCCCTAGACTAGAGCTAGGATTGGAGAAAATCCCGTTTAAAGATTGTATTACCTACCTTGGCGTCAAGATCGACGATAAATTAAATCGGAAAGCGCACGTACAATACGTTAAAAGTAAGGGCGGCGAAATATCAAATAAAATGATGGCGGCTGCTAAAATAAAGTGGGGTTTCAGGAGCGAATCGCTGAGGACTGTTTATGCCAGTTTCAAACCAAACTCGCGAACTGGAGCACAATTTTCCAGTGCGAATTGGTAGCCATACGAGAGGCTATCGATTACGTAATAAACCATACGGGCAGAGACGAGTATTATATAATCAGCGATAGTAAATCGGCGCTGACGGCTTTAACAAACATGATCACCTCGACAGACCTCCAAGCGGACGTCTGGAGGATAGCGCGTACGGTGCTCGAGTTTCGACGTTTAAAGTTCTGTTGGGGCAGGTCGAACGATGGTAACGTAGGAAATGATAGGGCTGATGAATTAGCTAAAGAGGCCGCGACGGGAGACTTTCGAATATCACATTCGTCGATACCGAAGTCTTTGATTAAAAGTAAGATGCGTGAAAAGTCAATCCGACAATGGGAAGAGAGGTGGAACAACGCTGCCACAGGCAGGTTGACCCACAAATTCATGCCGAGCATAGAAGCTAGAGGTAGGATCGAGGTTAAGCTCGATCACAAAATGGTGCAGTTGATAACAGGGCACGGCGCCCTGAAGGCGTATTTACAAAGATTCGGTCTAACCAACAGCGACCGCTGCGAATGCGGTGAGGGTTCGGAAAGCGCAGAGCACGTGCTCTTCGACTGCCCGCTTGAGGCGGGAAATCGAGGGTTGGCTGATAGCAAACTAGCTATCCTAGGTCTGGCATGGCCAAAGAACCTAGAGGAAGTCGGGGAAGTGGTTAACCAGAAGGCGTTGTGGACAGCCTTAAAAGAATTCGCGGGAAGGGTCGCGAGATTGGACAATGACAACCGCGTGTAAAATTCGGTGGGGTTGGGGAGGATTGGAAAATTTTAGATTGACTTGGCGTGAGTAAGGATACGAGCATAGATATAACCAAAACCTGATATAAAAAAAATTAAAAAAAAAACATGATAATTATACCCAAATGTCCAATATGCACGAGAAACCCCCCACACCATTAATACAGTCACTGCCTATCTTCATGATTATGTGCAAATATTCGGGAAATCGGGAATAAATAATAACAGATAAACAATGACAAATAAATCAGAAACCCTCATTAAATTAAATCAATAAAATAAACAAAGATAATAAAATAGAGTGAAACCGCGCATCCCCCCAGGACTTGAAAGTGAAGTGGTACTGATAGTGATTGTGACCCCCCCCCCCCAAGAACATTTAGTGCATACCCATCAGGACTTTAACAGTGCACCCCATCTTCCCCTTAGAAGTAAGTTACAGTTAGATGTAGGCAGACGACCAGATCTTTGGATGCTGGAGAATTTTATTATCGAGGTCAGACTTAAATTGTGGCGGCTGTACTCGCACAAGCATTGATTTACATTAATTAGTAGTTTTTGAAACAATTTAACAAGCACGTTTTGTGCGTAATGGCGCTAGACGACATAATGCTTGTGCGAGTGCACCTGATAAATAGGGTGATGCTTTTGCTATTTTGTGCACTGCTATATGCTTAACGCTTATTAGACATTTATTTATATAATTATATTTATTTATATTTTATATTTACACTTTATATTTATTAGCATGTATTGCAGTATTTTGTGGCATATTTGTTTTGTTTGACGTTCTGTCGCCATTTTGGTTGCAGTATATATTTGGGAAGAAAGAGTAAAATTGTGAAGATTGTAATCATAATATAAATCAGTTAGGGAATGATAGGGAAAGCTAGGGATGGATTTAAATTAGTTAGCTAGATTTGGATAGTTTTAAGACGACCCTTCAGGTCGCACTGGTAAGCAGAGCCGGCGTCTGCTATCCGGTATTACGGATCCCTCCCCCTCTCATTTTTGCTTGTGTCTTGTTGATCGGGTACACTCCAAAGTCAGCGCTAGGGATACCATTATTTACAACCCTGTTTCTAGTTTTTGTTTTTAGTTTTTGTTTCAGTTTCAGATTTTTAGGTTTGTTAGATTGTTAGAGTTTGTTAGGTATGTTAGATTTTTAGGTTTGTTAGATTTTTATTTAGTTTTTTGTTTAGGGTGGATTAACTATGAAGTTAGAATGAATTAGAAGCACAATTATTTTTCGCGTTTAAACCCAATGTAGTACCTCCGGGTGGAGCATTGGGGACGTGGCCGCAAGTATAGCGGCCGTTATTCAAATTATAATGTCTGTGAAAACCCCCCGCGCAACCACACGGTGACTAACGGAAATGAAAAGGCAGTAGAAATAGGAAAGGTAGAAAGAGGGAAGTGGGTATTTGGAATGCATAAGAGGCACTTCCAGGTAGAAGAAAATAGAGGAAGGGCTCGCATTGAGCTAAAGAGACAGAAAAGGTAAATAGCAAAGCACTACTCAACCAGCCAATGTGGTCAGTAGCCCGGAGTGAGAGAAAAATCACTCTTACATGGTAGGCGGGTGTTCCGGGACAAGAACAGGTCTACCGAAAGAAAGATAAGGCAGAAACGGAGACAGCGCGATATGAAAAAGTAGAGAGAGAAGGTAGAGAGTTGTCCCTATAAAACGCAGATCGGTCTGAAGGACCACCTGCGATATTAATCCGTCAAGTTAAGATATATCATAAGTTAAAAAATCTCTAGACTCTTAAGAGAACTAGTACAATCATTTTCCTAGCGAGTGCATCCAGTACGATAACAAAATCAGACAAAAGTCGAAACAACAACTTAAAAGTATCACTACAGATACATTCACACAAAAACCCAACTGCTTCAAGATAATTTATAAAAACGGTAACGCCCTAAACACACAAAAATGCCTAATTATAAGCAGTTAAATACAGACACACTGTCCCAATATGCTAAAAACAACCGAGAATTCGATAAGGTATCAATAAAAAGCGATAGCACCTCACCACGAAGTTCAATAAAAAACAACGAAAAAAAAGTTTATATGTTATGATGACTTAGTAGAAAAAGAAACAAGTAATGATATAGAATAATGTGGGCGTCTGTAATAATTCAGAGGAAGAAACACATTGAATGGAAAGTCCTAGTTTTTGGCAACTGCGAATATGAACTATTTCTTACAATGGCATAGGCCGCGTCTTCTATGTGAGCCCCAAAAAAAAGCATTCACTCAAAACATCAGCTAAAACCAATCATAAAAATTCAATGAGTTATTACAACCAAAGTTACGACAATTACCACAAAATTCCACGATGTAAGATAAATATTGAAAATAAAATAATATGTTGTAGAAAAGGTGCGAGGATTAATTAAATGAAACGACAGAGTTATACTGGGGAATCTAGATAATAAACGGATATATGACTAACGATAAATTCAAGGAAAAGTCAACAATAAGCAAAAAGATAGGTAGTTTAAGGTAAATAAATTAAACGTGTAAAAGGTATATGCTGTATAAGAAAGGGAATAAGTAATTAAAGTTACTAATTGATAGTAGGGACAGAAAACATTAGGTAAATCGTTAAGGAAATGAAACGTGAAAAACTTAACTAGCATTTGGGTCAGCAGAGAATGGCTTAAAGTCTTTAATATGCCACCTTCCTTGACGTTTTCCTTCAGCATCTTAAAGTTCGTAGATAAGTGGACTAACGACACGAGTGACCTTACATAAAATAAATTTAGGAGCTAATTTTGAAGAGAATTTCTTAGTTGCACCCAATAAGACAATTCTGTTTCCAAACCTGTTTGCCCAAGGCGAAGGAAATATTTCGTTTACATAGATTATAGTGGTCCTTACTTTTTTCGTAAGCTTTTAACAAATTTTTTCTAACGTCGTTAAAGATAGAAGGTAGTGATTGTTGGTCTTTGTCCCAGCGTACTTTTTCGTCAAATTCAATTACGTTAGTATCGTCAGGAACTGAACCATAATAGGTACCATTGATTGGGGTATATCATCCAAAAACAAGAAATGACGGAGTGAATTGGGTTGCTTCGTGTTTAGATGTACGCAAAGCTTGAGCAATTTTAAAGATATTTTCATCCCATGTAGTATGGTCTGAATCAATATTGGCAGAGATAGCAGTAATTAAGACTCTATTTACTCTTTCGGTAGGGTTTACTTGGGGATGGTATTTTGCGTTAAACCAAATTTTTTGTACTTTGTAACTCTTAACGTAAGGGTTGCACCATAACAAATTTAGAAAACCAATCGGTGACAACTAAAAGATATTGGTTACCTTTTTTTGATCGGGGGAGAGGTCTTAATAAGTCAAGCGATATTAATTGAAAGGGATAAGATACACGTTTAAAGTTACCCATTAAACCAGAACGAGCCTCTTGAGAGCTCTTGTAAGAACCACAAATTTTACAGTTCCTAATATAGCGACAGACAGATTGTTTTAGTGTGGGCCAATAATATAATTCAGATATTTTAGCTAGAGTTTTCGTAACACCAAGATGAGCAGCTTTAGGATCATCATGACACAATTTAAGAACCTCACTGCGGTTTGCGGTAGGGACAACAAGTTTCCATTCAGGGATGTTAGATATTTTTTGGGGCGAGGAAGATACAAATTTATATAATTTATTGTTCGTTACACGAAAAGTAGGAAATTTATCGGGATTTTCAGAAACTTTTTTAATCATATTAAGATACTAGGCATAAGAAATTAGATCTGAAAGATTAAGAGAAACGACATCACGAGATAAGGCATCAGGTACAATATTTAATTTGCCAGGGTTATGCCTAACGTCAAAGGTAAATTGAGAGATACGCAAGTTCCATCTTGTCAAACGACCTGCGGGTTGTTTTAAGTTATTTAACCACGTGAGGGCTGCACAATCAGTAATTACTGTGAAATGTGTACCTTCAACATATCCTCTAAATTTTTCAATGCCAAAGGTAACCCCCAATAATTCACGTTCGGTAGCTGAGTATTTTTGTTCAGCAGAAGTTAAGGCACGACTTGCATAAGCAATTGGGTGTTCTAATCCATTGCTCACCTGGAACAACATTGCACCTAAACCAGTAAGTGAGGCATCGGTTTGTATATAAAATTTTTCATCGAAATTGGGCGAGATTAAGATAGGTGCTGAAGTGATTAACATTTTAATTTGTTCAAAAGCCTGTTGAGCTTCTAAATTCTATTCGATAGTTTGGGACTTCTTTTTATTTTTAATTAGGGCGGTAATGGGTGTAGATATAGTTGAAAGGTTAGGTAGAAAGATGCGATAATAACTAATCATTCCAATTAAACGTTTAATTTCGGTAACAGTTTTGCGTGTCCTAAATTTAGTAGATCTGCTCGTAGACCAGTTCCATCGATAATAAAACTAAGAAATGTAAGGGATGAACAACAAAATTGACATTTCTCCCAATTTATCTTAAAACCTGCTGCATTTAGGCGTTCAGCAACTTCATTCAGTGTAGCAATATGTTCGTCAAAAGAACTTGAGATAACTAATATATCATCTAAAAATACAAAGGCACGTTTTTGGTGTAAGATAGGACCTAATGTTTGATCCATAGTACGTTGTAAGGTTTGTGGTGCGTTACAGAGACCAAATGGCAAAAAATTATATTTGAAAAGACCACGGCCTGCAACACAAAAAGCAGTTTTTGGACGAGAAGTTAGGTCGAGGGGTATCTGATAAAAAACTTGTTTAAGATCGATAGATGAGATAAATGTAGCGTTTCGAAGTCGGCTTAAAATTGAATCAGTTCGAGGTAGGGGGTAAGCGTCCGAGACAGTTACAGAATTAAGTTATCTGCCGTCAAAAGAAACACGCCATTCGTCATTTTTCTTGCGGACTAATAACACGGGGGACATCCATGGTGAATTTGAGAGAGAGATAACACCAGATTCTAACATTTTATCTATTTCGGAATGCAAATGCTTTTGTAATGCAGGCGATAACGGATATTGACGTTGCTTAAAAGGAAGGGCATCACCTGTAGAGATAATATGTGTTGCAGTAGTAACGCAACCAAGTTTAGAGGTATTTTGTTTACGAAATTTATCGATTGTAGAGTTAAGAATTACATTTTGAGAATCGGTAAGAAAAATTTTATTAGATATTCCTGCAGATGCACAGGAATTTGTTTTGAGGGAAGTTTGCCAAGAAAAATCTTGAAAGTAAAGCGATAAATCAAAAAGTTTACAGAAATCTACTCCCAGTAAAAATGGATAAGCTAATGTAGGTACTATCAAAAATGGATCGTCACGTTCAAGTGATTCTACTTGAATTTTTAGTTTAAGGAAACCCGTTACATATATTTGATTATCGTCAGCTAAATTTATGGAAGTTTTTTCGGAGACAACTTGAATTTTAATGTCTTGTTTAGACAATTGCTGTAGGCCTTCGTTATTTATGAGGGAACATGAAAAACCTGTGTCCAGTAAAGCTATTACATTTATAGAACCAATCGAGATAGATAGATGAGGACGAATATCAAGGGGTTTTTTAACAAGTTGTAAGGCAACAGACTTTTTATGGTAAAAGGAGTTAACGGTTTGTAGCCAATTGGACTACTCTAACGGGTAGTATAACATAATTCTGATAATGTAGGCAAGTCATTTTGTAAATTCAAGGTAGCGATATTATTCTTAGATATATTAGGTAAAGGTATAACGTTAGAGGTAGTTTTATGCTTTAAATTTATTGGCGGCTGGGTCCGTTGAATGGTTGGTGTTGAGGAAGATTTTGATTCCTTGAGATATTAACGTCCTGGGTAGGAATATCTCGGCGGAAGTTTCCCGATACGTTAGAATTACAATCTGTACAGTTAGATTTATAGGTATTGGTGCGACCACAGCCATGGCAAAAATATTCTTGGGGTATGTGCAAACGTTATAGTTATGTCCACTTTTCTTACAATTCCAACAGGTGAGTGAGTTATTTGTTGAGGTAGAAGGAATATTAAGGGTAGATACTTTACGAGAAGATTGAACTTGACAAGCTAAATCGGGTTCTAAAAGACCAAATTGTTTTTCTGGAGGAGGACGGTATTTATCTACCCGCAATTTTACTTCTTGGAGCGAGCGACATAAGTCTTTGAACTGAGGTAAAGAAGAAATGTGTTGTAACGCTAAACGTTCGGAAAAATATAGATTCAAATTTCTACGCAACTGGTCAATAATTTCAAATTCTGATAGTTTCTTATCCAGTCTGCTATATAAAGCTTCTATTGAGGTAATAAAAGAAATTACGTTTTCATTGTGTCCCTGGGTTCGGTTTCTTATTTCGAAAGACCGGTGATATAACCATGCGGTAAGAAATCTCGTTTTAAAAACGTAACTAATTCCTCCCAGGTAGAAATCTTGCTTCTTATATTTCTATACCAAATTAAGGCAGAACCAGAAAATAATTTACCCGCTGAAACAAATAAATCTTGATTTGTACAATTCCGTGAAATCCTGAAATCGTTTACCCTATCAAGGAAAGACATTAAAGAAATTTGCGAGTCAAAGCCATGGAAAGTTAAACCCCATTTGTAGACAGGTATAAATTTCCCCAATGACGGAGCTTGAGAAATTGCAAGGTTCGACAAAACTACAGCTATATGTGTCTACATCTAGGTTCAGCCTGTCAAGGACTGTCCCTTTGACTAAGAGAATGTCCGATAAGAAGGTTTGTTTAGTTTGGTTCACTTGTTCATTGTCAAATAAACACAACAACTCTATTCGCTGCTTAACGTGAGCTATACGAGAAACAACATGCTTTAATTCAGTTTCACTTGGTTCTGGATCGATTCTATTTACTATATTGGTGATATCATCAAGGGATTGTTTAATTTCCAAGGTATCTTGGATTAGATCTGAGGCGAGGACTTGCGCAATAGATAAACCTTTAGCTTCTTGAGCTAGTATAGCTTTAAGTTGCAAACGTCTGTCATTTTGGTTGGATGCGGCTTGGATATTCCTAGACTGAATTTCGTAAATTAATTCCGATGACTTGAGATGAACGATATTCATTGTAAGATAGTATTTAAGACAACAGATATAAGGAAATTAAGATACTATAACGTTTTAGAAGATAGAAGGTATACTAAAAACTCAATTAGTTGCGTTAGCTGTATTTGAAAGCAATATTTTCTTTAAAAGGAATTTGTAGGTTATAGTTAATTGTTTAAATTACTAAAAAAACACTTTTAAGATGATATCAGAGTAAGATAATCTATACATTATTTAAGAAACACTTAAGTTAATCCAAAAAAACAGTCATATGATTACATTTAATCTAATATTAAACAAACACTTTTCATATGGAGCAAGCAATAAGGCGTTGAATTAATTAATTATTTATATTAAGGTACTTACAGCCAAAATTATTAATCCAGGAAGCATATGCTTAAGTGAGGTTATGTTAATTTCACACTTTTTAAAAGGTATATATTCCAGCTTGATGCTAAATTAAACTGTGTTATTAGCTAAAAGAATTTAAATTAGAAACACTATTTTTATAAAGTTACGAGAATTAATTGGATTAGTAATACATTATTAAAAAGTATACACAAAAATCAATAATCAATATGGCAGCTCATGCCAAATTAGCATAACAACTGTCATTTAATTTTAGATAATTGACATAGTAACTACATTGTTACCAACCTAAATTTTCTAAGTTAACAGATATTAAAAATTCAAATAATTATTTATTTTTTAAGTGAAAAAACTACAGATATATTTAATTAATACATTTTATATGAATGTAAAGTGCTATCTGCTTATCATTTGAAGCTAAATTTGCATATCATAAATTCTACTTATATTTATACAAATAAACAAAAATATCTCTAACTAATACAATAATACGCTAGCAATTCTGTCCAATATATATATATAATAAAAAAGCTACATAAATAATAATAGTAGTAATAATAATAATATTTTATAGATATACATTACTTGCCCCTATATGTTATAAAAATGTAGTCAATACACCCGTTCCTTATACCTACATTTTGCACATGTTTTTAAAATAAGAGTAAAGATGGAATTAGCACAAGATGTTTGAATGTTGTTCCATTTATTTTGCATCCTTTTCCTTGTTTTCTTGTGTATCTTTATCCTTTTCTTTCTCGTTGGCCTTTTCTTTTTCTATTTCTTTATCTTCAGGCTCCATTTCCTTATCTCCCTCCTTTTCATCTTTTAATGCTTCCTTTTCCTTTGGTTCATCTGCTGGTGGTTTAGGTAAATGCGAATTAAGATCTAATGTTGCGCAAATATCTTCCCAATCAGGGAAACATCTCTCTTTCATGCGGTTAACTAATCCAACTAGATTAGGGCAATGTTCAGTCATGTAATCACGAAAAGCATAACTGACTTCTTTCTCAATAAAATAAACCTGCGCTAAATTAGCAAAACCAACAACCTCCAAATTAGTGGGTTCATCTCCAAAGAAAAACGGTTTGTCGGCAAGCATATCTGAAAGAACCTTGAGGTCTCCTTGTCTAAATTCGGTAATTTCATCTGCTGAATGAACACCCATTCCTTGTGCTTTGACTTTCTTCGCTCCCTGGAACTAGTAGCTGTAGGACTCCTTACAGCATTACCCATCATGGCGGCAGCTGGCATCGGGAAGCATTGAGGGCGTGGGTATTCGTTGGGCCCCCTTGTCAAATCCAAATTTAATTTGTCTTCTTTCTCTTGCTTGTAGCGGAACACAGGAATAGGGTGAGGAACGATAATTAGGTAGAAGGCAGAGAACCTACATAGCTGAAAAAAGAAGACAAGAAAACGGTACAAGATAACCATACTAGTCGACGTCTGGCTTGTAGTTCCGACGTGTCGGAAATCACCTCTCTTCTTCCACACTCCGCGTCTGCGTAATCCTTTGCGCAAACGCACTGTCTGAAGTGACGGAAATACGCGCACAAGTCTTTTAAAATTATTGGCGCGAAATCCCTACAAATTAAAACTAAATTTGGAAATGTTTACGGCCGATTTTTCGGCACGTAACAAGTGTGGGCATTAATAATTCTGCCTAAGAGGTTTCTTATAACGGCCTCCAGTCGCTGAAGAATGGAGGTCATAAGTAGATTCGTAAAATCCCCAATGGACGGGTGGTCCAAATTTCCAACGGCTAAACCACAAGCCAGACGAACTACACGAACTACAAAATTCTAAATAACCAATTAATAATTAACACGTTCTAAGCAGATCACTCAAATCCAATAACAACCGCGATTATACGAAATACAACACGCAAACAAAAATACACTAGATAACATTTTAAGGAATTACCTCCAATTTAATTCACGCGATTACAAACAAATAAGGCACGAAATTTGTTGTATTACTCGACTTATCAACTCATTGATAACATCAAGGACTTGCATTAAATTACTAATGCAAATAATTGCATCGTTTGGCATGATTTAATTTAAATTAAAAATACATAACCTGTAACAAACAGTAATAAGAGAAACGAATTAACAATATTAGGCTTCTAAGCTTCAAGTATCATTTGAGGATACCATAGAAAGAGACTTGTTTCAAATCATCCAGTAATAGTAAAGATAGATATGAAGTAGTTAAAAAAAGTCGAGACAACTCTTTCAATAGGAGCTAAAGCAATTCTAAAAATAAACAAGATCAAAATTATCATAGCAAAAAATTTATCTTCTTTCGGTAGGGATAAAAGCAGAAATGAGAATAGAGACCTTAGTCAGAACAGAGATTTAACCACGAAAAGACAACGATGTAGAGACTACAAACCAATAGGGATGATAATCGCACACGGCACCTTAGTCAAAAGGACTTTAACCATAACAGAAGTCAAGTTTTTTATAACAAGTTCAAAAATAACAACATGAGTATTGATAGGAATAAACACAGTAGATCTCGAGAAAGAGATAGCAGTAGAGAACAAATCAATTTGATAATAGAAACATCAGTTTTTCATGACAGAGTAGTAAAGGTAGAGAAAGATACCTTAATCATAACTTTAATTCCAACAATAATCAGGAATTGCAACCTACGAATTCAAACAACAACATTTGTTATAATTGTAGTTTGGAAAATCATTTTGCTTGTCATTGTATAGCTAAGAAATACTTCGCTCGTAGTCGAATAAGCTATATTAGATTAACTTGTTCTTATTGCGATTCGGGAAACTTTCGACGAAACTGGTTGTAGACTGTGGTCAGGTTTCTTCACATATATCAACGGTTAGTCACCATTAAAAATAATTTTATGAACAACTTTTAAATTATAACACAAAAAAGGTAAGTCTATACTAGGGTATGTACTATCTCAAGCAGAGGAAAATGAACGCTCTTATGCAACAGTGGTCATTTACGGTTATAAAATAAATGGATTATAAATTTAGGCGTGAAAAAAATTTTTATAGACCAAACAAAGCGTACTTTCTGTATTAATTTCAATACTAAAATTAAACCCATTAAAAATGTTAACTGCACTATATCAAACGAGCAGAATATGAAATATACAGGAATAGTGGCATTAGCTACACGTCTCAAAAACAAAGCTCAATTTTTCAAAATTTATGTTGTTCCTAATTTAAGACATGTATTGGTACTTCTGGATTAAGATAGGATTAGTTCCGGATTTAAGGAAAGGTGAACGACATTTTAGTTCAAATAATTTAAATATGAAAATCAATTTAATTCAAACTGCTAATGACTTAACATACGACCAAAAACTATCAGCAGAAAATATTATCAACAATTACTTTAATCCATTAGTCGCATTAGTAGAACACACATTTAAGACAAACAGTCTCTGATTAAATCACGATATTACCCAGTCCACGCGATTATGCTAGATTTGGGTGTCATCAAAAGATGCGGCTCCGTGGCGTAGTGGTATGTGTGTGACTACTACGCCCAAGGTCCCGGGTTCGAATCCCGACACGGTCCGCTTGAAAAATGTTAGGCGAGCATTTTTCACAAAAATACACCCTCGTTCGGATAAGAGGTAAAATGGAGGTCCCGTGTGTGAGTGTTGTCACGCACGTTAAAGATCCCTACCATGATTGAAACAGCAAGGGTTCGGCAAAATTCCAAATTTTCCAGGAAAAAAAAACTCGCTTCCTGGCCAATGTAGTACCTTCGGGTGGAGCATTGGAAAATCAAATGTAA
Source organism: Platerodrilus igneus (assembly GCA_036346225.1). NCBI lineage: Eukaryota > Metazoa > Arthropoda > Insecta > Coleoptera > Lycidae > Platerodrilus > Platerodrilus igneus. Next base: position 109,060 of record JARFIW010001664.1, on the reverse strand, counting down.
TGTCATCAAAAGAAGTGTCTCGGATTGGAGCTCATCAATTCTAATGGTACCCAAGAAAACTGGAAACTGGAACAGAAAACTGAAAGCAGTTACTGAAAAAGTGCTTATCCTTTGCCATATGTTAGTTCAATTTTTGATAAATTAGGGGATGCTCATTACTTAAGTAGTCTAGATATTCAAAGGATATATTGGAATATTTCTATAGAACAGACTATTAAAAATTGCACACCTTTTACGATTCAGGGATGAGGATTATTCCATTTCAACAGATTACCCTATGGTTTAAGAAACCCTTATATTTCAAGCTTTTGTAGACATAGTCTTTGGTCTAAAATTAAAATCAGATTTATTTAAATACTTAGAGATGTTTAGTCATAGTTGCTCCAGACTTTAACGCCCACTTACAAATTTTAAAATAGTTTTCACATGTTTATTACAATCAGGTATAAACAAAGACAAAAGCAAGTTCTTCAGAAATGAGCTTAAGTTTTTTGGATACATAGTCAATCGTTCAGGATTAAATGTTGACCCAGAAAAAGTCAGTGCTGTTATGAGCATGCCGACTCCTAAAACTTCTAGACAAGTTAAACGTTTACTTGGTAAGGTTTCTTGGTATAGAAAATCTTTACCCAATTTATCTACTATGGTTTCTCCATAGAAAATATCTAGCTAAGAAAAATTGTAAATTTAAATGGACTTCAGAATGTGAGAGAATTTTGACGAAGTGAAAATCACCATAGTATCATCACAGATTTTATTTTGTCAAAATTTCAAATATCCATTTATTTTGCAATGCAAATCGAGTTCATATGGGCTGGAGGCTGTCCTTAATCAACACTGTAATGGAAAAGAGTATGTCATATGATATTTCTCCAAAGCTTTGACAAACGCAGAAAAGAAATATTCAGTGACAGAAGAAAAATGCTTGTTAGTACTTTACGCTTGCGAAAAGCTTTGTTGGTATTTAGAGGGCATTTTAACTTGTAAAGTTGCAGGATGAGATATTTTAAAAAAATTGAATGTTGCGGCTTCATTACAAAGACTTGGATCTGGTGTTGTGTGTGGACAAGAGCCAGCGTTTGGCTGAATGCAATGCGGTACTTAGCGGCGATGACGGAATAGATTTTTACATGCTTCGGTATGACTGGTATGCAAAAATGCTGGCATACGAACGACGTCCTTAGTTGGTAGTAATTAAAACGAACTGGTGACTGAATGTCCCTGTCCTGAGGTGCTCTAAGAGGTGGTACTAACGACTTTGGAGGTGGAGCGGGTCTAAGCTGCGTTATGGAATGCTCCTGCATGCGTGGTATAATTAAGAAGAGTCTACTTCTTTTATCCAATTAGATTTGGTGGTCACAACGGAATAATCTGAAGGAAAACTATTGGTGTACGAGTAGAGGAGCTTGGTACGTTCGCCTTGCACTATTTTAAGTTTCCTTCAAGGGTTTGGGTGACTGCTTAAAAATAGTTCAATTACGAAGTACTTTACTTTAGCGTTTGAAGCTCTTTTTATATCCTGGGTTTGTTTGTATTGTACATTCGGATGGTTCTATTACATATTTCAAGAGGTGTCGGATGAATCCATTATTGTTTGAGGAGTGTTTTAGGTGTACATGTCGTTTATTTTCATGTTGCCTGCTTATTGGTCAGTTAGTTAGAAATATGGTTGGTTGCATACTTCTAAACCCCAAAACCTTAATTCAATTTTTAAAAATTCCGATTTTTTAAAATGTTAATTCATGCTAGCATTACATGATTTCATCCTTGATATAAGCAGATTCTATTAAGAGATCGTCAACGTAAATTATGGCAAATGTTAAGACCTCACGCTACGATACTGCATCTAAACACTTGCTAAACACAGCTAAAGATATATTTAAACCAAATGGAAAAACTCGAAATTGACAACTTCGGCCATTCACTAAGAAGGCCGTTAAGGGTCTGCTGTTTATTCAATCAAACTTGCCAATACTCGATCGTTAAACATAAAACTGTAAGATATTTGACACCATTAAATTTTTGTAATAGATCGTCTATTGTCGGTGGTGACTCACGGTCAGCATATCTTTGTTCAACTCTCTTGCATCTAAACATATGCGGTCGGATCCATCTTTTTTGCCATCACGATAATTGGGTTAAAATATGGTGAGCTAGACTGCTCAATACCGTTTGTTAGCATAACATTAATCTCTTCATAAACTGCCTTTCGTTTAGATAGAGGTATCATGTAAGCGTTTTTAACAAAAGGCTCCTTTGTCTATAAAGCACATTCAACACTACCACACAACCCAAGTGTGTCTGACAATACATAAGCATATTTTTTTAAGCTGTTCTATTTTTGTGCTATCAATTGTAGTTGTATTTAAACACAATAAAATATTTTTCTGGCTTTCGCAATATCTTTGTATAGCCTCACTGCTGCATGGCTAATGAGCTGCACAAATTTCGCATTGAAACTGTTTTAAATTATTCATGATGTCCTTACATTTTCGGAGCATTTTTCATCAATGCTAGTGATGGAATATCGACATTAGGCTACTTAATAAATTAGAATTAAAAAATGTTAATAAAGTGTGTTGTTAAAATTGTACAATAAATATCACAAAGAAGAGAATACTTTTAAATTAATTTTAAGTTTATATTATCAAGTGGTCCAATAACGCATAAGTAGAATTGGCATAAAGAAAACTTTTTAATTTTAAGCAACAATTAATTAGAACGAAACGCTTTAACAAATTTCAGATGTTATTAATTATAATTTAATGATTCACAGTAAGGTAGAGATTTACATGCGTAACAACAAAGCTGTAATCAAGCCATTTCCGTTCACATACTAGACACCTGTTGTTTGTAATTAATATAGAGCATAAAGCTACAATGTATGAAGAATTCAACAAGCTTTTGTTGCAGTTTATCAATTATTATGAATAACATTGTTAAGTTCAAAGAATGATTTGCCATCTGCATGCGAGTGCATCCCAATAGCGTGGGAATTGGATGCCATGCAGTTTCATTAGGTTGTAATACAATGTATTAGTAATAATACGGTTGCTTTTTAATATGTCTTAAATTATATTAAGAACCTTCTGTACAAAGGAGCAGACGATGTTAGTCATTAGGAAGATTACACTTTTACGAATTGTTAAGACAAAAAGAAGGCAATTGTAATGTTATATAAAAGACACTGTTTTACACTCAAGAAGTAATTGACAATTGTCATTAGATAGCAGTTGACGGAAAAAGTTTTTAATCAGCCAGTTCAGTTTAATGAAATAATTTATTTCAATTCAGTGCTAGAGGGCTTAAGTGTAGTTAAGTAACGTAAAATTGAAGTTCAAATTACCATACCTGAACATCAGGCGTGACAGATGCTACAGCTGCAACATTTCTCTCCTTCAAATGAGCAATGCCACGGATATTCTCGTAATAAACAATGTTTTTTACATGTCCCCCAAAAAAAGAAATCTCCTGGTGTCAGATCTGGGCTCCTTGGTGGCCATGCAATCGGCCTACGTTTACCAATCCACATGTCAGGAAAACGCAAGGTCAACGCATTACGGACACGGTTGCTATAGTGAGGTAGCGCGCCGTCTTGTTGGAAGACAATTGGTCCCTTTTCTATTTCGATATCATCTATCTGTGGGAAAACGTACAGTTCAAGCATTTCACAATAAATATCCCCATTAATTGTCTTTTCTGCAAAGATGAAAGGTTCTACAATACGATCATGCATCAATCCACACCAAACATCGACTTTGGGAGAGTCTCGCTGATGTTCTATGAATTCATGCGGTGACCCAGACTCCTCAAATCCTACGTTGTCTGAGTTGTGTGTCTGAAGGAATGGATACAAATGCTCAAAGTGAAATCGTCCGCGAAATTTACTACTGTCATTTTCAAGCTCAACAGTATTGCCATTGGCGAAAATTTTTCTTATTTGATATGGCCCTCCATACGGAAATAATAACTTTGCTCAAATGTTCCTACTCCAGTTCAAAACTCTTAACCTTTTAACAATAACTAAGTCCCCAATTTGAAAATTTGTCAGTTTTTTAATACATCTGCATCGTTTTGCGACCTCCTTACGAGGTCTAGTCTCTGCCCTAGCTCTTGCTTGTTCTAGTAAACTGTTAGTCACCTCTACCTCATTCTGGTGTCGCCAGGGTCTTGCTGGTACCACCCCTTTCATTAACGTGACTAGATAAACTTTCGTCACCAAACTCTGCACATAATTTAAATAATTTTCTATTCGTGGTAAATTTCGAACCCAACTATTATGCTGTACCTCAACAGATATTCTCAAATACTTTATAACTTCTCTAATGTAACGTTCACAGGGCTTTGCTTGTGCATGTAGTATACTACAGAACCTAACTTTTATACCTTCCTCCCTTAGTTTATCAATCACCCTTCTATTATTGAAATAAGAGGTGTTGTCCATCAATATCTTTTTCATCACTTCTGTCTGTTCAGTGAACTTCCTAAAGCTGGTCAAAACATGTCTCGTATTGAAGTTCCTGCCAGGGTATAATCATACATACTTTGAAAAAATGTCCACCATCACCAAAATGTGTTTGTATCCGTTCTGTCCAGGTATCAAGTTACTCACATAGTCCACTGCTACTATGTTTAGTGGTCTTTCTGTAATAATTGCCATGGGAGTGTTTCGTAATGTCATGTTCTTGTCCTTTCCTAACAAGCATGTCTTACAACTGTTTATGTAGTCTTTTACCAAAGTAATGCCATTTTTAATGTAAAAAGCTTCCCTAAATAATAAAAAGGACTTTCTAATCCCAAGGTGTCCGCATGTCCTGTGAATTTCTAATATTATTTTTAACACTATCTCCTTTGATAACATCAATAAGTCTCCGTCCCCAATTCGTTTTACCAAAAAGTTATTCGGCACATTAAAACCTCGAAATTCGGTCGCATTTTGCTCGTCGAATTTAGTCCAAATGGTCATAATGTCCTCGTGTTGTTGCATGTTAGTAAATTTCTGGTTTGTCCAACTTCCTTTGTTATTAAATGTCTGTAATGCCACTAAAAACCCTCCTTTTTCTCACCCTAGTCATGTTGTCCTTTCTACTAAAAAAGTCTGCAGTCACGTTATCCTTTCCTGGATTGTGTTTAATGTAAAAGACATATTCTTGCAGTGTTAAAGCCCACATATATAAACGGCTGTTCAGAAACTTTTTTCTACAAAAATGAAATCACAGAATTGTCAATCTCAATCAAAAATCTATTCCCTAACAAATAAAATATTAATTTTTTCACTGAATACACGATTGCATCTCCTTCTCTGCTATTGAGTACCTAGTTTCACAATCATTTAAAATCCTGGAAATAAAACCGGAATGAATGAAACCCAGATATTTCACCCTCGTTCAATTTTCGTGCGTCTAAACAAATTCTAATACTAATTTTGTCAGCTTTGGGTACAACGACGATTGGTTTAACGTACGGAGTCTTCGCTGGTTCAATGCTCGCATCCCTAATCATACTGCTAATCTCTTTCTTTACACGCTCCCTCACATAATATGGTATCGGATATACTTTAGTGTTAAAACTTATTTCCTCATCTACTTTTAATCGATGCACATATTTTCTAGCAAACCTAGGCTCGTCGTCCCATAACACTGTGTACTGCTCTAACATATCCCCTAATTGTTCCTTAGTCTCATTCTTAATTATCCCTATCTGATCCTGAATCATAATTTGTTTGAAAATGCCGCATAGTCTTATTCCCTATATACTTTCATAATTGCTTACCCTTTCTATCCCATTTCCTAACTTATCTATATTCATATTACCCTCCCTTTTATCTATACTATCCGTAGGCACCACCCAATGTTTCTTAATATCATTTATCTGTATCGTCTTCTTTCTTCCATCAACAATCACACGCATATCCTGTATTACATCAATTTCCACTATAAAATCGACCTCCAGATTCTTTACTATCAAGAAATCTACATCCCCCCAGCCTAGTTTCCCCTATTGATATTAATAATCTAACAACCCTATCTATTTTCGATAACTTTTTATTCATAGCTGACCATAAGCTTATTTTTTTATTTTAAAAATCTTTCCCCTAAGTATCTCCCCGTGTTTAATAATTATATCTTTCCTTACTAACGATAGCTAAGACCCGTATCCACTAAACCTATATATATATATATATATATATATATATATATATATATATATATATATATATAATATTATAAATAGTCTTTTACACAAGGTAAGTTGATAAATACTTACGTATTGAAATTAATAAGATGAAATAATAACTTAGACTTTTTAAGTAAAGCCCAAATGATCATTTCAAATCGAGCTAGTAATTGAAAGAAGGAAAATATAAGGCCTTGGACAGGATTTGAACCTGCATCTCAGTTTTGCCGGAACTGTGCGTTAACCAATTACGCTACCGAGGCCGATGGCTATAATTGGGAAATTTACAAATCCAAATCGTGTACAGTACCATATACAGTACCATATATATATATATATATATATATATATATATATATACAGGGTGAGTTTTTAGTGTGGCAACAGTCGATAACTCCGTTATTATAAAAGCTACGTGAACCAAATTTGGAGGCATATTAGGCATGCCTAAAGTGCACATTCTAAAAATATTTGGAAGCATACAGGGTGTTTCATAATTCCAGGGCATATTAAACTTATATTTTTTTTAATGGAACACCCTATATATTATTACATTTTTGAAAAGCCCATAAAAAGAGCTTTAATTTGATATCAAATTGTATCTGTCTATTCCTTTTAATTTTTGAGATATTCAACTGTTTTTAGAAAAAATGACTCGATTAGATACATTGCCACTGCACTAATACACAACTTATGTTAATTTTCAAGATGCAGAAAATTTTACCATATACCATAGTATATTTGTAAATATCACTTTTTTGAAATTTCTTCATAGTATACAGGGTGTGTCAGGTTTCGCAAAATGCAATTTTTAAATTTTTTTTTAAATGGCACCCTACCAATTTTATTGCTACAATGGATAGTTCATTAAGTGTCCTTTCATTTTGGTTAAGCATTCCCTATACCTAAATCCATTACTTTCTGAGATATTTTGATTTTCTTCAAATTTTATGAATGTTTTAATTTACATAACTAAAAATAACTTACTATTGGAGAATATTATAAAACAATGAATACATTTTGATTAACAATCAACTACAGTTATCCAATAACAATTTTCACTAAAGATATAACAACCTACAATAATACGCTATCAACAGAATTCTGCCAGATCAACAATATGCATTTTATAGAAAATGTTCAAGCAGGAAATCATGCAGGCTTTGAAAAAATAACTATTACATGTAAAGTGTCATTTAGGTTTATTAATTGTAGTGTGTTGTCATTTAACAGGATATCTCTCTTGGTATATTCTTGATGCAAGTAGGAAATTTTTAAAACTTGCTCCCAATACCCAAATCATATTTATTTGTTCTTCCACTGTAAAATTCATTTTGAAAACTCCTTCAAAGATTACATTTAAAACAGAACTGATAATGTGTTAAATGACAACAAACTACAATTAATAAACCTAAATGACACTTTACATGTAATAGTTATTTTTTCAAAGCCTGCCTGATTTCCTGCTTGAACATTTTCTATAAAATGCATATTGTTGATCTGGCAGAATTCTGTTGATAGCGTATTATTGTAGGTTGTTATATCTTTAGTGAAAATTGTTATTGGATAACTGTAGTTGATTGTTAATCAAAATGTATTCATTGTTTTATAATATTCTCCAATAGTAAGTTATTTTTAGTTATGCAAATTAAAAACATTCATAAAATTTGAAGAAAATCAAAAATATCTCAGAAAGTAATGGATTTAGGTATAGAGAATGCTTAACCAAAATGAAAGGACACTTAATGAACTATCCATTGTAGCAATAAAATTGGTAGGATGCCATTTAAAAAAAAATTTAAAAATTGCATTTTGCGAAACCTGACACATCCTGTATACTGTGAAGAAATTTCAAAAAAGTGATATTTACAAATGTACTATGGTATATGGTAAAATTTTCTGCATCTTGGAAATTAACATAAGTTGTGTATTAGTGCAGTGGCAATGTATCTAATCGGGGTCATTTTTTCTAAAAACAGTTGAATATCTCAAAAACTAAAAAGAATAGACAGATACAATTTAATATCAAATTAAAGCTCTTTTTATGGGCTTTTCAAGAATGTAATAATATATAGGGTGTTCCATTTAAAAAAATATAAGTTAAATATGCCCTGGAATTATGAAACACCCTGTATGCTTCCAAATATTTTTAAAATGTGCACTTTAGGCATGCCTAATATGCCTCCAAATTTGGTTTACGTAGCTTTTATAATAACGGGGATATTGACCGTTGCTACACTAAAAACTCACCCTGTATGTATATATATATAATATATATATATATATATATATATATATATATATATATAAATATACAAAGTAAAAAGGAATTATTGGAAAGTGACTCAAATTCAGTCACGAGGGCATCCTGTCGACGCGTTTCACCCTAATTGGAGCTCATCAGGACAAGAGTAGCAAAGTTTTAATATTTAATACAGACACCTTATGGGAAGTAGAGCATCACCTAGCTCACAATTTGTATCTTCATGTCGTTTCACCTGACATCGCAGGTTTTACCAACAGTCGGCACCCAGGAGATACGGCTCAACTGCCTTTCTCCATAGCCAAAAGTTATAATTTAAAAGAAAAGTAGGTTTAATGAGTCTTAAATTAATACAAAGTAAAAAGGAATTATTGGCAAGTGACTCAAATTCAGTCACGAAGGCATCCTGTCAACACGTTGGCTATGGAGAAAGGCAGTTGAGCCGCATCTCCTAGGCGCCGACTGTTGGTAAAACCTGCGCTGTCAGGTGAAACGACATGAAGATACTTCCCATAAGGTGTCTGTATTAAATATTACAACTTTGCTACTCTTGTCCTGATGAGCACCAATTAGGGTGGAACGCGTCGGCAGGATGCCCTTGTGGCTGAATTTGAGTCACTCGCCAATAATTCCTTTTTACTTTGTATTAATTTAAGACTCATTAAACCTACTTTTCTTTTAAATTATAACTTTTGGCTATGGAGAAAGGCAGTTGAGCCGTATCTCCTGGGTGCCGACTGTTGGTAAAACCTGCGATGTCAGGTGAAACGACATGAAGATACAAATTGTGAGCTAGGTAATGCTGTACTTCCCATAAAGTGTCTGTATTAAATATTACAACTTTGCTACTCCTGTCCTGATGAGCCCCCATTAGGGTGAAACGCGTCGACAGGATATATATATATATATATATATATATATATTGCTATGATAAGAGGGTAGATTAAGTCATAGGGGTCGTAGGATAGATATAAATAACTTTAACTTTAAGAAAATTAAATAATTCCATCAATTATAGGAGTAAATCGACTATTCTACAAAAAGTCAATTGCGAGGACACTGTATATAAAGGATATTTGATCTAATGCATGAGAAAGAAGCTCATTTAGTAATAATCCGATACCATTTAATTAAAATAGTAATGTGTGCGTTGTATAATATGTTTAAGTATAATTTACGAGTAAAGATAAGGTTTTAGAAGCAACTAATTGCATCAAAATAAATAATCGGGAAACAGATAAATTGGCATTCCAAATATTTAATAATTACGTCGAAAATATCAACGCATGTATAAGAAAGCGCATTCTAATACGTCACCAAATACGTGACTAGAAAGAATACATTTGTTCAGAAAACCAACATTCTGTAACGAACAAATAAACACCAGGTGGTTCATTATATGATAAGTTGTGGACTTTTTACTTACAAACATAAAATTACGTGATTGAATGTGGGTAATAATTGGGAATTGTAAGAAATAACTATGTAATACAGAACGCTTACGTGAATGATAAAGCATTGTCGCTAAGAATTCAACAGGGATTTTGAGAAATACAAAGTTCTGCCAAAGATAAGACAAAGTACAAGCCTTAATCAATAAACACGCCAATGGAAACGATTAGTGGAAAGGGTTTATAAATACGATAGGCAATGAATAAAGCACAAACTATGCTCAAATGCAGTAGAAATTTACGTGACGAAATTAATTAGTGAAACGTTAAAATTCAGAATAAGTAAAATTTGTAAGTGCAAAAATTGTGGGACAAAAATAAGCCGATCTACAAATAGACATAAGTTAAACAATGATTTAAATTTATTTTTAATATTTAACAAAACAGGGCTTTTATTGAGACTTTTTTGTTGATGCCACTTTCATTGATGTCGTTTGTACTAAGTTGATATTTAAGTTTATATGCAAGGCGATGTTCATGTTGAGATCTAAGCCTTAACACAAATCTAAAAATACGTCTGAAAGTGCGAACAAAAGGGTACTCAAAGTTAATTCAAGAAAAAATACCAGAAATCAAAAATGGATAATTCTGGCCAATAAGTAGAGCGGACATAGCAAGAGATGCAGACCACAGACACTATGAGGCAACTCCAGTGACCGTTCCAGGTTAGCGATTTTTAAACATTTTATTATTTAAAGACTGTTTCAAATTTAATATTTGCTATACATTATGTATTTGTAAGAGTCATCAAAAAGGTCATTCGAAAAGATGAAAATAGGGAAAGCATCTTAGAACGTTTGAAGATACTTAAGAGTAATTAAAAGATATTTTTACTGGCTTTCAGGAAAGCATAAAGTTGGTAAATGTAGATATTTACACAGGGGAAAATTTTGAGGTTACACAACATTGTACATATTATCAATTATTATATTTTGTGATTTGGAACTGCTTTATTTGAATCCATTTAAAGGGTAAAATAAGATTTATTATTAGGAAATCGAGCATTCAGTGAGCTAGTCGTGGTACACAAATAAAATATAACGTACCAATCGTGGGGCTTAATAGGGCATACATAGCAATAAAAATCGCGCACCAATCGTAGGGACAATTTCATATCAAATAAATATGGCACACATCGTAGGGGCTTAAAATCCAAAAAGGCTATTTCATAGCAAATTAAATCGTGCACATATGTGGGGCATAATAAAGGATTTCACAGCTATATATATATATATATATATATATATATATATATATATATATATATCATATATATATGTATATAGCTATGAAATAGCCTTTTGGGATTTTAAGCCCCTACGATGGGTGTCATTTTATTGCTATGAAATATTTATTTTGCTATGATACTTTAGGATTTTACCCCGACTAGCTTACTGTATAAATCTTATTTTAACCTTTAAATGGATTTAAATAAAGCAGTTCTAGAACACACAATATAATAATTGATAATATGTACAATGCTGTGTAAACTCAAAATTTTTCGTTGTATAAAATATTTACATTTACCAAATTTATGCTTTCCTGAAAGCCAGCAAAAATATCTTTTAATTACTCTCAAGTACCTTCGAACGTTCCAAGATGCTTTTCCCGGTTTTCATATTTTTCAAATGACCTTTTTGAAGACTCTTACAAATACACAATGTGTAGCAAATATTAAATTTGAAAGTCTTTCAATAATAAAATGTTTTCAAATCGCTAACCTGGAATGGTCACTGGAGTTCCCTCATAATCTGTGGTCTGCATCCCTTGTTGTGTCCGCTTTACTTATTGGCCAGAATTATCCACTTTTGATCTCTGGTATTTTTAGATTTGCGTTAAGGCTTAGATCTCGACATGAACATCGACTCAACAAAAATCGTCTCAACAAAATGGCATTAACAAAATGTCGTCCCAATAAAATGGCATCAGCAAAAGCCGTCCCAATACAAGAAGCCTCAACAAAAGCCGTCCAATACAAGAAGCCTCTAAAAAAGCCACCCCAATACAAGAAGCCCTGTTTTGTTAAATATTAGAAATAAATTTAATTAATTGTTTAACTTACGTCTATTTGTAGGTCGGCTTATTTTTCGTCGCACAAATTTTTGCACTTTCAAATTTCACTAATTAATTACGTAACTTTTTACAGCATTCGAGCATAGTTGGTGCTCGGTTGAATATGAACTAAATGTTTATTCATTCTCTATTGTATTTATAAGCCCTCCTATCAATGTTTTTAATTGGTGCGCATCGCGTGCTTATTGTTAATCTCTGCCTATCTCTGTGGAACTTTGGGATTTCTCCAATTTCCCTGGTATAATTCTTGGACGAAATGCTTTCTCAGTCATGTAAGCGTTCAGCTAAATCACAGTATTTTGTTAGGATTTCCAATTATGGCTTTTATCCAGTCATGTTTTCAATGTTTGTCAATTGAAAGTCCACGATTATCATATAATTGACCTGCCTGGTGTTTATTTGTTTGTTACAGAGTATTGGTTTTCTGAACAAATGTGTTCTTCGTAGTCACGTATCGATTTTCTAATAATGGCGTATTTAGATGCGTTTGCATATGGATGCGTTGATATTTTTGACGTAATTATTCAATATTTGGAACGCCAATTTATCTATGTTTCCTGATAATTTTATTTTATGCAATTAGTTGCTTCTAAAATCTTATCTTTACTTCTAAATTATACTTAAACATATTTATACAATGCCACATTACTATTCTAATTAAATGGTATCAGATTATTACTAAAGGAGCCTCTTTCTCATTCATTTAATCACATATCTTTTATATACAGTGTCCTCGCAATTGACTTTTTGTAGAATAGTCGATTTACTCCTATAATTGATGGAATTATTTGATTTTCTTAAAGTTAAAGTTATTTATATCTATCCTACGATCCCTATGACTTAATCTACCCTTTAACTACCCTATTATCATAGCATATATATATATATATATATATATATATATATATAAACTCTGTTATTGCTGCACAAAAATATTCTAGAATCATTAGTAGAAGAACCTAACGCATATGCTGAGCAAGAGTTTATTGAAAAAAGGAAAACTGAAAGATCGCAAGTTTCGCAATGGAAGTTTCTTACAGTAGCAGAATGTTTGAAATGTATATCATTAGTTTACATTCAGGATCTATAGATATAAACAGATTACAAGATTATTGGAAAAAGGACAGAATGCTTAATCTTACTTGTTTTTCAGAACATATGAGCAGGGATCGCTTTCTTTTCATTTTAAGATGTTTACATCTTGTTGAAAATCCATCATCTTTGGATGAAACTCCATAGGACCATCTCTATAACACCATTGATTGAATATTTTAATAAAAAATGGTGCATGTTTATTACCCATGTAAACAACTTCCTTTGGATGAATCCATGGTATTGTGGTACGAGTGCTTTGCCTTTCGCTAATATATTAAATATAAAAAACATAAGTATGGATTAAGCTGTAAATGTTGACAGAGCCAAATGGTATTGCCATAAAGTTTGTTGTCTATACAGGACAGTTAGATGATAAGGGTGGCAAAGACCATGCAGATAAAGTTGTGTTACATTTGTTGCAATAAAAATTAAATAATGGACATTCCATATTCATGTATATAATTTTTATAATAGCTTTTTACTTGCAAAAATTTATTGGAAAAGGACACCTACTGCACATGCATTCCCCAAATAGATAGAAAATACAATCCAAAAGATTGATTCCGGAAAAACTTAAAGCTCGAAAGAATATCCAGATATTCACATGAAATTATAATTGGCAAATGGAAAAATTAGCACAGCATTGTTTATATTACTACTGAATTTGAAAATACCATGATTGAAGTTACTAATAAAAGGCCAGCCAAAATTTAAACCAATACCAGAATACAAGAATATGGGTGGTATTGATCGTCAGAATCAAATGATAGCATATTACCTATCTCACCACAAGACTGTACGGTGGCATAAGAAGTTAGATATTCATGTCTATCAATTATCACCTCTAAATTCTTTTAATTTGTCCAGTAAGTAGTCTGGAAAAAAATTTCATTTGTACGATTTTCGAGTGCAACTTCCAAAAGTGTTGCTCCCAGAAAAAGAATCTGCCAGTGTTCCAATTAGCAGAAAAAAAACACCAAACACTTCTCATTCAAAATTACCATAAAAAATGAAAAAGATTATAATAAGAAAATGATGCAAACTGCGACGTGCGAAAATATTAGAAAAGAAACAATTGACCATTGCAAAATCTACCCAAACTGGTTTATGTATTGATCAATGCTTTATAACTTATCACAAAAACTTGCAAAAATAATAAATGTCTGCAATTCTTATCAAAATTTTTTGTATTAAAACACTTGAATTCAGAGCCTTTTTTTAAATTGATATTATCAAATATGAGTGTTTTGCTTTTTAGTTTGTTTATATTTATATTTTATTTTATATATATATATATATATATATATATATATATTATGCTGTGATATGGGGTTGTTTAAGGGTGTACTTTATAGTAAATGTCGTTTAGGAATGAGAAATTACCATAGGCAGCAGAAAACTGAATTTATTTAGTAAAGAATTGAGAAATGGAGATAGTTTGCAAATAGTAAGCAGCCAACACCCTGTATATAAAGTATAAGTAGTTTTAAGCGACGCAAATACACACAGGAAGACGCATAGTTAGCGTAGAAACCAGAAACACATGCATTAGGTAAATAGTAAATATTTAATACCCTGTAGATAAAGTTTTAGTTAATTTAGGTAAGGCAGATAATAATATTTTTCAGTGGAAGCACGCGTATTTATAAGTAAACATAATAAAGTGTAATTAAACACGCATTCAAAAGAGTTTCAAACAATTAGGTTAATACGGAGATAAGAAATAGAGCTTCAAGAAGCTTAATGTGAATGCGTACAAGTAGTTAATAACTGATAAAGAGAGGTGATTAAAAATTGCGTAAATAACAGGCAGATATGGAAATTAAAGGTCGAATTGCATCAGTTGTTTATGGAAAAGCAATTAGATTCATCAAAACACCGCATGTTTGATAACGAAGACAGCTGTGAGCAGGCCACAATTATTGGAAAGCATAGAAAATTACATCAGAAACTACTTTAAATGCAAAGATTTGATTCGTTGAAAATGAGCGACGAGTTTGTAGACCATACCCACTGACGGAGTAGGAGAGCAATGATATATTAACAGGCACAGTGATAACGAACTCAGTTTTCAACTCAACAAAGGCCGAGGTGCGCCACTATGAAATAAAGTGATACGTAATAATAATTCAAAGTGAAAAATTTCATAAGTGCTAAAATGAAAATTACGATTGCCGATTAAACGTAAGTAGATTTTGGTGAATTTATTTTAAACTAAAACATAATAATAATAGGGCTTCTAAAGCCGGGGAGAAAAATTCAAGTTCCGAGTCCTGGGGGAGAATAATACAATTTCTGAAGCCGGGGAAAACAAACTACGATTTCCGAGTTCTGGGGGAGAATAATACAATTTCTAAGTCAAGGGAAAATAAATGATGATAATCCAATTCTAAGTTTGGAGAAATTGATAAGAAGTAATTCTAAGTCTGAAATGAGACGACAATAAATTGGGGTGCATAAGTATAAGTTAATAATGGTAGTCCAGAGGGTGATGGCAATAATTTAAATGCAATGGTTCAAGCGTGTGGATAGACAATATTTCGAATGGGCATGTAATAATCCTGAATTGGGGAAGATAACTTTTATTCAAATGGATGGCTTAATGCATGGGAAATACTAGCTAGTTATGGATGCGTCAATGCGAAGAAAATAAACCAGGTAAGATTTTTAGTTATAAGACAATTTCTTTTCTATTTTTTTTTTGAATATTGAATTTGCTTAATATAAATGAATGTGAAAAAGTCAACAAAAGGAGGACTTGCATAAAGTGCGTAATATGATAAGAGGTTTCAAACGTTCCACACTTCTTCTTTTATAAAAATAATAGGTTTTTTTGGTGACTTTGGGTTTTGAGTAAAAAGTATATGATTTTTAATAAATGAGATTCACAACATTAATTAATTGAAAAATGTATTTCAAATAATTTACAAAACTGTACATAATATTTGTTTCATTATATAGAATCGAAATAACTGAATTTTATAATTCAAAATAAATGCTAGTCGAGGTCATAAGATAAAGTTAATGGGAGTGATTTGATAATCAAGGAGGAGTTATAAGTTGAATACGAAATTGATAACGAGTAAGGCAGTAACGTATCAAATTTTGTTATTGGTAGACAAGGTTGGTTCAAGATAAAATCCAGTTAAGTTTCTGGAGGGAATTTATAGCAATATTAATAATACAGCCCAACGTCGGAGAACGATAATTACAATTCCAGTTTATACATAGCAATAATAATATGGTCGCCCAAACGATGGGGCACAAATAATTTAGGGAACATAGCATATATATATATATATATATATATATATATATATATATATATATATATAATATATATTACTGTGCTAGGGTAGGCTTAGATAGGTGTAAATAAGTCAAGCATGTATGTATTTATAAACCTGTATATAAAAACTAATAATTTATTTAAAATGCTTCAATATAATTCGATTGGGGCAAAATTACATATTATAATGTAGGTTTAATTTGTATAAGGTATTTTAGTACAAGGACAACAATTAAGATTGACGACAAGGTCGAAAATCGTGTACAAAGGTTCATAGTGTTAAAACTTTTCAGAATAAAAATCAGTATAAGCAAGGTATATTTATTTAATACAAAATAAGCTAAAAGTTTTCAATGAACGTTACAAGGTTTAATACTGGAAACACATTAAAATAATCAAGGAGTTCATAGAACCGAAGTTGTGGTAAATAAACGTTTCTTGTAAGGCTAGTTTACGTTCAGAATATAATTCGAGGAAAATTATGTTAACGGAAAGATGCAACGCTATCAGCAAGGGTCGAATTGTTGAAAACATCAATAAAATTAAGAGACAGACAGTATTTAATACGTAACAGAGGCAGATGAAAGATAACAGGTGTTTAAGTAACAAACATTTTCAAGCGTGTATCAGACAAGTATACTTTAAAAAGCAATAAGTGGGACGAAGATGCAACATGTTTGTAGACGGTATCGATTTTTTAAGGTGCACATAAACAAAGGGAGAATTAACCGGGAACAATGTAATAATAGAGGGACTACAAGCAAGACAGAAAACACGGTACAGAAAGAGATACCAGTAAGGCAGAAATAACAAGACATTTTAGGTAGGAAAGAAAGACAAAGCTGAGAAATGTTATTATGAGAGTGCAGGGGAGATAATTGGATGAACGCGCACACGATAGGCGTGACTGTATTTGTGTGGAGTTGACAGAAAGGGAAAATTTCAAAGTATTTTTAGATGGTTGGCACGATTAAACAGTTTTTTGCAGTAATGAAGTGTTTGTATTGTCGATTTCTGAGTTTCGGACGACCGTTGTGTTTACGTGCAGGTGTAATTTGTATAATTGAGGAGCCGTTTGCAAATTTGCAAAGAATGGGTAACACAAATACAGGCAACTGAAGTGGGGTTGTGGTTATATAAGCGCTGCTGGAGGCGGCATTCGCTCTCTTATTTTTCCAAGTCTACAAGAAGATCATCCTAGCTCAAAACTACGTTACAAGTGTATTCTGAAATAAGATTTACAAGTGTTTTTATGCACAAGTTGATGCAAGTCAGTTTTAAACGGAGTGAACCGTAGTAAATCGTTGTAATAATTGAAGCAGGATGACTCGTAAGTAGAGAATATTTGCAATTTGAACGAAAGTGCATGCCCACCAGATCTCTAGCGCTGAGACTGCTAAATTTCCTTCTTTGGGATTATGTAAAATCAGAGGTTTACACAACTCTACCTACAAACATTTAAGACGTAATAGAATCTTAGCATGTGGACAGATCGATCCAGAAACATTTTAGAAGATCCGTAACCGAGTTTCAAAAGAGAGTATATTATTATTGATCCCATTTTGAACACAAAACTTTTACAATTACTGACATTAAATAGTTTTAGAATCTAGAATTTTATTGCTTCATTACTTTTTAATTTGTTAACAGATACATTTAATCAAAGTATTTTATGCTCATTCGATGGCTAACTTTTGTCTTTAAAATGATGCACTACAACCGGGGGTTTCAAAATAGGGGGGCTGAAGGAGTGGAATATAAAAATAATACAACATTGTTATAAATTTTTCCCTCAATATCAAAATCTGAATGTTTTTCTTCAAAATAAAAACTACAAAACTTTAAGACTTACTATGAGCGGCTAGTTTTGAAATTAAAATCCTGTATGAATAACTAGTTGCAGCAGTAGTGTTGAAAAAAGTGTCCAACAACACAGTAAGATCAGAGATAAAAAACATGACGGTTGCAAAGTCAGTTGATGTCATTAGTTGTATAATTTATATTGTTATGGTAGATGCATCTACAAATGTTGGTGCAATGCAACTTGGTACACAGATTATTGGCATGCTATATGAAACTTATTATTTACTAATTAACAGAAAATATCAAAAATACTTTATTACAACTGGAATCATACAATACAAAACTGATGATAACTATATTAAATATAACAAACTACATGAACATTATTTAGTTACTAATAGTTAAAGACAGGTATCACAAGTACTAGAATTGTTGATAATTCAGTGCTTTACTGTGAACTTATATTAAATAACAAAATTGCAAACCCTAATTGATAGTAAATACATAAAAACATTCTTAAGACCAATCAGATTAAACAACCAATAATAAAATACATCAAATCCAGCTCTATTTTTTCCATGCAGGACCACAAGTTAACCAGTCTTTCATTGATAGCTGTCGCCTAAAAAATATATTCTGTAAAATATAATCAATACTTATTAAAGATGCACATCAATATATCAGGTGAATCTGAATATAGTAATAAAAATACTATTTGTAAAAATAAGATTATATTTTGTTTTCAAAAGGATTGTTATGTACAGTTTTGTCCCCAGAAAATCTAGTCAGTAATCCACAGAAAACGTGGTGAAGTACAACGCAAAAAATTCTGCTTTGAGAAAGTATCAAAATACTTAAATGTACTAACAAAAATGGTCCCGAAATGCTAACTTGTGTGAAATAGAAATATGTCTTAATTAGTAATTAACTTGGATGCCACCTAATCTCGCAACATAGGGAATTTCTAGGGAAAAGCTTCAAAAAGAATAACAAAGGGATGTCAAAACCTAAGATCACGAAAGTGATTCTGCCCAAAAATTCACAAACGAACTAATAGAATGATTGCTGAAAACCAACTTAAAATAAACGTTATAATAAGAAATTAATATGCTTACTTGAAAACTGCTGGCTGAAAGTAAGATTTTGGAAACTGAATGTTACATTAACTGAATATTAATCATGACTAAAGGTAACTGTAATGTAATTTATTACAACAAAACTGGAACTATTACCTTCACATTAGGTGTGAAAAACACCAATATAAGACTATTATACAATTGTTTTCATTACAAGTACATACAAATATTATTAAACAAAGAGAAACAATCAAATGTATCACAAAATTACTATCTAAATCGTTAACCTAATCACGGGAACATACTGTGAGTACCTTTATCAGATTATGCAATTAATTAAAAATGTTCGTTTATTTACAATTATTGTAGATTATAGTTTCAGGGGTTTCCATAAATACCTGATGTGGTTTTTGCTTGTAGATAATTTAAGGACCACTAAAAGCATTTATCTCCTGGGACTTAAAAAAACTAGCTATTTTCAACATGCTCATGTCCAACATAAAGTTGTCAATTTAATAAAAATTACTTGTATTATTTTACTCTATCTAAATATATGTAAACTTAACTTATGGAAAGGTTAACTAAAAGCGAGCAAGAAACCTTTTGTTCTCTGTATCGGCACAATTTTACATGTAAACTTTCTTTAATGCCCAGACAATGAGGTTACATGTGTCAGAAGGATACATTATTAATCAAAATAAATGAATCGTACAACTAATAACTTAGAATACAAAGTTACATTGCTAATATCATAACCTTTAAGAGCGCCATAATTAAATGACAATCTTTGAGTATAAACAATATAAGATACAGAAATAATCCTTCTTTACATCAAGAATGCATGTAACCCAACAATTTTATTTCTTAAAGGAAATAACCTAAGCCTATCGGTGGGGTTTACAAATATGGAAACTATTAAAATAAAATATGATTATAAGCATTTCAAAGGAAGAGCACAGGATGTTAATTGAACATATGTTGTATAGCAAAAGCATTTTGTATGATGACAAATGTATATTGATACAAGTGCTGTAACTAATCTTTTGTCTCTTTGATAAGATACACAATGTATTAATTTAGCAGTACAGTTTAACCATCCTTTTAATGACAATAGAAACTTCACGATTTCAACAGGGACAGAACTATAAATTTTAGCACACCTCTTTCTTAGATCCAACACTTTATTTGGGCATCCCAAAATAACTGAAAGCTGGATAATTTTACAGAAGTATAGAAAAATATTTCAATAACATGTAATTAATTTAGCTACGTTTTAAATGCAAAATCCATTATATACCATGTTCGGTCTCAAAGATGAACATAGGTAATTAACATTGTCTATTTATTTTTTGCAAATTTCTGCTTGCCAAATTAAACATAAAGAAAAGACAATGGTACCATCGCATAATAAAATTATTTCGCATTAACGAGTCTAAAAATAATAATACGTAATGAAATGTTTATTTTAAAACTAATATGAAATTTACTAATTTTGCAATAAAATTTATTATAATTTGTAATTTTCTTTTTACGTATTACCTTTTGTTGCTTTTAATAAAAGCCAATTAAATTTTTCATTATGATTTAAATCCCTGTTTGTATTCTTGTCGAATTATTAGGTAAAATACATGGCATAAAATGCTTATTCTCTATGTACATTTTTGAGGACAAACACCTGTTAAAGTACAAATATTAAAAAACAAATAGGTACCTAAAGCAGTAAATAAAAACTACTTTACATATTTAAGCATTAGTATTATTCAGCCAAAAGAAAAAACAAAACAGAAATCTTAAACATCACACAAAATAAATATAATATTTTGAGGAACATGCCAATATTGTTTTACATTTTTACTAATCGTGTGGTTTAAGATAAATGCTATGTCTAAAAGTAATTTGTAATTCTAGTAACTTAAAGCAACTCGAGTTATTTTAGGTTTATGTTATATTTATTCATATACACATAATGTTACTTAGCTAGAAAGTAAATGTTTTACAACATACTTTTACTTGGGCAAATGTATCTGTAACTTCCTTAAGATTTATCTTTGATGCTATATCAGCTTCAATAGATAAAATGGCAAGATTTCTTAAATGTTGCTTAGTCATTGTTGACGTTAAATAGTTTTTATTATGTTTAATTTTGAAAAGAATCTTCTGCAGTTCCTGCGATAACGGGAATTGTTAAGAATAATAGACAACTGCATATTAACTTATGCAGGAAACAACATCATTTTTAGAATAACAACACAATTAGAAATATTGAGGTTTGTGATCATTATTTTTCAAGCAAACCAAAAAAAAATGACGAGAAAACAACTTCAGCCGTTCTGGTCAATTTAACCTACCAACATTTAAATTCAGAAATTTGTCCCGATGACGACTAAAATTTGAACTTTAATAATAAACAGACGACATTGTTATAAAATATATGCACAATTTCAGAAATCATCGTGAAAAGAAAACGAGTCCACTTTTAATTCTTAATATTTATAAGGTATAGCATCATTAGTTATAACTAACATATCATTGAAAATCAGTTTGTCTTGTGAAATATCTAATACTTGTAATTAATAGTTGGCTTATAGCGCGAATTTCAGGTTTACTTATTCTCTATATCTGACATAAGTCAAAAACTTAACACTGACAGAAGTGATTGGCAAAAATGACAAACATAGTTGAAAGTTATGTTAGTGTATGATTGCATACATGATTTAGATTTGTACATCTTTCTAATTGTAGTCACCCATTTGGGTGAAATAATTTGGTTACTGCATCGGCCGCGAAAGCCAAATATACAGGCTCGAATCCTATTGGGACCTTATATTTTCCATCTTTCAATTACAAGCTCAATTTGAAATGATCACTTAGGTTTTACATAAAAGTCTAAAATAGTATTTATTTATTTATTTAATAATAATAATGGTATACAATACCAATTTACAGTATATTATTAGTACATAAAGCCAATTTATAATAAAAATAGTCATAATGACTGCCGAGCAAAACACAGCAATACACTTATAGTTATATAGGAGGTACTGGTTCTGTAGAACCTTTAAATAATTTAATTATAAAATAACTTGGCCAAATAAAGCTACACAAGAAATTTGACCGTTCTTGTACTTATAGTACACTGCATTGAAAACGTCACAATAGCTAATGTAGTTTAGTCGTTCTCACCAGCGCAATATGGGCTCTTTGTAGAACGCCTAAGATTACATTAATCAGTGCTGACTGTGAGAGTTCAACAGATACAATTTGTCTTCTGTTTTATATGAAAGCGCCTATCCATTTTGACATAGAGCCTTTGATACCAATTGCATAAAGTGCATCGATCAATAAACCATGATCCACTGAATCGAATGCTTTGGCAAAGTCTGTAAAAATAGCGTCTACACAGAACCCATTCTCCAATGCATATATAATATATTCTTGATACTGCAAGAGGTTGGTTATAATTGAACGATCTTTTACAAAACCATGCGGACCCTTTATGGCAATATGAAGCGCATAATCAGTTTATCTAAAATTTCTGGGATTTGTGATTGAATAGTGATTGGTTTGTAATTAGTGATTATATCATGTTTGCCAGTATTTTTAAAAATAGGATTCACAAATGATGTTTTCCAGATATCTGGACAAACACCATTCCTTAGTCACTTGTTATACAGTATCCAAATTGGTTTAATAGTAAAAGAGTATGATTTTAAAAACAATGTTGGAATGTTATCAGCACCTGTAGGTATATTTACGTTTAAGTTATGTAGACAATCAAATACTTCTGAAAGTTTTAATTGAATTAATGTTAGATTAACAATTATATTCCAACTTGATACATGGAGCTGTGTCGTAGTAGAATGTCCGTACACAGACGAAAAATGTCTAGCAAACAAGTTGATAATATCTTCCCCATTTGATGAGACCTCGTTTTGATATGACATTACCAGTGGTTTTGCGTTTAGTTAGATTTAATAAATTTCCAAAATCGTTGGAAAAAAAGATTGGACAAAAAATTGATTTTAAACGTGCATTTGAAACAATAGATAGACATATACTTGTGCAAAGGTTACAAGAAATTAAATTATCATAATGTGCAGTACACTGGTTTAATAGCTATCTTAGTGACAGATATCAGGATGTGTATTCATCAGCTAGAAGCAATAATTTTGGAGTTCTGCAAGGTACTATACTTGGACCTCTACTGTTTATTCTTTACTCGAACAATATAAATAAAACAGTGGGAGATAAAGCTTTTGCTAATCTTATTGCAGACGATACACTAATTGCAATTGAAGAAACAGACATTGAGATAACCATATTGAAACTAAATACAGTATTAGTGAAAGTGAAGAAATGGTCAGATAACAACAATCTGCCATAGTGAAACTAAATACAGTATTAGTGAAAGTGAAGAAGTGGTTAGATAACAACAATCTGATTATAAATGAGTCAAAATCAAAACCAATGGTATTAAGTGCATCAGTTGACAACTTAAGCAAATGCTTAATAATGAAAGGTTAGAATATGTAGACAGTATTAAATATTTTGGAATAACTAGTGAAAGTAAATTATCATTTAAGAAACACTGAGATAGTAGTAAAAAAAGGTTAGTCAAAACGTCGATTACTTTGGTAGAAGAGGTCAAAACTTAAATTTGGAAACCAGATTACTCGTATATAAAACATTGATAAGCCTCCATTTTTCTTATTATCCATTAATATTATACTTTACTAATAAATCATTTATTAATAAACTTCAAGTTATGCAAAATAAACGTTTAAGATTAATCCTAAAGTGCAATAGATATACATCAGTAAAATTAATATTGGACTGCTGTCAATTTATGCCTATTAAGCAATATCTATATTATCAAATGTTGTGTTTTGTATATAAGATAACCAATAAATTAGGTCCAAAGTACTTAAATAATAATATAACGTTTATAAAGAATATACACAATTATGATACATGTAATACTAGTAATATGTACATTGAGAGGGTAAGAAAGAAAGTTACGAAAAAATCCTTATTCTTCCATAAGGTTATATTATGAATTACCAATTGATGTATTTTCAGCATAATCAATTCATGTTTTTAAAAAACTTCTAGTTGTTATTATGTCGGGAACTTGTAAAAGTTACCGATAGATAGTTGCTTACATTCGAGTAAAGGGGATACACGAGTTACATTTTGCATATATTAATACACCATGATTTGTGTATAATTTCAAAATCTTTGTTGGTTGTTTGGCAAAGAGAAATGGTCCAATCTGAGGAGCTGCAATAACAACAAAACATGTCTTTGGAATTTTCTCTTTACAAAATAACCAATAATTTATATTAATTTTCGTCCACCTATGCTCGAATTACTTTCCTAATGCCAGACAAACTTATTCATTATCAAGTAGCTAGAAATGTATAGTTTCAGTAGGCCAACATCCTCAATTCGCATTGGGTGTAGTACCTTCTTAGAAGGTCTGCCAATGTCAAGTAGGTAAACGGCCATTTGTTTATTTATTTTTCAACTTATAATAATATTAATCAAAGGATGTAACAACTAGAAGTTAGTGTCTTGTTAAGCAAAATTAATAATTTAATGTTCATAGGTTCTCACGAAATTTGATATTCTCAGTTTTACAAAAATGAAAAATGACAGTTCTTTTACTCTATAAAAATTTAACGTATCCCATTAGAAAAGATGTAATTCTTTACTAAAATGTTTAGCTACAAAAGACGGATAGTACTTTCATGACTTCCAATAATAAAAAAAATAAATCGTTTATCCCTTTCCATACATTCGAAATAGAATGGAACCAGACCACTGAAAAGTAGGATGATCGGCAACACCGTCACTGTTCTGGGAAGGTTGACCTTATAAGCAATGCTAATTTCAAACCAGGTGTCCATCCTTGGAACGCCATCTCAGGACATTGTAAAGATACTTTCCATTGAATTCAATCACAAAATCTACTCAGTCTTAATAATTTAATTAGCAAAAATTATTTCTTTATTTGAATTCAATTCCAACGCAAGAAATTCAGTGAATGAAATATAAGGTATTAGATTAGTCAAACCCTAAATTGTTGCATATTGTTACCCCAAGGACGAGGTACCTATCTGCTTTGAAGAATTAATTCCTGACCGTGTACACAAAATTTTCAATAAAATCCAAAAGAGAGTATTCTCGTGTAGAAATAATATAATATTTTTAAAATTTTTATAAAATTACAGCAGAGCGCTTTCGGCGTTAGCCATCTTTGGTGCCATGTCAACTTAAAAATTAATACTCCATCAAACTATTACATTAAATATAGGACATTAAGTATTAAACTAATATCACATCAATAAAGACTAGTTAAATAATTGATTGTTTCAATAAATATGGATTACATGTTGTCTATGTCTACGTCAACGAGGTAGACAAGATATAATCAATATTTATGGAAACAATCAGTTATTTAACTGGTTTTATTGATGTGATATTAATTTAATACTTAAAATGTCGTATATTTAATGTAACAGTCTGATGGAATATTAATTTTTAAGTTGACTTGGCACCGAAGATGGTTAACGCCAAAAGCCCTCTGCTGCAATTTTATAAAAAAATTTAAAATATTATATTATTTCTAGAGAATACTCTCTTTAGGATTTTACCTATCTGCTGGCCTTATTTAAAAAAAGGATTTAGCCTTTCGGCGTCTCCGTGCAAATTTTTGGTCCCAGACCATCTTACCCCTTCAACAAATCATGTGGATCTGACCCGTATAAGAGCAACCATTCAAAAAAAGCATTCGGGACACAAGTGCAACTAACATGACTCTAAACGAGTTATATTTTCACTAGCTAGTTGGATAAACCCAACAAATTTCGTTTGAAAACATATAAAATTATCACGCTAAACTTGATATTTGTGAAGCATACTCTTATTAAAAGTAGAAGGATGTAAGTTTTACAATTTTTAATGATGAAACTTTGCTATTCTGAATCAAATACAGGATGATACTAAATTACGTATTTTAAAAATTTATTTACATTACAGTACAAAGACTGACACCAATGCCAAAAACTTGAAAACTCAAAAACCATAAAAGAAATGATATACAGTAGCATATCAAATATTAACAATTGTGCTAATTTCATATCCTCAAAAAGTTCAAATACCAAATGTAGATATTTTCAATTTAGAATTGTAAGAATGTGTATAAGTTCAGATTTTAACTTAAACCCCAGCACCAGTAATAGAACAACACTACTTGACTTGGAATACAAATTGAACTAAGAAATGGCATGTACTTCAAAGTAAGAACAGAAGACTAGAAATGAAATCTCAATATTAAATATTGTTGAAGGGAAAACAATATATACCACTCTAATCATGACCAACCCTCAAAAATATTTAGAAAATGTATCACTTTCTAAATTTAGTTCAAAAAACTCTGATTACATTATGTAGGAAAATCTGATTTTAATACTAGAAATGTTAGAACAGAACATCTTAATGTATCTATAGCGAGACAAAGCATAGTGGCAGAGCAAAGCGTATATTGGAAAATACATTAATGGGGCCTATGATGTATAAAATACTGACCGAGCTGAAATCTAACATGTAATTTTGAATTACAATGTATTAATCATTAAACAACTTTATTAAAAGCTGAAATGCAATGTATACAAAAGGAATTTTATAATACAATTCAAATCACGCAGACAAAATATGTAAATTTTTGGTAAAATGATTGTTATACTGAATGAACATTTTGATCTAGAAAACTGGTTAGACATGTATCTATATTATGTCCTATTCTGAGTTAACATACACATTTCATTCATATAATAAAAGTTTTATGAACAGTGTCAATTTATTGTTTATCTATTTACTAAGCCACCGAAAACTCTCCATTAAAAAATCCATTAAAAAACAATGGTTTTCACTTTATATAAAGAATGAAGCAAATTAAACAAAATAAAATAAATAATATTAACCTTGTATAACCAAAGGTTACTATTAGAAGAAAATACAAATATTACTTACTTGCCAGAAATGCGCTCTATACATTTTTCACTCTTGTTGGTTGAAGTATTAACATACTGCCTATCTACTTGCTGTTGTGAATAGCGTAGTTATTTTAAAAGTAGAGGTAGGTTCAGTTAGCTGTGAACAAGAATTTATAATTGTACCTGGGTTAAAGTTTAAAGGGATATTAGGGGTCGATTGTATGATGAAGTTAGGGGTTATAATTGATATGGAGAGGAAAATAGTTAGGATTGGGGATAGGATATTGTCCTGGAAGGCAAGTTATGATGTCACAGAAGATGACATGAGGTTATGTATTAATAGTATAGAGGGAGGTGAGGAAGAAATGAAAGAGATCGACTCAGGTGAATATAATGAGGAAAAGTTAGAAGAGGTACAATTGGTAGTCAACGAAGAGGCTGAACAAGTAGAGGTAAAGTCGAGTGCAACATTGTTAGGGTATAACGAGTCAGATTTAATAAGAGTAGAGGCGAAAGCAGCATTAGATTACACACAAGAGGTAAAAGTAGGCATAAGTGAGTTAAGAGACAAAGATAATTTTGGTAATTTGAATTTAGGAGATTTTTATGAGATGAATATTGTACATGAAGGGTCTAGAGAAGATGAAAAGTTTTGTATAGAGAGGAAAGATAAAGATGTTGAGGTAGTATCGTTTGGTTTGTCCGCAGAAAAGGAAATTATAATAAATGAGAAACAGACAAGTATAGGGACTGAAGAAGAAATATTTAAGAGTCAGGATAATAGAGATGATTTTATTTTATGTGAAGTAATAGGGATGATAAGTATAGAAATAGAAAAAGGATAAATAAGGATGAAATGTGTGAGGATTGTGAGAAGAAAGACATGGAGGATTAAGAAAAGAGTCAGATTTAAATAAAGAGACATGTTAATTGACAAAAATATAGAGATAGGGGAATGTTAGTGTAGAAGTTGAATAGTTAGAGATAGAAATAGGTGTGTATAGAAAAGTAGAAGTAGAAATAGGACAAATATGGATAGGTGTATATATAAAAGTAGAAATAGGTCTATAATAGAATAAAAATTTAAATAAATAGAGATAGAGATAGGTGTATATAGAAAGTAGAAGTAGGTTTATAGATAAATAAAATTAGGTATAGGATAAATATGGGAGATAGTTAGATGTAGAGTTAAGTGGGTATAATTAGGATAAGGAATAGATAGTGATAGGAGGTACTTAAAGAGTCAATAAAGGACAAAAAGCTGAAATAAAAAGAAGGGAATAAAAGGATAAAGAGTTAGTAACAGATAAAAATAGTTAGGTAAAAGATACTGATAGGTGTGAATAGTTAATTATAAATAAAGATAGGTGTAGATAGATAGAGATAAGTAGAGATAGGTATAGAAATAGATAGAAATAGGTAGATAAGTAGTGATAGGTTGGATAAATGGGTATAGGTAGTGTTAGGTGAGTAGATAATTGTATAGAAATAGCATGTAAGATTAAATTAGAGAGTAGATATTTAAATTCAGAAAACATTGGGTAGTTTTTTTAGAATTAAAATAGGGGGATTATGTAGTGGATTTAAAGGGTTAAAATTTGAGGTAAACAATGCAATTTCAAAACACCTTGTATAGAGAAAGGAACCATTTGTGTACGCGCAAAATTTATTTCATTTATTTAATTTGAATTAACAAGGATTGACGTATTGTTATAATTAGGGATTAAAAAGTAATAAGTTCTTAAAGAAAATCAGTTTTATAAGCCAATAGAATGCATAATTAATTTAATTGAGTTTAATTTAACGGGCAATAACGTCAGAAACGCATCAAAGCATGTAAAATCAATAATCCCAAGGCAAAAAGCTTTCGTAACAAACAAACAGACATCTGTTGTATAAAATACCGTGAAAAGAAGCTCCGAGAATTGTTATTTTAAACGATCATTAATCAGGCACACCTGCATGTTGGAAAGGTCATCTTCTGCTTATTTGTAAACATAACAAGGCGAGTTTCATAGAATATTGTTCAACCGCCGTTTGCTTCGTATAAAAGCTAACAAAAGTTTCTTAAAGAGTGAAAGGGATGCAAAATTAATAACACTCTACAGATAAAGACAAGTATAAGAACATTCGATTTCATAAAGCAAAGCAACTTGCTACATACATTGACGTAACATAAAAAAACAAGAAAAAGAAAAAAAGTCCGGGCTCACGCGGCGAGTGGGCGGGATCTTATACCTATAACTAAATTACAAAGGAACCTGAAATAAATAGAGAAAAAACAATATATACACACTCACTCATTCACACCCAGAACAAAACATACAACGGAAAAGAAAGAACTTATAATTAAAAAAATATTTACACTACACAGTAAAAGAAATTATTCAAGAAAAATGGCAAGCTGTAGTTTTAGGCAGCTACCCCTGACAGTAATTAGAACAAAAGAAAGAACCAAACGCAACCCTAAAACCACAGCTCTGGAATATCGTAAATATACACTTAACCTATTTTTACAAACAATAGCAACAACATTTTCAATTGTGCCAGCAAGTCTTTAAACAATTTTTCATTAATAAGTAGTATATTTTTCGTGATTTATAACCAAATAGTAAAGCATTAGTCAAAAAAAAGTAGTAAATACCAAAATAGATCAAGGAATTTCGTACCTAAGAATTCAATTTGGAAATGCCATATTTTAATGGTAAAACACCAGGCGTTCTGGTTCCGAAGTCAAAAGCGCATACAGAGAAAAAAAAAAAAAGGAACTCACCCTCGAGTTACTGGCATCAGGGTGGGACCAGTCGCTGGTCTGCGTCAGCGAACAGGCAAGGTTACGTCCAGGCGGAGCGCATTTGACTTCGCAGTGCCCAAAACAAACGCAGCTCAAGGGATTAACGTGTCCCCCCGCAGGAAGCTAGAATAATTACGAACAATAAATTAATTTAATGGAGCCGAAAAGTATTGTTTTATACAAACTCTATATACTTACCACGCTAAATAATGCGTGCCGGAAATTCGCATAACAAAACGAACTAATCAAAACAGAACGTGTTTTCGGGTTGCTAATCGAACAGCAAATGAATTGTTACATTTGTTAAAGCACCAAAGCAAGGAAATAAACCAGGAAAACCCTAATTTTATTAAAATAAATTCGCCGAATTCTTTAACAAGGGAAAACACCCCAGCATTTAATTATTAAAATACTTGGAAAGTCGCCTATCTAATTAAGGCGTAAATTCCACGGGACGAAATTCTTAGAGAGGATATTTATTATTAATTACAATACAATTTTTAAAACACGAAAGGGTTAGTTTTCATTTACAGAATAAATTTTTTTGTTTAACGCCAGAGAATTTAAGATAAAAATTATTGTATATAACTAATTAATGATTTACGAAAATGAACGTAACAAACTCAGTCCACGTGGATTCCATAGAACACGGTCAGCTATATCGATTTTCTACCACTCAAGTAAGGGTGGAACGCGACATCCAATATGCATAAGACGGAGATATAATATTACAGGCGGAGTTTAATGTCGTCATAGGGCTAGGTCATTGGTTGAAATAGTTAGTTTTACAACAGACGAAAACGCGACAGGTGGGTGTGATAGTTTGTATGATATAGCGGTTGACAAGGGAATATTTCTGGAAGTTGAAGACAGTTACACAAAATTTGCGGAAATATTATTTTCAATTGAGTATTTCGCGTAAAGGGTGGCCAAGAGGGCCCGTTGTTATGGTATAAATACGGGAAGAAAATTAATAGGGCTCTCTTTAATTTTGCATCGCTTAACAACGTATAGTAATGAACCGACGAGGCTTGTAAGTATTAAAAATTTGTAAAAATTCAGTAAAATAGTATTAGATTATTTGTGGTCTTTAAAATTAGTAGCGCGAATAGTGGCGAGTAATTTAAATTTAATTGAGGTCCACGAATATTTTAACAAGCTCGTAAATTAATAATACAGTAGTAAACAAGTGTAATATGAATGGATTTGGATGTTGGAATTGATAGTGTATGGGCAGCACAAGCTCAACTTAGATTGTGTTTTCACCTATGAATAGCTGGTGGAGCCACGCGCATAATCACGAAGACGAGGGGTTCTGGTATACAAAGGCATCTTCAACGGAGATGGAATTTTGAAGCTTTTCCAGGTAACACATTTGAATTTGCTGTTTTTTTTATAAACTGTTGAAATTATTTGTGATGTGTGAGTGAACCTTGATGGTTATTTTTCGTTATTTAACGTATGGAAAAGATACGTATAACTGACTATTCTTATGGTATTTTGAAGATAAAACAAAAGGTGTACGTAAAGCTTATTAAATTTCTTGATGAATTTAAATTTAATTGTTAAGAGTACATGGGTTTTTGGTAAATTTGTAGTAATAGTATGCAAAGTGGAAAGCATACATTAATAAACTGGGTTATCATGAGCTCACCATACTCCAGTGTGCAGTAATAAATAAAGATAAGATATTATTTGGGGCCCATTTACTCCCGTTGCAATAAATGTGTTTGAAATTACAATTTTAAAAACAAGGACTTTACAAAGATAGTATCTTTTAAGGTGTAACTAGAGCACCGAACTGTACATAACTATGAATTATTGTTTGTAAATAGTGGTAAATAAATATTGTATGATTGTTGTATTATTTTATGATTTTATTGAATAGTGTGTGAATGATTAAGAGAATGATAGTAAATTTAGGTATACGAGAAGAGGCACAGCTGAGCTAGCCAGGGAAGCTGCTGAAGGAGATTAATTTGATGAACCAGAAACCGGGTAAGAAAATTTTGTAAAAAAAAAAACTTTATATTTTTGAAATTAATGTTTTGAAAACGAGCAGAGGTCCAGAGATAAGTAAAGTGCCACGGCATATATATATATAATATATGATATATATATATATATATATATATATATATATATATGAATAGTACTTGCAAAGAGGTGTTTCAGGTATATCCATTGATGTAATCTTTGGAACACCATCCAGGGCTAAAAGTGCCATATCTTATTAACAATCTATATTTGGTTTAGTCACAAAGCTGAATTAAGAATAGCAAATAACCTTGGGCAGTTATAGGTGATTTCGAAATCAAACCCACAGATTCCACTATATTCAATTAAGTGTAGATATTTCAATGCAGTAAGCCCCATGGTTTACACAACATTTAGTGCAATATTCTGGTATTTGCTTGGGTGAATTTCTTTATTAGTCCTAATTAGGTCTTCAGTAATGGAACTGGTTAGATGCGTATCTCTGGTATTTCCTATTCTGAGCTAACCTACACGTTTCCATGAAATTTCCACATCCCACATTTTTCACTATCTGCGTGCATTAGTCTGATCTAGGTCTATCTTTACCTCTCTTTTTCCTATCTCTGCTTGTAATATATTCCGGTTAGATTCTTTGGTGTTAGAAAAATGCAGAAACTACAGTATCCACTGTATTTAAATAATCCAAAGTATGCACTAATCTGATAAAACAAAGGGACACTAGACTAGATCGCACACACATTAATACTAAAGAAGGAATCGGTCAGTTTAGCAAGTTCTACGACTATTATTTCACAAGACAAACAACTAAAACCACAAATTAGTAAAGTACGCGTATCACTAAGTAAGTCCGTCAATGTTCCGTAAAACGCACGTGCAGGTCGAGTAAACACGTTCGTCTATAAAGCATCTTTCCTTCAAAAGGAATTAGAACTACACACTGCTACAGTTAAAATACAACTTTTACTTCACAAGAAAAACAACTAAAAACGTGCTGTGCTTGTTCAGGAACAATACGAAAATTGTTACCGCATTAATTCTCACTATTATCAAAGCAAAAGAAGAAACAGCATTTTCAACGTAATTAATATATAGGAACCAAGAACAAACGACAACTTTTATTTCAAAAGAAACTCAACTAAAAACACAATTAATAAAGCACGTGAAAACACTAAGCAAGTCCGTCAAATGTTCCGTAAAACACACGTGCCTCGAGTTTAACAAGCTCTACTTTTATTTCCAACAGAAAAGCAACAAAAAAACAATTAGTAGAGTAACGCGCATCGCTAAAACACGTCCGTCAATCAAACACGTTACATCTAAAAGCATACTTCCTTCAAAAGTAATCAGAACTACACTTTATACAGTTAAAATACAACTTTTATTTCACACGTACTTAATATATCGGAACCAAGAACGAACTCCAACTCCTCATCTGTTTATTCAATTCGTCGTTATTACAACCGCTTATCGCCTCTTATCTAGACTTGTATATCCACATAAGGAACAAAATTTATATTTACGGCAAGACAAGAACGATGCAATCTATAATTAATTACACGATGCATTCGCCTAAGGAGTTAATAAATATTAAATATAGAGATAGTAGTTACAGAAAGGTATTTGTTAATTGAGTATAGCGTAAAATGTTAAATCACAAAACTGCCCGTTACAAAGTGGCGCTTGAATCCCGTTCACTCGCCAACCCTGTGTATCATCATAGACCATGTGAAGTTAGAGTTACGACTAGTCCGAAAGTCTTCTGAAGGTTTTATTTCGGAACGAATAAAACTATCATCTATTGTATAGTTTCGAGAGAGTTTGAGTATAATTTCTGACATCTACCTGTACTCACAACATCTATAATAAAAAAATACGTTTTATAATATATATACATATATATATATATATATATATATATATATATATATATATATATATATAATATCGTGTAATTTATATGTTAGAATCTATTAGATTAAGTAGCTGAGAAATTAGTGCACGCTCCCGTGTGTATATACAACACAGTAGTAAGTTAAGACGTTTTTCAGAGCTCTAGGTTAAGGATTAATTAGTTTAGTGTTGAGCTTCATCAAATTGGCTTCAATATTCACCTTGGCAAAAATGCGCCAAAGAATTTTCAATATGCGTTTATAGGAGCAAACAGAATTAGGCAATTTTACCTACTGATCATTGAATGTAAATATTTTAGCGTATAAGGTAATTTAGACTAGATTTAATATATATTTATTAAAATTAGCTTTGCAATACTACGTTAGTGTTATATTAATAATCGTAAGCTCAAATTGACGGGTGTAAATCTGATTCTAAAGTATAATTTCATTTTAACCTTGGTAAACGTTTTAAAAGCATTTCAATTACGGTGTTTACGAAAACAAGCAAAGGTTATCACTTCCGAGAAAAACAACCAGTTGAAAACATTCTGAGTAGCAATTATATTCAAGGATATTAGGGGCAAGTAATAAACAGATAATTCTTTAAAAGTTAGAGGCCATTAAAGAGTGCGGTTCAATATTTTATAAGGAAAGACGGCTTTTAGGAGCGTTAGCAAAGGACAGTATATAATATATGTTTTGTATTGAATTGATTTTAAAGGAATGAATAAACAAAGACGGATCGAAGCCAATAAGTGTGAGAAGGATGCAGAATGTCTGTTTACGGTATCGATTTAGAAGTGGACTGAGAATGAGGTAGAGATGTGATAAACAAACTACCTAAAGGGAACAAAGAAAAAAGATGATTATTCTTCACAGGTGCAAATATGATGAGAGATGGGTTAAAATTAAGTAAAGGTATATGAACGTGCAAACGGAGCAAGACATATGATGAGGGGCGTGGATAAACCAAGGATTTGAAAACAGTTGGGAAGCGATTTCAACGTATTTAACAGCTGTTAGAAAACAAAGTGGTGGTTCTCGAGGTAAAACGGTTATTTGTTGTGAAAATTTCAGAGATTTTGAAAGACAGTTGGTGTTTGCGTGCTACAATACTTGGTATTGCAGAAACCAACACAAGGTTTTCAAGAATTTGTAAACTTTGAAAATGATTGTTTAGAGGAATTAGAAAACGGTTTGAGAAGGGTACTTTAAAAGTAAAAGTAGAGGATGAAGTGGTGTGAAGTTGGGTCTATATAAACGCATTCATTGGGATCATCAGGATTTCTTCTCCATTGGTTAAACTTAATTTAGTCAATTGTACAAAGATTTCAATTGTAAAATTGAAAACCAAGTGTAAGTGATAATTATTTGACATAGATAAATACTGAAAAATTGGATTATATCCAAAAGTTTAAGCAAATACCAAATGCTGCTATTTTTCGTTGGAGCGTATAAAGGTGTTCTTAAATTAAATTTTAATTAAACCCGCATCAATTATTTTTGACTCAAATGGAATAGAAATGGGAGATTTTAAGAGGTGTGGTTGCACATTACAACGAGAATCAGGAGGATTTGGATAGCAAGTGTTCAAGAGGAATGGAGTTCAACTTGGAGAGCGGTCTAAGAGCCTAGAAAATTTTAGGGATAACATCTTTCTAAGTTGTTAAAACTGCTTGCCGTATTATGGTTACCAGGTAACGAACTTTTTAAATACTTTTGAAATGTTTATTTGAGGTCTTTAAATGTTTCTATGGAGAAAGATTATTTATGAATTTGTATATTGAAAATTTTATTGAGGGCATATAAAAATTTATAATTAACTGTAAGGATAACCATGCTGTTTTGAAATTACAATGGATTTATTAATTGCAATGTTATAAATGTTGCACACAGATTTAAAAGAGTTTTACTATGAGCTCATATTAAGACGAGATTAAAGTCAACTATAAGGATTGAACTGATTGTTATATGTTGGAATAAATTTATTTAATAAAACTTTCATTTTAAATTGAATTGCTTCTAGTCAATTATATTATTGTATGTAATGGAAAGAGTTTTGAGGATGTAAATGTTAATTTTGCGTTTATAGATTTATGATGTATTGTAACAATTACGATTTAAAATCATTTGAATAAACAACTTTGTTCAATACAACCTAATGAATAAATGTTAAACTCATTAAACCTTTTATTATAAACTTCTATAACATAAGGTTACCTCTATTAGAATAAAAAAGTATTCTTATGAAAATTGGCTCTTTACATTGTTTCAACTATCTTCCTCCTGGTGAATATTATAACCTAACATTGCCTCGTGGAATAAGCCATTTTGGTATCAGATGTAGTCCGTAGACGTATTATCTTGGGTTGCAGGTTTTGATTAAACTTTCCAAAAGATATTTGGTTAACGGAGTCAACATGTACCAAATTAAAATTATGAATAGTACGACCTAAAATGGTTGAAGATATAATTTGCATACTCAAAATTTACAAGTCTACTCCAAATTTTATTCTTTCGTTTCATTTATTTCAAGTTTCTTTCTTTAGTTTAGAGTTTTAAGGATTAAACTACCTAATCATTAAATGTGTAGATAATTATAATTCCGAATTTTAAATTATTAAGTTCTACTTACAAGTAATAATTGTTATTGAAATTTAAGTATTATAAAAATATATTATATACATATGAAGATAAAAGCAGACAAGTGCATAACTGAATCAATTATAATAGCAATTATAAACACACGCGTATTTTGTATTGTAATCTATTGAGGAGTACACATAAGACGTTAAGCTGTAGTATTCAAGAAAACATCTTTGCATTAATGGCTATTAATAAAAGGTATAGTCATATGTGTTCAGTTTAATTTAACTAGTATGGGTGTTGAGGAACATGGAGATCTAAATTACAAAGTCAAGCCACGTTACATGACGAACCTACCGGCCCTAGAATTGTCTACATATTATCTATTAGCCACCCGTTTGGGGAAATTGGAGATAAATTAAGGAATTCATCATCATTAGGTCTTCAGTCCTGGAACTGGTTGGACACGCACCTCCATTGTTGCCTATTCTGAGTTAACCTACATATTTCCCCGAAATTCCTGGAGCCTAAATAAACCTCTGTTCCCCTTCTATTATTTTCTAAATATATACCCTATTTCACCGATATTCGGTGGTATGTAAAGAGAATTAGGCAACCTGTGGCTACCAAGATCCCCAACACTTAGACATTTGCCAAATTAACTGTTTTCCAATAAATCTTTTGCACAATCAACATTACTTGAGAATATTGAAAAGTCAACACCTGTAGTTGCTTACAATAATCATCAGATTTAAGTACTATGATGAATAGTACTTGCAAAGAGGTGTTTCAGGGATATCCATTGCTGTAATCTTTGGAACACCATCCAGGGATAAAAGTGTCATATCTTATTAACAATCTATATTTTTTTAGTCACAAAGCTGAATTAAGAATAGCAAATAACCTTGCTCAGTTATAAGTGATTTCGAAATCACACCCACAGATTCCACTATATTCAATAAGTGTAGATATTTCAATGCAGTAGGCCCCATGGTTTACACAACATTTAATGCAATATTCTGGCATTTGTTTGAGTTAATTTCTTTATTAGTCCTAATTAGGTCTTCAGTAATGGAACTGGTTAAATGCATACCTCTGATATTTCCTATTCTGGGCTAACCTACACGTTTCCATGAAATTTCCACATCCCACATAGTCTGTTCTAGGACTATCTTTACCTCTCTTTTTCCTATATCTGCTTGTAATATATTCCGCACTATTCCCCAATTGCCTTAGAACGTGCCTGTCCTTCTATTTCTCCTATTTTTTAGTTTTCCAAAATATCTTTCTTTCCCTACTATTTCTAAAACCTTTAAATTATTAAGTTTGTCCGTCCATGCTATCATCATCATACACCACATTCCAAAAGGCTTCTACCTTTTTCTGTATGCTTCTTCCACTGTCCGTTCATATTTCACAGCCACGAATTATGGAGAGGAAATTCGACTAGGTTATGTATGTCAAGATAAACTGTAAGTAATTAACTAAATTAGTAAGCGGAGAATGCTTTAAGCCGAATAATTTGCACTTACAAGAAACCGCTTAGAACTAGGGAATATTTTATTTGCAAATTTTTTGAATTGATTATTACTATGGGCATCACACACTCAAAATAAGAAGAGATTATTGTGCAAGCTGCAAGAATATGTACCAATAGTGCTACACAAGAATTATAAACGGTCTAAAAGTAACGAACTATTTATTAATTATCATAGGCTTCATATGAGTACATATAGAAAAATGAGTAATCAGAATAGAGCTAAAAATGCAAATTATGCAGCAACAAATTGAAATCAGACACATGTAAAGAGGTGAAGCAATGCAAAGTGTCGTACCATTGCAAAAATGCATGTAATCGCTCCACAATTATTTGTTAATTAAGCAAACCGTTTTAGAAGTGCAATAGCTTAGTTTCATTATGAAATGTTAAATAAGCAGTATGGAAGTTTAGAAGCTTTTAATAATCTATTAGTTAGAAATTTAGTTAATTTTAGAAAGCAAAACTCGCACGATAGATTACACCAAGTATCAAATAATGAAAATATTCTGAGACAGTAAATACAATTTATCTCGATTCACTAAAAGTAAGTCTTGAAAATGAACAGTTAGAAATAGGTTTTGAAAATAACATACACGGTTTATGCACAGAAACTGACGCAAAACTTCCGCACATCAAACAGATTCACCTTTCACATATTGTATGTTGGAAGGAAAAATTTCAAGAATTGTTGACTAAACTTGAAGAATTTCACCATTTATTAGAGATGAATTATAAGAGTAGCCTTCAAAGTATTAGTTATTTAGTACGTAAATATTCACAAGTAGATAATTTTTCGAACAATAAGTTTGACAGCACACGTGTCAAAAACATTAACTAGAATTGTGCAAAGACGAATGGAAAAACGGGCGGAAGAAATACTAGGAGAAGACCAATTTGGGTTTAGGCGTAACAGGGGAACACGAGAGGCTATTTTAGCTCTGAGAGTGATAATGGAGAAAACAATAGAAAAAGGAGAAAACGTGTATATAGGGTTTGTAGATCTGGAAAAAGCATTCGACAATGTAAAATGGAAAAAAATGTTTGAAATACTGAAAAAGATTGGAATGAGTTATAGGGATAGACGAATAGTACATAGCTTATACAAAGAGCAAACAGCAGTAATAGAATTAGAGCAGGAACGTAGAGAAGTAAACATTAGGAAAGAGGTGAGACAGGGATGTGCCCTATTCCCATTGATTTTTCACTTGTACATAGAAGAGGCAATGAATACTGTCAAATGCAGGAAGACATTTGGAATTACTATGCAGGGACAAAAAATTGATATGCTTAGATTTGCAGATGATATAGCGGTATTAGCATCTAGCAAGGAAGAGTTAAAAGCTGCTCTTAATGAAATGGAAACTGTTCTAACAGAGAGATACGGTATGAAAATTAACAAAACTAAAACTAAAGTTCTAGTATGCAAAGGTGGGGAAAATAAATCAAAAACAAGAATACAAATATGTAACACGAACTTACAAGACGTTAAGGATTTCTGCTACCTAGGAAGCCAAATAACGCAAGATGGAAAAAGCACAAAAAATATAAAACAAAGATTAGCACAAGGTCGTGCTACATTTAACAAGAAAAAGCAACTACTGTGCTCAAAGACCACAAACATAGAAATAAGGAAAAGATTGTTTAAAACATATGTGTGGAGCACAGCACTGTATGGCAGTGAAGCCTGGACAGTAGGAGAAGCAGACAAGAAAAAGGTAGAAGCCTTTGAAATGTGGTGCTACAGATGTATGATGAAGATATCATGGACAGACAAAGTTAAGAACGAAGAGGTACTAAAAATGGTAGGGGAAGAAAGAAATATGTGAAAAACGGTAAAAATAGGAGAGATAGGATGATTGGCCACATACTACGGCATGAGGGAATAGTGCGGAATATATTATTTATATAAATTTATATAAATATAAGTAAATATAAAATATATATACATATATATATATATATATATATATATATATATATATATATATACACGTATACATATACATATATATATATATATATATATATATATATAGATATACACATACACACATACATATACATATACACAAACAAATAAACATCTAAAGGCATAAGCATGTAACAGTGCATTTAGTAGAAGCATCACCCAAATAAATTATCAGGTGCACTCGCATAAGCATTATGTCGGCTGGCGCCATTACAAACAAAAACGTGTGTGTTAAATTATTTCAAAATCTTCTTATTAATACAAATCGATGCTTATGCGAGTACAGCCGCCACAATTTTATTCTTACCTTAATTATAAATTTTCCCAGCATCCGAGAACCGGGTAGTCTCTGCCTTTGCATTTCACGCCTGCTTAATTTCCCCGACAACGAACTCTAATGCGTCGATAGTCGACTTTCCCTCCATAAAACCGAACTGTCGGTTATTAAAACCGCCGCTGTCACGCACTAAGTGCTCAACTCGGGTAGTCATAACGCAATCCAAAGCTTTCCCCAGCACCGGTAGCAAGCTAATTGGACGATAGCTGCCCGGGTCTGACGCATCCGCCTTTTTAGGTTTAGGTATGTATTTCACGTTCTGGACTTTCCAGCAACGCGGAAAGACGCCCCTTTCTAAGAGCCCTGACGACCTCGTGAACTAGGATTGCCTTATCGGCACCTGTTCCTTACGCCATGTAGCTTCCCGACGTACTAAATCGTGCGACCCCTCATCCTACTCAGGATTATCCGAAAGGAAGAATTTCTCTAATAAATATTCCGCCGTGGTTTTAAAACCTTCCGTATATTCGCCATTTGTCTTTCTTATGTTACCGAGCGCGATTTTCTGTTGTTTACCCCTTATTGCGCGGTATGCGGTTCCCCAAGGTTCTTTCTCCGAGTTTCGCGTGCAGAATTCTTTGAATTTATTTGTTCGCGTTTCTTCTATTAATATCTTATATTCCCGGTAACTTTGATTGTATTCTATTCTCCGTTGTTCTCTTATTTCTCCCGAAGCGCGTTGATAGCGGCGCCTTAGGTTACGCGTTTCTGCCCGCTTGGTGGTTAGTTCCCGGGTCCACCAGGGTACGCTCTCTTTAAATGTTTTCTTTCGCGGTATGGAGTACGACGACGCGTCTACCACCACGTCGTTTAAATTTTCCGCGAGTGTTTAGCAGATATTGTTACGAAATTCTAGGTTTGGTAATTCACTCTTTTAAATTACATTATAATTTGAATAAGGGCCGCTATACTTGCGGCCACGTCCCCAATGCTCCACCCGGAGGTACTACATTGACTCTTTTAAATTACAGCATAATGACAGTTAGGTAGAGCTGAGATTCTGCAATCCAGGAATGCTTCTTGGAAAGTGTTTTCATAAGCAATTTTAGGAATGGAGTGGAGAAGCCGAGGTAAGCTTCAGAATAATTTATGTCGACCCAATTTGGAGGGCTTGAATTAATTATAGGTTCCAGAAAATCCAAAGGAGACCACACCACATTATGGCTTACCAACGGAGGGGCTCGAGTAGTTTATATAAATATATATATATATATATATATATATATATATATAAATATTTTAGTAGTTAATTACACAAGGTAAGTTGATAAATACTATCGTATTATAGTGAATAAGATGAAATAATAACTTAGACTTTTATACAAAGCCCAAATGATCATTTCAAATCGAGCTAATAATTGAAAGATGGAAAATATAAGGTCATGGACAGGACTTGAACCTGTATCCTGGTTTTGCCGGAACCATGCGTTTACCAATTACGCCACCGAGACCAATGACACAATTGGGAAATTTACAAATTTAAATCGTGTACACGACGATACATCAACCTAACTTTCAATTACGTTCGGCATTTTTGTCAATCATATCTGACATTGTCAATTTTTGACTTATGCCAGTTATAGACAGGAAGCTACGCTCAAAATTATGGCTATACGCCAAGTATTAAATATATAAATATTTTAGTAGTTAAATACACAAGGTAAGTTGATAAATACTATCGTATTATAGTGAATAAGATGAAATAATAACTTAGACTTTTATGCAAAGCCCAAATGATCATTTCAAATCGAGCTAGTAATTGAAAGATTGAAAATATAAGGTCTTGGACAGGATATATATTACTCATATTTAGACCAGGGTAGAAAATTATATAATCACATCAAATAATTTTAATCACTGTGTAGAAGCTTTTGGAAAAGGTACGCGTTATTAAATAACAGCGTGAAGCATAAAAATTCATTCGTTTTATTAAAATTAAGAAATTTAAATTATTTATATGACGCTTTATATCAAAAGAAACAGTATTAAAAAGCTCTGCGTGTAATTTAATTATTCCGAGGAAAGAAACAAATGGAAATTACGTGCAAAATTTATATTAATTAACCCTATTTTAAGTAACCGGTAGTAAAACAAAGTGTACACATAATAATTAATATTTAACTTGTATTCGCTAAAATGAAAGGATAGAAGTCAATTTTAATTGGAGTTAATTAAACCATTATTAATAATAAGCATAAAAGTCTGTGAAAATCCAAGATTATAATACCAGAAAATAAAGCTCTGAGAATTAATATTATTTTGAACACCTGCGTAGTTTAAATATCACGTACGGCGAAAATTGTGTAGATAACAAATGGTTTCAGAGAATCTTGGAGAAACCGGGGCTTAATATTCACGGGAAGGTGCGATACGGGGTTATTTAACCCAGATAGTCCACATGGACTGAAAATAATCGATAATAAAGAATATCAATTTGCACCAATACGAACAGGTTAGAAAAGGAAAGAGAAAATGCGTCAAGCAAAGACACATATAGTAAAAGGCGTGATTTAAGCAACGTCACGAGGGTCACAATTGGTTGAAAATAGGATGCAAATATCAGAGGTAGAAACAACGATTTCTGTATAAAATTAATTAGTTTTTCTCGGACATGTTTGCGTGCCGTGTGAGAATTTCTGAGATTTTCAACTGGCGAGTACAAAATTCGTAAAAACCGACGCACAGGCTACGGACTGGGAACCTAGCATGCGAAATTCTTTAGAATTACCCGTTTTAGGGAACAGACCGACAGACAGGCTAGCAGCTATATATACGGAGGTGAATATAAACAAGCTCTCTTACATCCGCGACTTGATTCAAGATGTTAAACAGTGCATTTTAGTTTGATAAAATAATTTAAAGTTTGCTCGTATATTTTAGCGATTCAAAATAGTTTGTTATTTACGTGCTAACATGAATGTACTTCAGTGCACTTAGATACAAGGTAATAAAATTTAGTATCACTGTACCAATTAGCAAAATTTACAAAGACAAATGTATACACAAAAGTAGGCAGTTTTGGCGTATATTG
Organism: Platerodrilus igneus; assembly: GCA_036346225.1. Taxonomy (NCBI): domain Eukaryota; kingdom Metazoa; phylum Arthropoda; class Insecta; order Coleoptera; family Lycidae; genus Platerodrilus; species Platerodrilus igneus. The sequence goes on along the minus strand of JARFIW010001664.1, from coordinate 65,689 downwards.
GTGAAAGACGCATGAATTTCTTTGCTATTTTTCGGGGGTGTTAATAATTAAATGGTTCAAAAACGTGTCTGGATCCACGAAACAAGGGTCAGATATACACAGATTAGTTCTGGAAAAGCCCTGAAACAACTTTAAATAAATGGTGATGGAGAAAATTTTTAAAGCATTGAGAATCAGAAGCCGTAAATATAACCCAGTTGGAATGGTGTGATTAACAAAAGGGACGATGTACATTGAAGCTACGAGTGCAAGTAACCTTCAGGTAAATTATACTATTTTGTTTGAACTTTGAGATTTTTGTGTGTGTTGAATAACTTTATAATTGATTTACTCAAAATGGACAGTAGTGAAATGGTACTAACAATAATATTTTAATTTTAAGGTGAAATTTGCTTGTTTAAGTAGAAAGGGGTATTTAGTATTGATGTTCTGGATTATGATGAAAATTTAGGGTATGTTTTGAGCTCAATTAGACGAACCTGGTTAATTAACGTAAAGGGTGGTAGATGCTCCTTTGTACTCTGCATATATTGTTATAGTAATTAGTAGGCATCCTACAAGGACTTTAATTCTGGATGCACATTAAAATAATAATAAATTTAATTTTGAAATTTTCCGCTATTAAAATTTATGCTGAATATTAATTTTGAAATTTTAATGTATTGTGAATATTGATGTAAATAGAGTTGACGTTGATGTTTGTGGTAGGAATGTGTTTGTTTTTTTTATGTATGAGGATGAAAGCTATCTAGAGGAGCAGCCAAGGCGATTAACAGAAGAAAGTCAATGGACCAACACAGTTAAGGTAATGAATAGCTTTTTGTAGGATTCACAGCATTCTTGACATCCAATTCGTAGGGGCTCGATTCGAAAAGCGGAGTACCCGGATTAATGGTGGTATCACAGCATTCTTTGACGCCCAATTCGTGAGGCTCAACAATAATACAGGGTATCACAGCAATATATATATATATATATATATATATTATATATATATATATATGTATATATATATATATATACATACACACACACACACACATATATATATATATATATATATATATATATATATATTGAAGTGTACGTAATGTCTAAAAGGTTATGAAGAGGATTTTACTGTGTATATGCCAAAAAGTCAATGATCAGATCACGTAATAGAAATATAGTGTCTGCCATACTTTACAAGTGATGAAGTATTAAAAGTAGATTGATCATAGTAACAGTGCCAATTCGTGAAGGAATGACTTACTGACATGAGAAAATGCAGTATTCTAGGGTTTATACAAAGTTGTACGATGATAGCCATAGAGAGTAAGTTTGCTGGTCAGATAGGCAATTCTGTCTGTGTGAGTTCTACTGTTCACAACACAGGGCCAGGTTAATGTGAATAATTTAAAGTTAAAATAAAATCGTTTGGAAGCTAAAGCATTTGAATTAAATTAGAGAAGAGTATAGAGAGTCAGAGGGAATAGTACGAATTAAGAAGAGTGGAAAGGTGGCGGTGTAAAATTGGAAGATTAGATATTGTAGCGGGACCGAGAGAGGAGTTAATAAGAGCTGGTATTTATAGTGATTTGGATTGAGGTGAATAAGATTTGGAGTGGATTTATAAGGCCGAAGGAAGACTAATTAGGAGTGGTTTGGTTTTTATATGCGATCGAAAGGCATTGGGTGGAAAATTTGATAAAACAGCATAGCATTTGAAGGAGTGGTTGAACAGAACCATGGGATAATAAGAAGAGAATTAGCGCGGGGCAGTTAAAAGTAAAGGTTTTCTAAATTCTAAATTCAGTTAATTATTTATAGATTTGGGTGTAAAATAACCAAAATTATATCAAAAACCTGGTATCTGGATATCCAAGTAGTCTCATGGGAGTAGAAAGCAGTGTGAAGATACAAACAGTTACAGTGAATTTTAGCTAGAGTTCATAATAGCATACAACTAAGGATAAATCTGGTGAGTACTGTGTTTTTCCAAGCGTCAAAGTCGTTATATAGTGGTAAGTATTTAAATAGGCACAAGGATATGCGGATCTGTTGTTAATTTGGCATATATATATACGTACAACAAAAAAAATCGTCATTACTAATAATAAGGTAGTGCTGCTTGGTCGGTGTCGGGCCCATCTACCTATCACAGGACCCCACGTTAAGTAGGTGTAGATACCCTGAAAAAAGGAGATTTTCATAGTCGCGGCACATCTATATAGTTGTTTGTAGACCGACCAAATGTACCAAAGCACGAAAAACTAAAGTCAAAATTTTCACAGAGTAGTTAAATCATAATACGTATATATATATATATATATATATATATATATATATATATATATATATAAATTACAGTGTTCCCTCTACTATCGGCTCGCTACTTCGTGTCTCTCACTTTGAGCGTCATAAAATTGCAGTGCTCCCTTTATGGAATCGTGCCCCACTTATAAATTTTTACTTACCCTAGCTGAACTCAAAACCAAACTCCTCCAGTCTTTACCTAAATAAAACAATGTATGCTTTCCCAAGCTAATCTTCCACTGCTACTCATCTCTCTCAACACCTTTATTTAAAAAAAAAAATAAAAATTCAAAAATAAAATCTTTCGACAAAACATACACCCTTTTATTCATGTGACATAAATTATGTTTCACACAACCTCAATATTTACAAATTATTTACAATAAAATATTTCACACTTCAGTTCAATCTAAATTCTCGTGAATTTTATGTTCCTCTATACTTCAACATTTCATTTAAAAGTAGATGGGCCTATCCTGAAACCCTAAATTTACTTTTCCCAGGTCTATGATAAGCTCAGTATAAACCCCTTTTATTTTGTATGCATAAATTATTGCATTATCAAATTATGCTAAAGACCCGTTTACTCAAACATCAAATAAAATCTTATTCATGTATTTACACGCTCAGATTTTAAAATAGAGAAGTATCTTTCCATATGTTAATCAAATTAATTTTCAGTTCATAAAATTTTAACCAAGTAACTCATATCACTCGTAGTTTTTATAATTCAATACTAGCACAACAGTTCAATAAAAAATTCCTTACCTGAAATGTTCTCCGGAATCACCACCTCAGTAGACGACGTCCACCAAGCTCACGTTCCTGGACTACACCCAATTTCTGCTTTCTAACTAGGACAACCAGTCCATCTCGACTCGTTCATCCAATTCCCCCAACGATCTGTGGATGCTTTCCATACAGCTCCCTATCCAAAGTCCAAACTCCATTTAACGTCCAACCAGCACTCTCGTTCCAGATGTAATTCAATCGCTTACCTCAGTAACATCCAGCATTACTCGTTATAATTATTTATACAAATATGTTCAGCCCGTTTACTTCAATTGCACCTACTTGTGCTTTCATAACACACAAAAATTCATTCGGCGGACTGCACTTTCACCTGGTTTTTAAGCTAGGATGTCTTCTCAATGCTATTCAATGAAAGCAAAGTAAATAAGGAAAAAAGCGGAAAATAAGAGTCTTGCTACCTCCGGTAAAGCTTATATAAGCTTAAAACCCCCTTTTGTGAAGTATTTTCACTCAGCTTTCCTTGAACTGTAGCAACCGCCACACAATTCCACAAAATTCTCCAGTACAAACAACATAACAAACTTTCAAAACTACGAATTTCACCACTCCAACGACACTTTAATCCGAAAAACTAATTAAATTGGTCAACCGTCCTTATTTTCCGTGTAAACCGTCCCTCTACTGTTCCTTCTGACAAATCATAAACACACCTCTTATGTCCGCGTTTATATTCTTATTGCACTCATGCTCTAATAATCATCTTGTCTTGTCTCTGTCTTGTTTTCCTACTTACAAAGTCGACGTTATTTCCACTCTACTGCTATCTTTATCTACCGCATATTGTTCGTCCTTCTTATAGTCCCACTATTACCATGTCGTCTACGCTTAGTGCCCTTCCTACACGTGCGCCGTGGTAAATTAATAACCTTCACAAACATGTTGCATCTCCGTCCCGCTTATTTATTGTTTAAAATACACTCTTCTGTCACGCGCTTGAAAACTGTTTGTCATATAGCCACCTGCTATATTTTCCATCTTACTCTGTTACTTTTTTCAATTCTCTGTCCCTTAATTTTATTGATTTGTTTGCAGACTAGTCGACTATGTTAACCTTGTACCTTTCCATTGGACAATACTCTGAAATGTTTTCCTAACGTATTCTAGCCTTCACCCGAATAGCTTATCTCCCCTAAGCGTTTATTCCTTGAACTCCTTGGCTGTTTTCAACTTGTTTTGCTGCTTCAAACATTGTAGCATTCTACGAATTTAATAAATGTACATTACTAAATTATTGATTTTTACCCTGTATAGATTTAATACTGCAAATTTTCGTACGCAATTTTCAACCTTGCATTAAATTAACGTATACAAATTATTAATTTTCACCTTCATTAAAATATGCTCTTTTCTATATACAGGGTGCTTACATAAATACATACTTGACCTATTTACACATGGTTAGCCTTACACCCATCCAATTGTGGGGCATTTCACAACAATATATATATATATATATATATATATATATATATTATATGTAGATTTTCTGGGTATTGGTCATCAATAATATTCAACAATTTTTGTATGACGCCTTTCGGTTTATTACAACCATTATCAAAATATCTAAAATACATAAAATTAATTACAATATATAAAACGTTGTTTGGTATAAATACAGTATAAAATAATAACATTATAGTTTGTACCTGTTCAAATTTTGAATAGCAGAATTTACATATTAAAAACATGAAAACATCAATGGATATTGTGTCAATTGCTAAAATATATGTGTTAACTGTGAGACTGTTTGAAACAAACTGTAGGCGAAAGTTGTGTAAGTGTAGATAAAACAACATTATATTTGTTTTGTTGTTATGATAATTATTCTGATATTTTACTAAGATGCAAACTATTGATTTAATTATTAATTATGTTATGGTATATATTAACAAAGCCATCATTATCAGTCTCTGAATTTACAGCATTATGATCTCTTTAAATTTGTATCATTTCTAATATGTTTCTTTTTATTTCATGTTTTTCGGTACCTAAAATGCTAATATTATCAAAATTAAAATTATGTAGATTGTTTAGTGCGTGGTTGGCTAAAGCGGTACATCTGTTATTGGTTTTTATAGAGTATTTATGTTCATAAATTCTTTTGTTTATGTATTGTTTTGTGCTTCCTATGTAGGTGCTAGGGCATTCTTTACAATTTATTTTATATATAGTGTGTGTTTTATTTTTATCAAGAATTTTTGGTTTCAATTTATTAACGAATTTATTTGTATAGTTATTTGGTTTATGTCCCACTTTAATATCATAACTTTTTAAACATTGTTGAATTTTATGAGAAAGTTTTGGTATGTATTCTAAACTTATATAAACATTATTACTGTCATTGTTTTTATTTTCTTTGTTGTTATTATATATTTGATGGATTTTTTGTTTTATAATAGGGTCATAGAAAGTTTTAGGATAATTATTTTGTTGTAATACTTGTTTTACTTTTCTCAAATTGTTGGATCTAAATTTTGAGTGAGACAATTGTACCGCATTGTTTACCAGATTATTGATGACGCTAGTTTTATATTGTATAGGAACGGTTGAATTAAAATTTAAATATCTACCAGACCAGATATTTTATGTAAACCAATTTGTAAAAATTTTTCCTGTTTTATTATATATATTTTTATATTTAAAAATGAAATACTATGGTTTACTTCATTTTCGATAGTGAACTGTAATTTACTATGGAATGAATTAAATAATTGTAAAGTGTTTGCAATTTGGTTTTCTGGTAGACACATGATACAGTCGTCGACATATCGTTTATAAAAGTGGGGTTTATAACTTAATTTTCTTATTATAGTGTTCTCTAATTCTTCCATGGCTAAGTTGGCTATTGTTGATGAAATGGGTGAATCCATGGCAGTTCCAAAAACTTGGGAATAAAAGGTATTATTGAAATTAAAATAGGTTGATTGTAGACATAATTTTGTTGCTTTAATAAATTCATCTAAGGGTAATGTTGTGTGAGGTTTTATCGTTTCCCAATTTTTCTTTATGATTGATAATGCTAATTTAATTGGGATATTCGTAAAAAGTGATATGACATCTAAAGATATTAATATAAAATTTTTTTGGTACGTATTTTGTTTTTATAAAGTTTTGGAATTGATGTGTCTTTGACATGGTATTCAGTATTTCCAATTATTTTAGATAAAGATTCTGATAGGAATTTTGATAATTGATATGCTGGAGATTGAATATTGTTTACTATTGGTCTTAACGGGGTGTTTTGTTTATGTATTTTTGGTATTCTATATATATATATATATATATATATATATATATATATATATATATATATATGGTGCATGACCGTTATGGCAGATTAATTTATTTTTTATTTCTATAGGTATATATTTCTTTTTTGCCCAGCTATTTATGAGACTATTCATTTCCATTTGAATTTTGTTTGTAGGGTCATATTTTTCTATTTTATAAGTAGATGTATCGTTTAGTAAGTCATGCATTTTGTTAATATAATCTTTTTGGTACATAATTACAGTTTTATTGCATTTATCTGCATAGGTAATAAAAATATCTTTGTGATTATTAATGAAATTTTTTGTTATTTTAAGATAATGATTAAGAATACTTTTGGAGTTGTTACAATTTAAATTGTTTATATGTTTGTGATTTGTGAGAATATTACAAATACGGTTTCTTATTTGTGTTTTTATATCTACAGTTTTATTCTTAATAGCTGCTTCTATGTTGGCAATGATTTTGTCATAATTAACTTTGTTCGTATTAACAGAAAATTCTGGTTGTTTTTAAGAGTATCTTTAACTTTTATTTGGTTTGTTATCAGGTTTTCTATTTTCTTTTTGTGTTTGTTTTTAATTCTTTCAAATACTGTCTTGTGGAGAGTTTGTTGTTTATTTAAGAAAGTTTTTGCTTCATAATTATTTAAGTTACAACGGATCGAATATTCCCTTGATTTAATGTCGATCCGTTGTAGTTAAATAATTATGAAGCAAAAACTTTCTTAAATAAACAACAAACTCTCCACAAGACAGTATTTGAAAGAATTAAAAATAAACACAAAAAGAAAATAGAAAACCTGATAACAAAACAAATAAAAGTTAAAGATACTCTTAAAAACAACCGGAATTGATTAATAAATCTAACTGAGAATGATATCCCAGATAATGTCAAATACGTTTTAAGCCTAGGAAATAAATTTTCTGTTAATACAAACAAAGTTAATTATGACAAAATCATTGCCAACATAAAAGCAGCTATTAAGAATAAAACTGTAGATATAAAAACACAAATAAGAAACCGTATTTGTAATATTCTCACAAATCACAAAAATATAAACAATTTAAATTGTAACAACTCCAAAAGTATTCTTAATCATTATCATAAAATAACAAACAATTTCATTAATAATCACAAAGATATTTTTATTACCTATGCAGATAAATGCAATAAAACTGTAATTATGTACCAAAAAGATTATATTAACAAAATGCATGACTTACTAAACGATACATCTACTTATAAAATAGAAAAATATGACCCTACAAACAAAATTCAAATGGAAATGAATAGTCTCATAAATAGCTGGGCAAAAAAGAAATATATACCTATAGAAATAAAAAATAAATTAATCTGCCATAACGGTCATGCACCATATATATATATATATATATATATATATATATATATATATATATATGGAATACCAAAAATACATAAACAAAACACCCCATTAAGACCAATAGTAAACAATATTCAATCTCCAACATATCAATTATCAAAATTCCTATCAGAATCTTTATCTAAAATAATTGGAAATACTGAATACCATGTCAAAGACACACGGCAATTCCAAAACTTTATAAAAACACAATACGTACCAAAAAATTTTATATTAATATCTTTAAATGTCATATCTCTTTTTACAAATATCCCAATTAAATTAGCATTATCAATCATAACGAAAAATTGGGAAACGATAAAACCTCACACAACATTACCCTTAGATGAATTTATTAAAGCAACAAAATTATGTCTACAATCAACCTATTTTAATTTCAATAATACCTTTTATTCCCAAGTTTTTGAAACTACCATGGATTCACCCATTTAATCAACAATAGCCAACTTAGCCATGGAAGAATTAGAGAACACTATAATAAGAAAATTAAGTTATAAACCCCACTTTTATAAACGATATCTCGACGACTGTATCATGTGTCTACCAGAAAATCAAATTGCAAACACTTTACAATTATTTAATTCATTTCATAGTAAATTACAGTTCACTATCGAAAAAGAAGTAAACCATAGTATTTCATTTTTAAATATAAAAATTATATATAATAAAACAGGAAAAATGTTTACAAATTGGTTTACAAAAAATATCTGGTCTGGTAGATATTTAAATTTTAATTCAACCGTTCCTATACAATATAAAACTAACGTCATCAATAATCTGGTAGACAATGCGGTACAATTGTCTCACGCAAAATTTAGACCCAACAATTTGAGAAAAGTAAAACAAGTATTACAACAAAATAATTATCCTAAAACTTTCTATGACCCTATTATAAAACAAAAAATCCATCAAATATATAATAACAACAAAGAAAATAAAAACAATGACAGTAATAATGTTTATATAAGTTTAGAATACATACCAAAACTTTCTCATAAAATTCAACAATGTTTAAAAAGTTATGATATTAAAGTGGGACATAAACCAAATAACTATACAAATAAATTCTTTAATAAATTAAAACCAAAAATTCTTGATAAAAATAAAACACACTATATATAAAATATATTGTAAAGAATGCCCTAGCACCTACATAGGAAGCACAAAACAATACATAAACAAAAGAATTTATGAACATAAATACTCTATAAAAACCAATAACAGATGTACCGCTTTAGCCAACCACACACTAAACAATCTACATAATTTTAATTTTGATAATATTAGCATTTTAGGTACCGAAAAACATGAAATAAAAAGTAACATATTAGAAATGATACAAATTCAAAAAGATCATAATGCTGTAAATTCAAAGACTGATAATGATGGCTTTGTTAATATATACCATAACATAATTAATAATTAAATCAATAGTTTGCATCTTAGTAAAATATCAGAATAATTATCATAACAACAAAACAAATATAATGTTGTTTTATCGCCTACACTTTGTTTCAAACAGTCCCACAGTTAACACGTATATTTTAGCAATTGACACAATATCCATTGATGTTTTCATGTTTTTAATATGTAAATTCTGCTATTCAAAATTTGAACAGGTATAAACTATAATGTTATTATTTTATACTGTATTTATACCAAATAACGTTTTATATATTGTAATTAATTTTATGTATTTTAGATATTTTGATAATGGTTGTAATAAACCGAAACGCGTCATACAAAAATAGTTGAATATCATTGATGACCAATACCCAGAAAATCTACATATAATATTAATAATAAGGTCAGAAAAGCAAATATATATATATATATATATATATATATATATATATATTGCTTTGAAATGCCCCACAATTGGACATACCATTAAAATTTCTGTGAAATACCCCACGATTGGACGTACCTTATTATTGCTATGAAATAGCCTTTTCAGAATTTAAGCCCCTATAATGAGTGCCATTAATATTGCTGTGAAATCCCCATGATTGTGCGCCATTAAAATTGATGTGAAATCGCCCTTACGTTGAGTGTCATTAATATTGCTGTAGAATGCCCCACAATTGGGCATAATTATTATTTGCTGTGAAATCCCCTTTCCAAGCCCCACGATTGGTCGTACCATTAAAATTGCTATGAAATAGCCTATACGTTGATGTGCCATTTAAAATTGCTATGATATTCCCCTTTCTTTCTATCTGTTGAAATAATTTAAATGAAGCAATCCAAAATTACACAGTATAATGATTGGTAATATGTACAGTTTTATATCAATTCAAAAACTAGCCCCTGAATAAATTATTCACATTCACGAAATTTAATTTTCCTGAAAGCCAGCAAAAATATTTTTGTAATTACTCTAAAGTACCTTTCGAACGTTCAAAGATGATTTTCCCTATTTTCAAATTCTCAAATGACCTTTTTTGTTGACTCTTACAGATATATAATACTTAGCAAATATTAAAATTGAAAGTCTTTAACTAATAAAAATGTTAAGATCTCTAACCTGCGTTTTCCTTGCTCGTCACTGGAATTGCCTCAGAGTGTCTGTGGTTAGCACCCCTTGATTGATACGGCTCGACCTGCTTCACTCGATTTACCAGAATGATGGATTATGGTTGCTTGTATTTTTCCACTGGGATTTCTAGAGTAACTTTGAGTATCTTCACGTAATTTCAGACGTACAGTTAAATATGCCTTTAGAGTATTTATCCAGACGAACACCTTTTTCTGATCTTTATTCAAATACGTTTACTTGCATCTTTATTCAAATACGTTTACTTGGATGTTTACTCGAAACCGTTTACTTTTCTTGAATGTTTATTTGAAGCCGTCTACTTTCCTTGGATGTTTGTTTGAAGCCGTTTTACGCGTAAAAACGGCCTATTCTTCGTTGCACATATTGGCACTTTCAAATTTTTACTTTTAATAAATTATTTACTTTCACTAATCATTACTAGTACGTAATATTCACTTTAAATCGACGCGATTCGTGTCTTTGTTGAAAATATACTCTCTATTTTCGAGCTTCATATCTTATTTATAAGCTCCACCTTCCAACGCTCCAATTGGCGCGCATCGCGTGTTTATTGATAAACGTTTGTAATCTCTGTAGAACCTTGGAATTTTTCAAATTCCCTGGTTTCAATTGTTGTATTTTCATTCAATTCCGCACGTCGATATTCAATATATAATATCATCTTAGAATTTCCAAATATCCATTGCAATCCTGTCACTTATTTCATATTTGTGTCGTTTATAGTTCAAGGCTTATCGTATAGCAAACCGCCTGTTATTTATTGTTTGTTATTTGAAATATGTTGGATTTTCATGTAAATATAATTCCTAGTCACGTATTCATTTTCTAATAATGACGTATTAGAATGCGTTTACTTTTTTATGAGTTCACATTTTTGACGAAATTATTAAATATCTAGAATGCCAGTTTATCTATCTTTCCCAGTAATGTGTTTGTATTGATGCAATTTGTTGCGTTTGGAACCTTATCTTTACTCGTTTCTATTTAATTTTGGACTTATAAATTTAACTTAAAACATATTATACGACGTGCACATTCTTATTTTAGTTAAATATTATCTAATTATTGAAAATGAGCTTCTTTCTTATGCATTAAATTAAATATAATTTATATACAGTGTGCTCGCTATTGACCTTTTGTAAAATAGCCGATTTACTCCTATAATTGGTGGAATTATTTGTTCTTCTTAGCGTTAAAATTATTTATATTTATTTTACGACCCTATGACTTAATCTACTCTTAAACTACCCTCTTACCATAGCATTATTCCCCCAAATTAAAATATAAAAATTTTTAATCAATGCCATTTTTGGCGCCCAACATGAAGTTAAAATCCCCATTGATTATAAATTATTTTTTTTTTATTTTATTGTCTACTATGTCCCCCCAATATTATCTACAAAATCTAATGAGTCCTATATCTAAATCCCTATCCTAAATCCTATCTACACCTATTTTAACTTATAAATATGTCCGTATTCTAATCCCTTATCTATACCTATCCTAACTTATAATTATATCCCTATTTACTCCCTAGTTTACACTAGTTTGTACAATTGCTTCTATTTCCTGTATGGGTAAATTAAATTTACATGAAATTTTCCCCTGATCGCCTCTGAATCTATATCCTTTAGTTCATATACGTTCAGCATTTTCTTGCATCGCCAAAATTCTCTCATATGAGAATATCGTATCATCTCTTACTAAATTATGCATCGCTACAAATATGTTATTTGATTTTAAATTCTTGTTCATTTTGTGCACGTACTTTTGTGCTCTTTCCTGTAGCCTTCTCCTCGCTCTATGCAATTTTCTTTCTATAATTATGCCCTCATTACTAATTTGGTATCCCAAAATTTTATCTTCTGAAAGAATTCACACTTCTTCATGTTCAACTTTAATCTCGCTAAATTTAACTCTAACAAAATTCGTTCAAGGTGTATGAAATGTTGCTCCATGTCGTCACTGAAAATTAAAACATCATCTACATAATGTATGCAGAATTCTTCATACGGTCCCCATATCTTCTGCATAGCCTTTTCTATCGCATCCGTACTTGAAGACAAACCAAAAGGAACCACTTTAAATTGATAAATCTGCCCTTCTATAGAAAAACCTGTATACTTTCTTGATTCACGTTCTAGTGGAATTAGTCAAAATGAATTTTTTGTCAATTTTTGAAAAAATTCTCTTATTACCTATTATTGCTAAAATTGTATCCATAGTTGGAGGACTGTTATATTGAGGTTTTGTTCTCTTATTTATTTTCCTAGCATCAAGACATAGTCTAATGCTATCATCACTCTGCTTTACAACAACTAGTGGATTTACAAAATGTGTGTTTGACTTCTCAATGATATCCTCACTTAACATCTGATCTATTTCTACCCTCACTCTATCCCTGTATGCTGCTGGAATAGGATAAAACTTCGTGTTAAACGACTCTGTGTTCATAACTTCTAATTTATGCTCATACCCTGTTGCTATTCTGGATTCTGATCCTACTAATTCGGAATGATTCATCAATAATGCCTTCACCCTATCTTTCATTTCTTCTGGACATTTTATTTCATCCCCCCCCTGCAATAACTTCACCCTCAAATTGATTAATATTCAAACAGTTCCTTCGACTTCAACACTTTACTCATCATCCCATTTAATATATTCTCCATTTACATCCATTACTTTTCTTTCGGCATTTATCTTTAATCCCAACTTATCAATTATATCCATACCAAATATCACATCTATCCTTGACCCCGGTACTACTATAAATTCGTTTTCAAACTTCATCTTTCCTACTACACATTCCAGAATTACCATCTTATTCACACTTGCAAATCTCTTGCTATTCGGTACTATTAAATTAAACTTCCTAACAGGCATCATCCTCTTCATTAATCTTTCCCGTTTAACAAAATCTTCAGACACTAACGATGCTTCCGCTCCCGTATCAATGAGTATTCTACTTCTATTATTTCCCACTTTTAATTTAATTATCAGTAATAAGTTTTTATTTGAATCTTCTTCCATTTCACATTTTATATATTCACGCTGGTGTTTGTATCCATTAATTCTTAAGGGCTCACTTGGTTTGTCCTCATTCAAAAATCCTGATTCGTAGTAGACGGTCTTGTTTGACTTGTAATTTCTGCATAGGTTCTGTTTGTTCTGCTTAGTTGTGCCGTTTATTATTGTAGTTACTATAATTGTTTCTATTAAAATTTCCCCTAGAATCTCCACTATTTCTTTGATAACTTGGTCTATTATTTTCAGTGCTCCTTTGCAGTCTAACCACATTTACTTGGTTGCCTTTGCATTCTACTTTGCCCTGACTCATCACAACGTTGAAAATATTCGAGGAATATCTCTCTATCCACTAAATTTTGAATCGTAATAGAATGTCTTACCTCTCCTCTAAAATGTCCGGCTAAGTACTTTATAATTTGTCTTTCTTCCAATGGAGGATCTAATTGCTTTGATACACTAAATTTTTGCATGGCGTATAACTCTCGTATCATTCCTAAGTTCAAATTCCTGAAATGTTCCTATCTCATTTTCTATCAAGTCAAACCAAATTTCCGTGCCTCCTTTCAACATTAACCTAACAAAGTTTAAATTGTACCTTTCATCCGTTGATCCTTGTATTAATTTTCTTATATTATTTAAAAATACTTTAGGATTCATCTTGTTGTCTCCGTAAAATTTCGAATATTGCTCCACTGATATCTCTGGTCTATTTATTCTAATGTATTGCCCATTATTTCTACCAAAATTTTCGAAGTCACATTTTAAATAACCTAATTCTCTATTTATCTTATTAAATCCTATCTCACAATTTACTTGAATTTCCTGCATCTTTATACCTAAACCTGTAATCCTATCATTAGTTTCCTTTTCACACGTTTCCTGATCGTAATTTAACTTTTCAAACTTCGTCCCTAACTTTATCTATATCGTCCATGATTCTGATAAATTTATTTTGAAATTGTATCTGCATTTCCGCGATTGTTTGATTCGTTTCTTTTAATTCGCCGCTTATATTTTTTATGGCACCTAACCTTTCTTCATTTTCATTAATCTGCATCTTGATGGCCTCTTTGCTTTTGTCCATTTTTTTAGTTAACGCTAATAAAATTGACATGATTTCGGATTGTTGTGATATGTGCTGTTCTTCACTTTGACTTCGCGTTAATTCTCGCCCTTGTATTTCCGTCGATGTATCATGTAAAATTACGCTTTCTTGCGACCCTATTTCTACCCCCTCATTCCTTAATGCTTCTCTAGTTTCCTTTATTCGTTAATCCATTTTTATTTAAATTCTAAATTTTTAATATTTTAAAATTCCTTCCTATCTAATGCAAATTTTAACTTTCCTAATCCTTGTGCTTTTGGATTGCTAAATTTCCTACTATTTTCTGGTTTCTAAATTTCAATGTTATTCGCACTCCTATAATTTTTCGAATTTCTTTTCGGTGTTCTCGCCCTACGATTTTTAAATTTTTAATTTCTTTGTGATGTTCTCGCCCTACAATTTTTACATTTTAAATTTCTTTTGTGGTGTTCTCAGTAACTTCACCCCATTCATTAAAATAAATAATTGCGGAAGCAATCCAATCATATTTAGAACCTTTAATCCATTCTTAAGCTTAAAAACAAATACAAATTCAACATACTTCAAGAAGACTAACCGCGAAATGAAATTTCTTTCAATCTAGACGCAGTTGCATAAAGAAGTCAATAACGTGTGAAATTTATACCAGTTTGTATAGGCAAACATCTAAAAACAAGCATATTAAATAAAGTATAGATATTAGAGGCGACGGAACACGTACAATTTACAATGTACACAAAATATCATTTGTTAAACAAATCCCGCTTGAAATTTCAGAAATACGTGCAGTTTAGAACGCAAATAAAATGCCATACTTAATAACACAAGCATATGTAAATAAAGTATGAATATTGAAGCAAAGGAGTACGCGCGATTTACAACATACATGAAATACCATTTGTGAATAAAGTCCATCTAGAAAGTTGCGAGATACGTGCCATTTAGAACGTATATATTAGACACGCTAAAATCCAACACCTTACAGATAAGTAATTGAAACGCCTTTTCCACGGACGAACAACTGATAGCGTTCGGTTATCCAATGAGAATGCGTGGAATGTTCGGGAAGAAATTAGATTCTGTAAAACTGACAAACAGATAAAGGAGGATCATTTTTAATAATCCATGCGCCGACTTTGCTAGTTGAAAGTAAATTATTACGTGAATAAAATTTAGTCAAAGTTAAAACATATAATTCCAAGTAATACTCCAAGTTGTTGGTAAACGATCCCAAGTAATACTCCAAGTTGTGGGTAAACGTCTCTAAGTAATACTTTAAGTCAAAGGTTAATCCAAATTACGACGTTAATACACTACTTCAAATTATTGGACAAACGATTCGAAGTTGCTGGCAAATATTTTAAAGTACTGGGTTAACACGTTAAGTTGTTGGTTAACGGCTCTAAGCTACTGAACAAACTATCAATTTGGGCCAGGAAGCTACAGCAAGAAGAAACAGGAGAAATATAAGGTCAGAATTATTTATACAACTTATACCATGTTGCATTTATAATTTTACATAATTTGTGTATTCAGAAGTGAACATAAAAGTTGCATGTGATTAAAATAGTTTGTGTAAGAGGTCAACAAAAATTTGATTGGTACGTAGAATTATGTTTAAGAAAAGGGATATTTCGTTGAACGTTCAACAAAACTATTTGTGGTAAAATACAATTGTTTTTACTGGCTTTAATTGCTATAAAAAGGTGTAAAAAGTTAGAATCTTCATAAAGAGCTAATTCGATAGGAATAGTTATTTTAATTTTGATTAAAAGATTTCTATAAAAAGTAAATGAAATAAAAAGGGATGTTGTGAGTTGTAAATTATAATTTTATATAGTTCATTATATAATTTTGTTGAATTTAGTTTGTTTTATTCGGAGGTATTGAGTGTTGGAGAGGAGTGAGTAAAAATTCTCTGTTATCATATCATCATTCACTCTGTGCATGGCATCACAGAGCTAGTCGAGGCATAAATTTAATTGTATTAATTTTAAATTATTTTAAAGGCACAGAGAGGTGGCGATCAGCAGGTAATTGATCGTTGTACATCTGGCAAAGGGCGATATCGTAGCAATATATATATATATATATATATATATATATATATATATATACACACAAAGTAAAAAGTAATTACTGGCAAATGACTCAAATTCGGCCACGGGGGCATCTTGTCGACGCGTTTCGCCCTAATTGGGGCTAATCAGGACAGGAGTTGTTACATTCCAAATTTGGCAATTTACATTCTTATAATTTGTAAATAAATTCCTGCGGATATTTTTAAATAAACTTGTCAATTTCCGTCATTCCGGACAGTTGCGTTTGCGCAAAAAAATGCGCAGGTGCGGAGTGCGTGAAAGGACGCCATTAAGCTACGAGACCTAAAGTCAAGAACATCGATCTGTGCGGTATTGGTGTCTTTTCTCTTTTTAGGGAGGTAGGTTCCTTATCTTGCCTTATCGTTCCTCCTACCTGTATCCTTGTCGTTCCACCTACGGGCTTAGAAGACCCAGGATAAACGGATTGGAAATTTGACTCAGCAATGGCGTAGCCTACCCACAAAAACAACAAGGATCCTGAGATGTTAAAAAATACAAGTGAGTAACTGTTTTACTTATATTGTAAATGTAAATTTGTCTATTGCGCAATACTTAAAACGTGGTGGTACGTGTTATAGGTATTACGCGTCTTTAACGATTGCACAATAGTACATCCATCGCCCGCAATATAGTATAGCGAACAACCGGTTTATAAGAATGGCGCCTAGTAGACGTAGTTGCTGATATTAACTCCGTTTATAACTAAACTCTAATTTAACTTGTAAGAAATAGCTTTGAACATTGTTTTTTACTAAAAGGGGTTTTTTCACTTAAGTAATGCAATAAAAAATTTAATTTTTAGTAGTTTTTGGAGAAAAAGTGCAATTTGGCAACACCGAATCTAGTAACTTTTTATTTTATGTAGTGGTGACATTTAAGGGAGCTTGTGATGTCAATCTAAATTATTAAGACTGCCATTTTGAATAGTGTTTGATTACTTTTTATTTACGTTATTTCAAACTTAGTTAATTGGCATTTTTCCTTTACAAAAACAGTGTATTTACATTTTAATTCTGTTGAATAATTACCTAACCTAATTTGGAATTAAACTAAAGTATGTACCTTTAGAATGTTTGATAATTATCTTAACCTCACTTGTGAGTGAACAGAAATGTTATTTCGGATTTAGATAATTCCTTTTGTAAGTATCTTTATACATAGTTACCTTAACTGTTTACTTGCTATCTCTTATGAAAAATTTTGATATCATATTAAGTTTGCTTATATACCTGTTTTAACGATTTTTTTTAGTTTACTAAAAGCTTGTTTTTTAGTTTTAAACTTTAGATAACTACCATATTATCTTTGGTGTCCCTCAAATTATTCTCTGTGATAATAGAGCGCATTTTATCTCAAAAATTTTCAAAATTTCGTTAAGAGTTATAAAGGACAAAAAATTTGGTTCAACGCAAAGTACTATCCCCAGGTAAACCCTACTGAAAGAGTAAATAGAGTCTTAATCACCGCTATCTCTTCATATATCGACTCAGACCACACTAAGTGGGATGAAAATATCTTTAAAATCGCTCAAGCATTGCGTACCTCTAAACATGAAGCAACTCAATTCACTCCCTCATTTCTTGTTTTGGAAGATACACGCCAATTGATGGTAGTTATTACGGTTCAGTTCCTGACGATACTAACGTAATTGAATTTGACGAAAAGTACGCTGGGACAAAGACCAACAATCACTACCTTCTATCTTTAACGACGTTAGAAAAAATTTGTTAAAAGCTTACGAAAAGAGTAAGGATCATTACAATTGGCAAAAAACAGATATTTCTTACGCTTTAGGTGAACACGTTTGGAAAAAAAATTATGTCTTATCTGATGCTACGAAAAAATTCTCTTCAAAATTAGCTCCAAAATTCACTTTATGTTAGATCACTCGTGTTATTAGTCCACTTATCTATGAACTCCAAGAAACTGAAGGAAAACGTCAAAGAAGGTGGCATATCAAAGATCTTAAACCATTCTCTGCTGACCCGAATGCTAATTAATTATTCACGTTTCATTTCTTTAACGGTTTACCTAATGTTTTGTCCCTGCTATGAATTTGTTAACTTTATTTATCCATTTCCTTTCTCATACAACATTCACCTTCTACACATTTGACTCAATTGCCTCAATTTAGTTATATTTTTGATGGCCATTAATTTTCCATTGAATTTATTGCTAGCCACATATCAGTTTATTATCTAGGTTCCCCAGTATAACTCTGTTGCTTCATTTAATTAATTCTGGCACCTTTTCTCCGCCATATTATTTTGTTTTTAGCATTTATCTTACGTTGTTTAATTTCGTGGTGATTGTCATACCTTTGGTTGCAATAACTCATTGAATTTTTATGAATTGTTTTAGCTTATGTTGAGTGGATGCTTTTTTCTTTGGACTCACATAGGAGCCGCAGCCTATGCCTTTGTAAGAAATAGTCCATATTCGCAGTTGCAAAAAACTAGGAGTTTCCATTCCATGCATTTTTCTTCTGAATTATTACAGTCGCTCACCTTATTCTTTATCATTACTTGTTTTTCTTCTGTTAAATCATCAGAACATATAAACATTTTTTTGTTGTTTTTATTGAACTTCGTGGTGAGGTGCTATCGCTTTTTATTGATATCTTATCAAATTCATCCGAACATATAAACATTTTTTGTTGTTTTATTGAACTGTGGTGAGGTGCTATCGCTTTTATTGATATCTTATCGAATTCTTGGTTGTTTTCAGCATATTGGGACAGTATGGTTGTATTTAACTGTTTATAGTTAGGCATTCTTGTGTGTTTATGGAATTACCGTTTCTCAAAAATTACCCTGAAACAGTTGGTGTTTTGTGTGAAGGTATCTGCAGTGATACTTTTAAGTTGTTGTTTTTGTCTGATCTTCTTATCGTAGTGGATGCACTCGTTAGAAAGATGATCGTACTAGTTCTCATCAAGAGTCTAGTAATTTTTTTAACTTATTATGTGTATTAACTTGTCTGATTAACAGCAGGTGGTCCTTCTGACAGATCCGCATTTAACAGGGACAACTCTCTATCTTCTCTCGGACGCTTGTCCAAAACTCTACTTTTTCTTATTCCACTGTCTCCGTTTCTGCCTTATTTTTCATTCGGTAGACCTGTTCTTGTCCCGGAACACCCGTCTAGCATATAAGAGTGATTCTTAGCTCACTCCGGGCTACTGACCACATTGGTTGGTTGAGCAGTACTTTTCTATTCACCTTTTTCTATCGCTTTTGCTCAATGCGAGCCCTTCCTCTATTCTCTTCTACCTGGAAGTGTCACTAGTACATTCCAAAATGCTTACCTCCCTCTTTCTACCTTTCCTATATCTCTATTGCTCTTTCATTCTGATAAATTTATTTTGAAATTGTATCTGCATTTCCGCGATTGTTTGATTCGTTTCTTTTAATTCGCCGCTTATATTTTTTATGGCACCTAACCTTTCTTCATTTTCATTAATCTGCATCTTGATGGCCTCTTTGCTTTTGTCCATTTTTTTAGTTAACGCTAATAAAATTGACATGATTTCGGATTGTTGTGATATGTGCTGTTCTTCACTTTGACTTCGCGTTAATTCTCGCCCTTGTATTTCCGTCGATGTATCATGTAAAATTACGCTTTCTTGCGACCCTATTTCTACCCCCTCATTCCTTAATGCTTCTCTAGTTTCCTTTATTCGTTAATCCATTTTTATTTAAATTCTAAATTTTTAATATTTTAAAATTCCTTCCTATCTAATGCAAATTTTAACTTTCCTAATCCTTGTGCTTTTTGGATTGCTAAATTTCCTACTATTTTCTGGTTTCTAAATTTCAATGTTATTCGCACTCCTATAATTTTTCGAATTTCTTTTCGGTGTTCTCGCCCCTACGATTTTTAAATTTTTTAATTTCTTTTGTGATGTTCTCGCCCCTACAATTTTTACATTTTAAATTTCTTTTGTGGTGTTCTCAGTAACTTCACCCCATTCATTAAAATAAATAATTGCGGAAGCAATCCAATCATATTTAGAACCTTTAATCCATTCTTAAGCTTAAAAACAAATACAAATTCAACATACTTCAAGAAGACTAACCGCGAAATGAAATTTCTTTCAATCTAGACGCAGTTGCATAAAGAAGTCAATAACGTGTGAAATTTATACCAGTTTGTATAGGCAAACATCTAAAAACAAGCATATTAAATAAAGTATAGATATTAGAGGCGACGGAACACGTACAATTTACAATGTACACAAAATATCATTTGTTAAACAAATCCCGCTTGAAATTTCAGAAATACGTGCAGTTTAGAACGCAAATAAAATGCCATACTTAATAACACAAGCATATGTAAATAAAGTATGAATATTGAAGCAAAGGAGTACGCGCGATTTACAACATACATGAAATACCATTTGTGAATAAAGTCCATCTAGAAAGTTGCGAGATACGTGCCATTTAGAACGTATATATTAGACACGCTAAAATCCAACACCTTACAGATAAGTAATTGAAACGCCTTTTCCACGGACGAACAACTGATAGCGTTCGGTTATCCAATGAGAATGCGTGAAATGTTCGGGAAGAAATTAGATTCTGTAAAACTGACAAACAGATAAAGGAGGATCATTTTTAATAATCCATGCGCCGACTTTGTTAGTTGAAAGTAAATTATTACGTGAATAAAATTTAGTCAAAGTTAAAACATATAATTCCAAGTAATACTCCAAGTTGTTGGTAAACGATCCCAAGTAATACTCCAAGTTGTGGGTAAACGTCTCTAAGTAATACTTTAAGTCAAAGGTTAATCCAAATTACGACGTTAATACACTACTTCAATGGTTAAATACTCTAATGGTTAAAATATTCTAAATACTGGGATTACTACTTCAAGTTATTGGACAAACGATTCGAAGTTGCTAGCAAATATTTTAAAGTACTGGGTTAACACGTTAAGTTGTTGGTTAACGGCTCTAAGCTACTGAACAAACTATCAATTTGGGCCAGGAAGCTACAGCAAGAAGAAACAGGAGAAATATAAGGTCAGAATTATTTATACAACTTATACCATGTTGCATTTATAATTTTACATAATTTGTGTATTCAGAAGTGAACATAAAAGTTGCATGTGATTAAAATAGTTTGTGTAAGAGGTCAACAAAAATTTGATTGGTACGTAGAATTATGTTTAAGAAAAGGGATATTTCGTTGAACGTTCAACAAAACTATTTGTGGTAAAATACAATTGTTTTTACTGGCTTTAATTGCTATAAAAAGGTGTAAAAAGTTAGAATCTTCATAAAGAGCTAATTCGATAGGAATAGTTATTTTAATTTTGATTAAAAGATTTCTATAAAAAGTAAATGAAATAAAAAGGGATGTTGTGAGTTGTAAATTATAATTTTATATAGTTCATTATATAATTTTTGTTGAATTTAGTTTGTTTTATTCGGAGGTATTGAGTGTTGGAGAGGAGTGAGTAAAAATTCTCTGTTATCATATCATCATTCACTCTGTGCATGGCATCACAGAGCTAGTCGAGGCATAAATTTAATTGTATTAATTTTAAATTATTTTAAAGGCACAGAGAGGTGGCGATCAGCAGGTAATTGATCGTTGTACATCTGGCAAAGGGCGATATCGTAGCAATATATATATATATATATATATATATATATATATACACAAAGTAAAAAGTAATTACTGGCAAATGACTCAAATTCGGCCACGGGGGCATCTTGTCGACGCGTTTCGCCCTAATTGGGGCTAATCAGGACAGGAGTTGTTACATTCCAAATTTGGCAATTTACATTCTTCTAATTTGTAAATAAATTCCTGCGGATATTTTAAATAAACTTGTCAATTTCCGTCATTCCGGACAGTTGCGTTTGCGCAAAAAAATGCGCAGGTGCGGAGTGCGTGAAAGGACGCCATTAAGCTACGAGACCTAAAGTCAAGAACATCGATCTGTGCGGTATTGGTGTCTTTTCTCTTTTTAGGGAGGTAGGTTCCTTATCTTGCCTTATCGTTCCTCCTACCTGTATCCTTGTCGTTCCACCTACGGGCTTAGAAGACCCAGGATAAACGGATTGGAAATTTGACTCAGCAATGGCGTAGCCTACCCACAAAACAACAAGGATCCTGAGATGTTAAAAATACAAGTGAGTAACTGTTTTACTTATATTGTAAATGTAATTTGTCTATTGCGCAATACTTAAAACGTGGTGGTACGTGTTATAGGTATTACGCGTCTTTAACGATTGCACAATAGTACATCCATCGCCCGCAATATAGTATAGCGAACAACCGGTTTATAAGAATGGCGCCTAGTAGACGTAGTTGCTGATATTAACTCCGTTTATAACTAAACTCTAATTTAACTTGTAAGAAATAGCTTTGAACATTGTTTTTTACTAAAAGGGTTTTTCACTCAAGTAATGCAATAAAAATTTAATTTTAGTAGTTTTGGAGAAAAGTGCAATTTGGCAACACCGAATCTAGTAACTTTTATTTTATGTAGTGGTGACATTTAAGGGAGCTTGTGATGTCAATCTAAATTATTAAGACTGCCATTTTGAATAGTGTTTGATTACTTTTTATTTACGTTATTTCAAACTTAGTTAATTGGCATTTTTCCTTTACAAAAACAGTGTATTTACATTTTAATTCTGTTGAATAATTACCTAACCTAATTTGGAATTAAACTAAAGTATGTACCTTTAGAATGTTTGATAATTATCTTAACCTCACTTGTGAGTGAACAGAAATGTTATTTCGGATTTAGATAATTCCTTTTGTAAGTATCTTTATACATAGTTACCTTAACTGTTTACTTGCTATCTCTTATGAAAAATTTTTGATATCATATTAAGTTTGCTTATATACCTGTTTTAACGATTTTTTTTAGTTTACTAAAAGCTTGTTTTTTAGTTTTAAACTTTAGATAACTACCATATTATCTTTGGTGTCCCTCAAATTATTCTCTGTGATAATAGAGCGCATTTTATCTCAAAAATTTTCAAAATTTCGTTAAGAGTTATAAAGGACAAAAAATTTGGTTCAACGCAAAGTACTATCCCCAGGTAAACCCTACTGAAAGAGTAAATAGAGTCTTAATCACCGCTATCTCTTCATATATCGACTCAGACCACACTAAGTGGGATGAAAATATCTTTAAAATCGCTCAAGCATTGCGTACCTCTAAACATGAAGCAACTCAATTCACTCCCTCATTTCTTGTTTTTGGAAGATACACGCCAATTGATGGTAGTTATTACGGTTCAGTTCCTGACGATACTAACGTAATTGAATTTGACGAAAAAGTACGCTGGGACAAAGACCAACAATCACTACCTTCTATCTTTAACGACGTTAGAAAAAATTTGTTAAAAGCTTACGAAAAGAGTAAGGATCATTACAATTGGCAAAAAACAGATATTTCTTACGCTTTAGGTGAACACGTTTGGAAAAAAAATTATGTCTTATCTGATGCTACGAAAAAATTCTCTTCAAAATTAGCTCCAAAATTCACTTTATGTTAGATCACTCGTGTTATTAGTCCACTTATCTATGAACTCCAAGAAACTGAAGGAAAACGTCAAAGAAGGTGGCATATCAAAGATCTTAAACCATTCTCTGCTGACCCGAATGCTAATTAATTATTCACGTTTCATTTCTTTAACGGTTTACCTAATGTTTTGTCCCTGCTATAAATTTGTTAACTTTATTTATCCATTTCCTTTCTCATACAACATTCACCTTCTACACATTTGACTCAATTGCCTCAATTTAGTTATATTTTTGATGGCCATTAATTTTCCATTGAATTTATTGCTAGCCACATATCAGTTTATTATCTAGGTTCCCCAGTATAACTCTGTTGCTTCATTTAATTAATTCTGGCACCTTTTCTCCGCCATATTATTTTGTTTTTAGCATTTATCTTACGTTGTTTAATTTCGTGGTGATTGTCATACCTTTGGTTGCAATAACTCATTCAAATTTTTATGAATTGTTTTAGCTTATGTTGAGTGGATGCTTTTTTCTTTGGACTCACATAGGAGCCGCAGCCTATGCCTTTGTAAGAAATAGTCCATATTCGCAGTTGCAAAAAACTAGGAGTTTCCATTCCATGCATTTTTCTTCTGAATTATTACAGTCGCTCACCTTATTCTTTATCATTACTTGTTTTTCTTCTGTTAAATCATCAGAACATATAAACATTTTTTTGTTGTTTTTATTGAACTTCGTGGTGAGGTGCTATCGCTTTTTATTGATATCTTATCAAATTCATCAGAACATATAAACATTTTTTTGTTGTTTTTATTGAACTTCGTGGTGAGGTGCTATCGCTTTTTATTGATATCTTATCGAATTCTTGGTTGTTTTCAGCATATTGGGACAGTATGGTTGTATTTAACTGTTTATAGTTAGGCATTCTTGTGTGTTTATGGAATTACCGTTTCTCAAAAATTACCCTGAAACAGTTGGTGTTTTGTGTGAAGGTATCTGCAGTGATACTTTTAAGTTGTTGTTTTTGTCTGATCTTCTTATCGTAGTGGATGCACTCGTTAGAAAGATGATCGTACTAGTTCTCATCAAGAGTCTAGTAATTTTTTTAACTTATTATGTGTATTAACTTGTCTGATTAACAGCAGGTGGTCCTTCTGACAGATCCGCATTTAACAGGGACAACTCTCTATCTTCTCTCGGACGCTTGTCCAAAACTCTACTTTTTCTTATTCCACTGTCTCCGTTTCTGCCTTATTTTTCATTCGGTAGACCTGTTCTTGTCCCGGAACACCCGTCTAGCATATAAGAGTGATTCTTAGCTCACTCCGGGCTACTGACCACATTGGTTGGTTGAGCAGTACTTTTCTATTCACCTTTTTCTATCGCTTTTGCTCAATGCGAGCCCTTCCTCTATTCTCTTCTACCTGGAAGTGTCACTAGTACATTCCAAAATGCTTACCTCCCTCTTTCTACCTTTCCTATATCTCTATTGCTCTTTCATTTCTGTTAGTCACCGTGTGGTTGCGCGGGGGGTTTTCACAGACACCTGGACCACGTCTCTAGGAATCTTTCGTGAGGTCATGCGGTGCTACTGTCAGCCGCACGTGGCCGCTAACAGTGCATGTATGTATGAGTGTGTGAATGTGTGAGTGTATGTAGATATATATATATATATATATATATATATATCAATATCGCTCAATGCCGGGTGCAGGAATGCACCCACATGCCTTTTTTCGGTCTCTCGTATCGTTTTTATCAACGGGCCTGCCTCACAGGTCGCTCTCTTTTAGAGGATACAAGTATCTTACTTCATTAACGAATTCAAAGAGCCACTCTCTCTTGTATCTTTGTGATGGATGGCAAAACGGCTTGGTGAGCTAGGGAATTCTACGCTATATCTTTAAAGTGTATGGTTGTAGCATGCCTTAGCGTGTTGGGACGTTTAGGATCCATCTATTGTTATCTAATTTTATCTTAATATCTCTATCTTATCTATTATCTTTGATAATAACTTGAGACTTTGCCTTACTTTCTTTTGTTTTCCTAATGTTTGGTATTTATGATCAGACGTAGGAATTATTTGTTTGAGTATTGAGTGAAGAAGCTAACCTGATGGTAACAATGTAATTTGTTAGGTTAGTAAAGTAAAAAATTAGTAAGATGGTACTGTTGGTAAATTTGTTAATTCACAACCATGTCATTAAAAAGTTTTGATGTGTATTGTTTATTAAGCCAACGTACCAATACATAAAAATTTGCTAATATGTATAGTAACTTGTTCTCTTGGGCATTTTCTTGCCAAAGTAAAAACAGTTTAAATGCAATGCTTATGTGTGTGTGCACTTAAAAACTAATGTTAGCTTTAGTTATTGTATATATGTTAGGCAACTTGCCGCATTTGTTTTAGTTATAGTAGTGTTTTGTGCTCTGACAAATTTGTGCTGTCGATTATAACTGCGCCACATCAAACACTCATGTGTGCATTTACAGATGTAGTTCAAAAAACAATGGGACTACAGATTCCGTTTCCTGTTACTCATAAGACGTGTTATCGGTTGCAAAACCAGGTGGCGCCTAAAATAAACATTTAGTAGAATGTAAGTTAGTTTATATGTAAGTTAGACAGGCTTTAGATTTTAAGTTTTTACCGTGTTAAAAGTCTTTCTTTTTTTAAGATTTTTTCTTTTAAGACTTTGTCGCGATTGTAACATTCCAAATTTGGCAATGTACATTCTTATAATTTGTAAATAAATTCCCGCGGATATTTTTAAATAAAATTGTCAATTTTCGTCATTCCGGACAGTTGCGTTTGCGCAAAAGAATGCGCAGGTGCTGAGTGCGTGAAAGGACGCCATTAAGCTACGAGACCTGAAGCCAAGAACATCTATCTGTGCGGTGTTGGTGTCTTTTCTCTTTTTAGGGGGGTAGGTTCCTTATCTTGCCTTATCGTTCCTCCTACCTGTATCCTTGTCGTTCCACCTACGGGCTTAGAAGACCCAGGATAAACGGATTGGAAATTTGACTCAGCAATGGCGTAGCCTACCCACAAAAACAACAAGGATCCTGAGATGTTAAAAAATATAAGTGAGCAACGGTTTTACTTATATTGTAAATGTAAATTTGTCTATTGCACAATACTTAAAACGTGGTAGTACGTGTTATAGGTATTACGCATCTTTAACGATTGTGCAATGGTATATTCATTGCCCGCAATATATTATAGCAAACGACCGGTTTATAAGAGAGTAGCAAAGTTGTAATATTTAATACAGACATCTTAAGACACTTTAATTTAAGACTCGTTAAACCTACTTTTCTACCACGCCCCCTGTTATTTCTGTTTTGCGGAAAACTGCCCAATCAATACCCCCATCTGTTCCTGTAACTTGACCCACAAAACCAAATAACCAGAGAAATAAGATTAGGGAAGTACACATAAAATGCATTACAGGAAGGTACTGACGTGGATGCACTGAATGACAACCCTAATGTCGCTGATCCCGTTTCATTTTCCTGCTGGCGGCGTAAACATCTAAAACTCCATTCCTAGTCCCCATGCCTCATATTCTTATGCCTACTTTGCTATCGTTAGGATTTGATTTTTTGACTACGCTTTTTCTGAATAATTTTCTTATTCTTATCAGTTTCCTTTCTTTCTTTTGCTCCGACTCTTGTACTCTACCCTGTGTGGGTCCGGATTAGAAGATCCTCATGGTTTTACCTGCCTGTCGTAAGAGGCAACTAAAGCGGTTCAACACGCATGCATGCACACACAAATACATCCGGTCATGCACGCTTGCATGCACACCACATGCATGGATACACACGCCCCCCCCCCATACATGCATGCATGTGTGCAGGTACATATGCACGCATGCATACACGAGCACCCGTGGGTTCAAAACAATAAAATTTCAATATAATCATAATAACAAAATTAGAATATCATTCAGCATGTTTAATAGTAAATACATAAAATGTAAAACAACTACTTACATTTGTAACAGCAGTCAAAATTCTGTTACCTAATGCATCCATTGAGATTTAGTACTGTATGCGGTTTTTAATATTACAAACACAAAAAGATAATTAAAGAAATTGCTTGTAGAATAAATTTGTATATCATACATAACAAAACTATGTGATTTTCCATTACTTTTAATTGTTTGTAAACCTTCAAAATATTACCGTGTACACATCATTGCATAATATTAGTCAATTCAATAGACCTGTAAAATATATAATGCAGAAAAATATCAAGAAATTATAATAACAAGCTATAGAACTAACCTCAACAGCATCAAATGAATTCAAAACCACAGGCATGCGGTGATGTATAAACGAGATATCTTTATCGGCTTCCTTAGTTACAACAGAACATGAGATGTTGACTTCATCCTAAAAAATTTTAATAACAATTAACAATGATACAACAAGTGCTCACATTGAAATAGAGAAATAATATTAAAATAATTTTCAAAATCTAACAAACTATTTTATGAGATATCTTAATAAATGGTTTAGGTTTATTATAAGGTTACTCATTGTCTACAAAAACAGTTTTTATATATATATATATATATATATATATATATATATTATAGTAAATAAGATGAAATAATAACTATATATATATATATATATATATATATATATTTATATATATAAGCCCAAATGATCATTTCAAATCGAGCTAGTAATTGAAAGATGGAAAATATAAGGTCTTGGACAGGACTTGAACCTGTATCCTGATTTTGCCGGAACCATGCGTTTACCAATTACGCCACCGAGACCGATGATGACAATTGGGAAATTTACAAATTTAAATCGTGTACACAACGATACATCGACCTAACTTTCAATTACGTTCGGCATTTTTGTCAATCATATCTGACATTGTCAAGTTTTTGACTTATGTCAGTTATAGACAGGAAGCTACGCTCAAAATTATGGCTTTAAGCCAAGTATTAAATATATAAATATTTTAGGTAGTTAATTACACAAGGTAAGTTGATAAATACTATCCTATTATAGTGAATAAGATGAAATAATAACTTAGACTTTTATGCAAAGCCCAAATGATCATTTCAATTTGTAAATTTCCCAATTGTCGTCATCGGTCTCGGTGGCGTAATTGGTAAACGCATGGTTCCTGCAAAACCAGAATACAGATTCAAGTACTGTCAAAGACCTTATATTTTTCACCTTTCAATTACTATCTCAATTTGAAATAATCATTTGGGCTTTGCATAAAAGTCTAAGTTATTATTTCATCTTATTCACTATAATACAATAGTATTTATCAACTTACCTTGTGTAATTAACTACCTAAAATATTTATATATATATATATATATATATATATATATATATATTACTCATATTTAGACCAGGGTAAAAAATTAAATAATCACATCAAATAATTTTAATCACCATGTATAAAGAATTTTATTAGATAGTACGCATTATTAAAACCGTGAAGCATAAAATTTCATTCGTGTTATTAAAAAGAAGAGATTTAAATTATTTACAAGACGCTTTATATAAAAGGAAGCAGTATTAAAAAGCTCTACGTGTAATTTAATTATTCCTAGTAAAGAAACTAAGAGAAATTACGTGCAAAATTTATATTAATTAACTCTATTTTAAGTAACCGGTATTAAACAAAATGTACTGATAATAATTGAATATTTAATTAGGATTCACTAAAAATTAAAGGGTATTATTTTAATTGGAGTTAATTGAACCGTTAGTAACATATAATATCTATAAAAACTTGTAAAAAACCCAATAAAATGCAAATCGTAGAAGTGTTAGTTAGAAGTAGGATGTTTGAACACCTGCGTATTTTTAAAAGGCAATTTCAGTTTAATTTGTTTAGATAAACATGTCGATTCTACGGATATTGGAAACGGTCGGATGCTTTAGCACGAAATACAAAACAGGGTTTATTTAAAAGGCTCATTCAGCGTAAATTTGGCAGATAACAAATGGTTACAGAGAATCTTGGAGAAACCGTAGCTTAATAGTTACGGGAAATGCTAAAGGTGGGTTATTTCACAGTCCACATGGACTGAAATAATCGATAATAAAGAATATCAATTTGCACCAATAAGAACAGGTTAGATAGAGACAGATAATATGCGCAAGACCGAGACACATATAGTAAAAGGCGTGAGTGGAGCAACGTCATTGGGTTGCGATTGGTTGAAAATAAAAGGCAAAATTGAGAGGTAAAAATAACATTTCTGTAAAAAATTTAATTAGTTATTTCCAGACGTTGCGAGCCGTGTCGAAATTTCTGAGATTTAACTGGTGCGAGTGCAAATTTCGTAAAAATCGCATGCCGGGCTGCAAAATGGGAACCTAGCATGCGAAATTCTGAAGAATTGTCCGTTTTGGGGACAAGACCGACAGACGGGCTAACCACTATATATACCCAGGTTGATATAAGTTTAGCTCTCTGAGATTTTCGAATTGATTCAATGCGTTAAACAGTGCTTTTTAGTTTCCAATTTTGATAGAATAATTTAAACAGTTTGCTCGTATATTTTGGTGAATTAAAACAGTTTGTTCTTTACGTGCTACAATGAATGTAATTTAGTGCACTTAGAAAAGAAGATACAAGGTAATAAAGTCTAGTATCACTGTACCAATTAGTCAAATTTGCAACGACAAATGAATACACAAAAGTAGGCAGTTTTGGCGTATATTGGTGAAAGAAGTATGAATTTCTTTGTTATTTTTCGGGGTGTTAATAATTAAATGATTCGTAAACGTGTCTGGATCCACAAAACAAGCTTCAGATATGCACAGATGAGTTCCGGAAAAGCACTGAAACAACTTTAGATGAATGGTGGTGTAGAGAAAATGTTTAAAAGCGACCAGTAATCCGAGGACGTAAAACATAACCCAGTTGGGATGGTGAAATTAGCAAGGACGATGTACATTGAAGCCACTAGTGCAGTAACCTTCAGGTAACTTATGCTTTGTTGGTCGATTTTGATGTTTGGTGTGTGTTGAATAACTTTATAATTTATTTACTTAAAATGGACAGTAGTGAAATTGTACTAACAACAAATTTTTAATTTTAAGGTGACATTTTCTTGTTTAAGTAGAAAGGGTATTTAGTATTTATGTTCTGGATTATGATGAAAATTTGGGTATGTCTTTGAGCTCAATTAGACGAACCTGGTTAATTAACGTAAAGGGTGGTAGATGCTCCTTTGTACTCAGACTCAGGTCTGCATATATTGTTATATTAATTAGTAGGTATCCTACAAGGACTTTAATTCTGGATGCACATTAAAATGATAACAGATTTAATCTTGAAATTTTCTGATACTGAAATTTATGCTGAATTTTAATTTTGAAATTTTAATGTATTGTGAATATTGATGTAAATAGAGTTAACGTTGATGTTTGTGGTAGGAATGTGTTTTTTTTATGAATGAGGATGAAGGTTTAACTAGGTGAGCAGCCGAGGCGGAAAAGAGTAAAGAGGCGAGTAACAGAAGAAAGTCAACGGACCAGTTAAATTAATAGCTTTTTGGTGGATATATAGCTTCTTGACGCCCAATTCGTGAGGCTCGATTCTAATACAGGGAATCACAGCATACATGGCGACCCAAAAGTGAGGCTCGAGTTCCAAATAAAATTTTTGTGATTTTATTCCAGGAAACTGGCGATCTGAGAGAGAGAGTTTCTGTGTGTGTATAAATTTAAGAGTATTTTAGAGTGTGTGAGAGTGAGTAGAACGTATGCAGAGAAAGGAGTGGTTAAGGAGTCAAGGAGTGGAAATTGGAAGTGACGATAGTGCATTGTGTGGGAAAAATTCGAAAATGGAAGAAGCTGGAGGCAGTAGAGATCAGTCGAGGACGGAATCAGGGGATCAAGGAAATGAGTTAATGATGAGAATGTTAGAGGAAATGCGATTAGCTAGAGAAGAATCGAATAGAGCGAGGGAGGAGTCCAACAGAAAATTAGAACTGCTAAGCGATGAATCTAATAGAGCTAGAGAAGAATTGAATAGAGCGAGGGAGGAGTCCAACCAAAAATTAGAGCAGATAAGCGGGAAAATTGAACAAAATACTAAAGAATTTACAGAATTTAAAGATAGTCTTACCGTAAAACTGGGGGAAGTAGAAAATAGGGTTGAACAAAATGAGCGTGATATTACAGGTCTTCGACAGGAAATGGGACATTTAAGGTCCGAAGTACGCATTTTTTGTGAAGAAGAGATTAATATAAAAATGACTGAAGTGACAGACTCATGTAGGGATCAGTTAGGCAGGGTAGAACGCGAAGTTAGTAGTATCAAATACAATATGTCAAGTTTAACGGGGGATGGTACCAGATTTTCTACAGGTGGAGTAGCATTGGACCAACACATGAAGTTTTATGGCGATAACAGGGTAAATCCACAAATTTTTATTAATAGTGTAAGAAATCTAGTGGGAAATTTATTTGACGAACAGACTAAACTGAATACGATAAAGGCTTTATTGAAAGACAACGCGGAAGCATGGTACAATTTAGTAGGACAGGACATAGACACCTACACGGACTTTGAAGACAGATTTTTAAAGCACTACTGGAGTGACCACTAGATTTCAGTGTAAATGTATATGAACATCCACGTGAATTTTTCAAAATTGAGGAGGAAGTAGAGCCAGAAACTGAGGAAAAATTATGTTTGCCAATTATTAATATAGAGATTTTTGAGAATAATGTAGAAGTATTACTTGATACAGGGGCAGAGGCGAGTTTAATATCGGAGGAATTCGTCAGCAAAATTAGGGATAAGGTTTGTGATAGAATTATGCCTATAAAGCGTAGCCATTTAGTAGCTCCAAATAAAAAGAAGTTTGCTGTAGTAAATAGTGTTGTGGTGCTTAGGATAGATATAGGAGGTTTAAGCTGTGAACAGGAGTTTGTAATTGTACCTGGACTGAAGTTTCAGAGCATTTTAGGTGTTGACTGTATGATGCAGTTAGGGGTTTTGATAGATATGGAACGGAAGGTAATAAGGATTAAGGATAGGGTAGTGCCATGGAAGGGCAGTTATGAAGTCACAGAGGATGACACAAGGTTGAGTATTAATGTAGTAGAGGTAGAAGATGATGAAGGTAAACAGATCAACACGATAAGATGTCCAGAGGATAGGAGAGTAGAGGTTCAAGCTTTATTACAAAAACATGCAGAATTAGTGGGGGTAGAAGCAAGCACGGCGTTAGGCTATGAGCACATATTGGAAGTGGATAATTCAGAACCGTTCAACGCAAAGGTTTATCCTATTCCAGCAGCATATCGGGAGCAGGTGAAAGCAGAATTAAATAAAATGTTGGAAGATGGCATAATAGAGGTATCAAACACTCATTTCATAAATCCGTTGGTGGTAGTTAAGAAAAAGGATGATAGCATTCGTTTATGTTTAGATGCACGAAAAATTAATCAACGGACCAAACCGCAATTCCATTGTCCACCATCCATGGACACACTTTTGACGAGATTAAGTGGCAAGTTTATTTTTAGTAAATTAGATTTAAGGAATTCATTCTGGCTGATTCCATTACATGAGAATTCTAGAAGGTACATAGGATTTTCCGTAGAGAGAAAAATCGAGAATTTTAAGGTAGTATCGTTTGGTTTGTCGGCAGAAAGGAAAAAATAGTAAATGAGAAACAGACATGTGTAGGGACTAAAGAAGAAGCAATATTTAAGAGTAAGGATAATAGGGATGATAAGTTTATTGTATGTGAGATAACAGGGATGATAAGTATAGATATAGAAGGGGGAGAAATAGGAATGAAGAGTATTAGGATGGTAAGAAGAAAGACTTGGAGGGTCAAGAAGAGAGTTAGATTTAAATAACTTAATGAACAAAGGATAGAGATAGGTGAATTTTAGTATAGAAATAGAATAGAGAGTAGATATAGGTGTATATAAAAGAGTAGAAGTAGGTGTGTATAGAAAATAGAGCTAGGTATAGGATAAATATGGGAGATAGTTAGAAATAGGTATATAGGATGAGAATAAAGAGTAAATGTAGGAAGAAAAGAAGATAGGTTAAGTATAGATATTTCATATAAGATTAGTGGAGAGTTAGGAATAGAGTAAGAGTAGGATAGGCATATAGGATTAGGTAGGGGGAAGTAAAGTATAGTGAAGATTAGTTAAAAGTTAGGAATAGGATAGGTATATAGGATGTATATAGGATTAGATGGATAAGTAGGATGAAGTTAGGGATAATTTCAGTTTATAAAATTAGGTGAGAGTTAGGAATAGGATAGGGATATAGGATAGGTGTAAATATTTTTTTTTGGATTGGATATAAGTTAGGTAAGATAGATAGATAAGGGTAGAGAGAGATAGGCAATTTTTTTTGTAAATTTTTTTTGTCTAAATGCTTTATATTTGCATTCAAATAAGTGGGATTATTTGTATTCAAATAGGGGGAAAATACTCATATTTAGACCAGGGTAAAAAATTAAATAATCACATCAAATAATTTTAATCACCGTGTATAAAGAATTTTATTAGATAGTACGCATTATTAAAACCGTGAAGCATAAAATTTCATTCGTGTTATTAAAAAGAAGAGATTTAAATTATTTACAAGACGCTTTATATAAAAGGAAGCAGTATTAAAAAGCTCTACGTGTAATTTAATTATTCCTAGTAAAGAAACAAAGAGAAATTATGTGCAAAATTTATATTAATTAACTCTATTTTAAGTAACCGGTATTAAACAAAATGTACTGATAATAATTGAATATTTAATTAGGATTCACTAAAAATTAAAGGGTATTATTTTAATTGGAGTTAATTGAACCGTTAGTAACATATAATATCTATAAAAACTTGTAAAAACCCAATAAAATGCAAATCGTAGAAGTGTTAGTTAGAAGTAGTATGTTTGAACACCTGCGTATTTTAAAAGGCAATTTCAGTTTAATTTGTTTAGATAAACATGTCGATTCTACGGATATTGGAAACGGTCGGATGCTTTAGCACGAAATACAAAACAGGGTTTATTTAAAAGGCTCATTCAGCGTAAATTTGGCAGATAACAAATGGTTACAGAGAATCTTGGAGAAACCGTAGCTTAATAGTTACGGAAATGCTAAAGGTGCGTTATTTCACAGTCCACATGGACTGAAATAATCGATAATAAAGAATATCAATTTGCACCAATAAGAACAGGTTAGATAGAGACAGATAATATGCGCAAGACCGAGACACATATAGTAAAGGCGTGAGTGGAGCAACGTCATTGGGTTGCGATTGGTTGAAAATAAAGGCAAAATTGAGAGGTAAAAATAACATTTCTGTATAAAATTTAATTAGTTATTTCCAGACGTTGCGAGCCGTGTCGAAATTTCTGAGATTTAACTGGTGCGAGTGCAAATTTCGTAAAAATCGCATGCCGGGCTGCGGAATGGGAACCTAGCATGCGAAATTCTGAAGAATTGTCCGTTTTGGGGACAAGACCGACAGACGGGCTAACCACTATATATACCCAGGTTGATATAAGTTTAGCTCTCTGAGATTTTCGAATTGATTCAATGCGTTAAACAGTGCTTTTTAGTTTCCGATTTTGATAGAATAATTTAAACAGTTTGCTCATATATTTTGGTGATTTAAAACAGTTTGTTCTTTACGTGCTACAATGAATGTAATTTAGTGCACTTAGAAAAGAAGATACAAGGTAATAAAGTCTAGTATCACTGTACCAATTAGTCAAATTTGCAACGACAAATGAATACACAAAAGTAGGCAGTTTTGGCGTATATTGGTGAAAGAAGTATGAATTTCTTTGTTATTTTCGGGGTGTTAATAATTAAATGATTCGTAAACGTGTCTGGATCCACAAAACAAGCTTCAGATATGCACAGATGAGTTCCGGAAAAGCACTGAAACAACTTTAGATGAATGGTGGTGTAGAGAAAATGTTTAAAAGCGACCAGTAATCCGAGGACGTAAAACATAACCCAGTTGGGATGGTGAAATTAGCAAGGACGATGTACATTGAAGCCACTAGTGCAGTAACCTTCAGGTAACTTATGCTTTGTTGGTCGATTTTTGATGTTTGGTGTGTGTTGAATAACTTTATAATTTATTTACTTAAAATGGACAGTAGTGAAATTGTACTAACAACAAATTTTTAATTTTAAGGTGACATTTTCTTGTTTAAGTAGAAAGGGGTATTTAGTATTTATGTTCTGGATTATGATGAAAATTTGGGTATGTCTTTAAGCTCAATTAGACGAACCTGGTTAATTAACGTAAAGGGGTGGTAGATGCTCCCTTTGTACTCAGACTCAGGTCTGCATATATTGTTATATTAATTAGTAGGTATCCTACAAGGACTTTAATTCTGGATGCACATTAAAATGATAACAGATTTAATCTTGAAATTTTCTGATACTGAAATTTATGCTGAATTTTAATTTTGAAATTTTAATGTATTGTGAATATTGATGTAAATAGAGTTAACGTTGATGTTTGTGGTAGGAATGTGTTTTTTTTTAATGAATGAGGATGAAGGTTTAACTAGGTGAGCAGCCGAGGCGGAAAAGAGTAAAGAGGCGAGTAACAGAAGAAAGTCAACGGACCAGTTAAATTAATAGCTTTTTGGTGGATACATAGCTTCTTGACGCCCAATTCGTGAGGCTCGATTCTAATACAGGGAATCACAGCATACATGGCGACCCAAAAGTGAGGCTCGAGTTCCAAATAAAATTTTTGTGATTTTATTCCAGGAAACTGGCGATCTGAGAGAGAGAGTTTCTGTGTGTGTATAAATTTAAGAGTATTTTAGAGTGTGTGAGAGTGAGTAGAACGTATGCAGAGAAAGGAGTGGTTAAGGAGTCAAGGAGGAAATTGGAAGTGACGATAGTGCATTGTGTGGGAAAAATTCGAAAATGGAAGAAGCTGGAGGCAGTAGAGATCAGTCGAGGACGGAATCAGGGATCAAGGAAATGAGTTAATGATGAGAATGTTAGAGGAAATGCGATTAGCTAGAGAAGAATCGAATAGAGCGAGGAGGAGTCCAACAGAAAATTAGAACTGCTAAGCGATGAATCTAATAGAGCTAGAGAAGAATTGAATAGAGCGAGGAGGAGTCCAACCAAAATTAGAGCAGATAAGCGGGAAAATTGAACAAAATACTAAAGAATTTACAGAATTTAAAGATAGTCTTACCGTAAAACTGGGGAAGTAGAAAATAGGGTTGAACAAAATGAGCGTGATATTACAGGTCTCGACAGGAAATGGGACATTTAAGGTCCGAAGTACGCATTTTTGTGAAGAAGAGATTAATATAAAAATGACTGAAGTGACAGACTCATGTAGGGATCAGTTAGGCAGGTAGAACGCGAAGTTAGTAGTATCAAATACAATATGTCAAGTTTAACGGGGGATGGTCCCAGATTTTCTACAGGTGGAGTAGCATTGGACCAACACATGAAGTTTTATGGCGATAACAGGGTAAATCCACAAATTTTTATTAATAGTGTAAGAAATCTAGTGGAAATTTATTTGAACAGACTAAACTGAATACGATAAAGGCTTTATTGAAAGACAACGCGGAAGCATGGTACAATTTAGTAGGACACGACATAGACACCTACACGGACTTTGAAGACAGATTTTTAAAGCACTACTGGAGTGACCACTAGATTTCAGTGTAAATGTATATGAACATCCACGTGAATTTTTCAAAATTGAGGAGGAAGTAGAGCCAGAAACTGAGAAAAATTATGTTTGCCAATTATTAATATAGAGATTTTTGAGAATAATGTAGAAGTATTACTTGATACAGGGGCAGAGGCGAGTTTAATATCGGAGGAATTCGTCAGCAAAATTAGGGATAAGGTTTGTGATAGAATTATGCCTATAAAGCGTAGCCATTTAGTAGCTCCAAATAAA
Source organism: Platerodrilus igneus (assembly GCA_036346225.1). Taxonomy (NCBI): domain Eukaryota; kingdom Metazoa; phylum Arthropoda; class Insecta; order Coleoptera; family Lycidae; genus Platerodrilus; species Platerodrilus igneus. The sequence continues at coordinate 27,699 of JARFIW010001664.1, read as the reverse complement.
AAGAAGTTTGCTGTAGTAAATAGTGTTGTGGTGCTTAGGATAGATATAGGAGGTTTAAGCTGTGAACAGGAGTTTGTAATTGTACCTGGACTGAAGTTTCAGAGCATTTTAGGTGTTGACTGTATGATGCAGTTAGGGTTTTGATAGATATGGAACGGAAGGTAATAAGGATTAAGGATAGGTAGTGCCATGGAAGGGCAGTTATGAAGTCACAGAGGATGACACAAGGTTGAGTATTAATGTAGTAGAGGTAGAAAATGATGAAGGTAAACAGATCAACACGATAAGATGTCCAGAGGATAGGAGAGTAGGGTTCAAGCTTTATTACAAAACATGCAGAATTAGTGGGGTAGAAGCAAGCACGGCGTTAGGCTATGAGCACATATTGAAGTGGATAATTCAGAACCGTTCAACGCAAAGGTTTATCCTATTCCAGCAGCATATCGAGCAGGTGAAAGCAGAATTAAATAAAATGTTGGAAGATGGCATAATAGAGGTATCAAACACTCATTTCATAAATCCGTTGGTGGTAGTTAAGAAAAGGATGATAGCATTCGTTTATGTTTAGATGCACGAAAAATTAATCAACGGACCAAACCGCAATTCCATTGTCCACCATCCATGGACACTTTTGACGAGATTAAGTGGCAAGTTTATTTTAGTGAATTAGATTTAAGGAATTCATTCTGGCTGATTCCATTACATGAGTTTTCTAGAAGGTACATAGGATTTTCCGTAGAGAGAAAAATCGAAAATTTTAAGGTAGTATCGTTTGGTTTGTCGGCAGAAAGGAAAAAAATAGTAAATGAGAAACAGACATGTAGGGACTAAAGAAGAAGCAATATTTAAGAGTAAGGATAATAGGGATGATAAGTTTATTGTATGTGAGATAACAGGGATGATAAGTAGATATAGAAGGGGGAGAAATAGGGATGAAGAGTATTAGGATGGTAAGAAGAAAGACTTGGAGGGTCAAGAAGAGAGTTAGATTTAAATAACTTAATGAACAAAGGATAGAGATAGGTGAATTTTAGAATAGAAATAGAATAGAGAGTAGATATAGGTGTATATAAAAGAGTAGAAGTAGGTGTATAGAAAATAGAGCTAGGTATAGGATAAATATGGGAGATAGTTAGAAATAGGTATATAGGATGAGAATAAAGAGTAAATGTAGGAAGAAAAGAAGATAGGTTAAGTATAGATATTTCATATAAGATTAGTGGAGAGTTAGGAATAGAGTAAGAGTAGGATAGGCATATAGGATTAGGTAGGGGGAAGTAAAGTATGGTGAAGATTAGTTAAAAGTTAGGAATAGGATAGGTATATAGGATGTATATAGGATTAGATGGATAAGTAGGATGAAGTTAGGGATAATTTCAGTTTATAAAATTAGGTGAGAGTTAGGAATAGGATAGGGATATAGGATAGGTGTAAATATTTTTTTTTGGATTGGATATAAGTTAGGTAAGATAGATAGATAAGGGTAGAGAGAGATAGGCAATTTTTTTTGTAAATTTTTTTTGTCTAAATGCTTTATATTTGCATTCAAATAAGTGGGATTATTTGTATTCAAATAGGGGGAAAATACTCATATTTAGACCAGGGTAAAAAATTAAATAATCACATCAAATAATTTTAATCACCGTGTATAAAGAATTTTATTAGATAGTACGCATTATTAAAACCGTGAAGCATAAAATTTCATTCGTGTTATTAAAAAGAAAAGATTTAAATTATTTACAAGACGCTTTATATAAAAGGAAGCAGTATTAAAAAGCTCTACGTGTAATTTAATTATTCCTAGTAAAGAAACAAAAAGAAATTACGTGCAAAATTTATATTAATTAACTCTATTTTAAGTAACCGGTATTAAACAAAATGTACTGATAATAATTGAATATTTAATTAGGATTCACTAAAAATTAAAGGGTATTATTTTAATTGGAGTTAATTGAACCGTTAGTAACATATAATATCTATAAAAACTTGTAAAAACCCAATAAAATGCAAATCGTAGAAGTGTTAGTTAGAAGTAGGATGTTTGAACACCTGCGTATTTTTAAAAGGCAATTTCAGTTTAATTTGTTTAGATAAACATGTCGATTCTACGGATATTGGAAACGGTCGGATGCTTTAGCACGAAATACAAAACAGGGTTTATTTAAAAGGCTCATTCAGCGTAAATTTGGCAGATAACAAATGGTTACAGAGAATCTTGGAGAAACCGTAGCTTAATAGTTACGGAAATGCTAAAGGTGGTTATTTCACAGTCCACATGGACTGAAATAATCGATAATAAAGAATATCAATTTGCACCAATAAGAACAGGTTAGATAGAGACAGATAATATGCGCAAGACCGAGACACATATAGTAAAAGGCGTGAGTGGAGCAACGTCATTGGGTTGCGATTGGTTGAAAATAAAAGGCAAAATTGAGAGGTAAAAATAACATTTCTGTATAAAATTTAATTAGTTATTTCCAGACGTTGCGAGCCGTGTCGAAATTTCTGAGATTTAACTGGTGCGAGTGCAAATTTCGTAAAAATCGCATGCCGGGCTGCGGAATGGGAACCTAGCATGCGAAATTCTGAAGAATTGTCCGTTTTGGGGACAAGACCGACAGACGGGCTAACCACTATATATACCCAGGTTGATATAAGTTTAGCTCTCTGAGATTTTCGAATTGATTCAATGCGTTAAACAGTGCTTTTTAGTTTCCGATTTTGATAGAATAATTTAAACAGTTTGCTCGTATATTTTGGTGATTTAAAACAGTTTGTTCTTTACGTGCTACAATGAATGTAATTTAGTGCACTTAGAAAAGAAGATACAAGGTAATAAAGTCTAGTATCACTGTACCAATTAGTCAAATTTGCAACGACAAATGAATACACAAAAGTAGGCAGTTTTGGCGTATATTGGTGAAAGAAGTATGAATTTCTTTGTTATTTTTCGGGGTGTTAATAATTAAATGATTCGTAAACGTGTCTGGATCCACAAAACAAGCTTCAGATATGCACAGATGAGTTCCGGAAAAGCACTGAAACAACTTTAGATGAATGGTGGTGTAGAGAAATGTTTAAAAGCGACCAGTAATCCGAGGACGTAAAACATAACCCAGTTGGGATGGTGAAATTAGCAAGGACGATGTACATTGAAGCCACTAGTGCAGTAACCTTCAGGTAACTTATGCTTTGTTGGTCGATTTTTGATGTTTGGTGTGTGTTGAATAACTTTATAATTTATTTACTTAAAATGGACAGTAGTGAAATTGTACTAACAACAAATTTTTAATTTTAAGGTGACATTTTCTTGTTTAAGTAGAAAGGGGTATTTAGTATTTATGTTCTGGATTATGATGAAAATTTGGGTATGTCTTTGAGCTCAATTAGACGAACCTGGTTAATTAACGTAAAGGGGTGGTAGATGCTCCCTTTGTACTCAGACTCAGGTCTGCATATATTGTTATATTAATTAGTAGGTATCCTACAAGGACTTTAATTCTGGATGCACATTAAAATGATAACAGATTTAATCTTGAAATTTTCTGATACTGAAATTTATGCTGAATTTTAATTTTGAAATTTTAATGTATTGTGAATATTGATGTAAATAGAATTAACGTTGATGTTTGTGGTAGGAATGTGTTTTTTTTTTTTATGAATGAGGATGAAGGTTTAACTAGGTGAGCAGCCGAGGCGGAAAAGAGTAAAGAGGCGAGTAACAGAAGAAAGTCAACGGACCAGTTAAATTAATAGCTTTTTGGTGGATACATAGCTTCTTGACGCCCAATTCGTGAGGCTCGATTCTAATACAGGGAATCACAGCATACATGGTGACCCAAAAGTGAGGCTCGAGTTCCAAATAAAATTTTTGTGATTTTATTCCAGGAAACTGGCGATCTGAGAGAGAGAGTTTCTGTGTGTGTATAAATTTAAGAGTATTTTAGAGTGTGTGAGAGTGAGTAGAACGTATGCAGAGAAAGGAGTGGTTAAGGAGTCAAGGAGTGGAAATTGGAAGTGACGATAGTGCATTGTGTGGGAAAAATTCGAAAATGGAAGAAGCTGGAGGCAGTAGAGATCAGTCGAGGACGGAATCAGGGGATCAAGGAAATGAGTTAATGATGAGAATGTTAGAGGAAATGCGATTAGCTAGAGAAGAATCGAATAGAGCGAGGGAGGAGTTCAACAGAAAATTAGAACTGCTAAGCGATGAATCTAATAGAGCTAGAGAAGAATTATATAGAGCGAGGGAGGAGTCCAACCAAAAATTAGAGCAGATAAGCGAGAAAATTGAACAAAATACTAAAGAATTTACAGAATTTAAAGATAGTCTTACCGTAAAACTGGGGGAAGTAGAAAATAGGGTTGAACAAAATGAGCGTGATATTACAGGTCTTCGACAGGAAATGGGACATTTAAGGTCCGAAGTACGCATTTTTTGTGAAGAAGAGATTAATATAAAAATGACTGAAGTGACAGACTCATGTAGGGATCAGTTAGGCAGGGTAGAACGCGAAGTTAGTAGTATCAAATACAATATGTCAAGTTTAACGGGGGATGGTCCCAGATTTTCTACAGGTGGAGTAGCATTGGACCAACACATGAAGTTTTATGACGATAACAGGGTAAATCCACAAATTTTTATTAATAGTGTAAGAAATCTAGTGGGAAATTTATTTGACGAACAGACTAAACTGAATACGATAAAGGCTTTATTGAAAGACAACGCGGAAGCATGGTACAATTTAGTAGGACACACTAGACACCTACACGGACTTTGAAGACAGATTTTTAAAGCACTACTGGAGTGACCACTAGATTTCAGTGTAAATGTATATGAACATCCACGTGAATTTTTCAAAATTGAGGAGGAAGTAGAGCCAGAAACTGAGAAAAAATTATGTTTGCCAATTATTAATATAGAGATTTTTGAGAATAATGTAGAAGTATTACTTGATACAGGGGCAGAGGCGAGTTTAATATCGGAGGAATTCGTCAGCAAAATTAGGGATAAGGTTTGTGATAGAATTATGCCTATAAAGCGTAGCCATTTAGTAGCTTCAAATAAAAAGAAGTTTGCTGTAGTAAATAGTGTTGTGGTGCTTAGGATAGATATAGGAGGTTTAAGCTGTGAACAGGAGTTTGTAATTGTACCTGGACTGAAGTTTCAGAGCATTTTAGGTGTTGACTGTATGATGCAGTTAGGGGTTTTGATAGATATGGAACGGAAGGTAATAAGGATTAAGGATAGGGTAGTGCCATGGAAGGGCAGTTATGAAGTCACAGAGGATGACACAAGGTTGAGTATTAATGTAGTAGAGGTAGAAGATGATGAAGGTAAACAGATCAACACGATAAGATGTCCAGAGGATAGGAGAGTAGAGGTTCAAGCTTTATTACAAAAACATGCAGAATTAGTGGGGGGTAGAAGCAAGCACGGCGTTAGGCTATGAGCACATATTGGAAGTGGATAATTCAGAACCGTTCAACGCAAAGGTTTATCCTATTCCAGCAGCATATCGGGAGCAGGTGAAAGCAGAATTAAATAAAATGTTGGAAGATGGCATAATAGAGGTATCAAACACTCATTTCATAAATCCGTTGGTGGTAGTTAAGAAAAAGGATGATAGCATTCGTTTATGTTTAGATGCACGAAAAATTAATCAACGGACCAAACCGCAATTCCATTGTCCACCATCCATGGACACACTTTTGACGAGATTAAGTGGCAAGTTTATTTTTAGTAAATTAGATTTAAGGAATTCATTCTGGCTGATTCCATTATATGAGAATTCTAGAAGGTACATAGGATTTTCCGTAGAGAGAAAAATCGAGAATTTTAAGGTAGTATCGTTTGGTTTGTCGGCAGAAAGGAAAAAAACAGTAAATGAGAAACAGACATGTGTAGGGACTAAAGAAGAAGCAATATTTAAGAGTAAGGATAATAGGGATGATAAGTTTATTGTATGTGAGATAACAGGGATGATAAGTATAGATATAGAAGGGGGAGAAATAGGGATGAAGAGTATTAGGATGGTAAGAAGAAAACTTGGAGGGTCAAGAAGAGAGTTAGATTTAAATAACTTAATGAACAAAGGATAGAGATAGGTGAATTTTAGTATAGAAATAGAATAGAGAGTAGATATAGGTGTATATAAAAGAGTAGAAGTAGGTGTGTATAGAAAATAGAGCTAGGTATAGGATAAATATGGGAGATAGTTAGAAATAGGTATATAGGATGAGAATAAAGAGTAAATGTAGGAAGAAAAGAAGATAGGTTAAGTATAGATATTTCATATAAGATTAGTGGAGAGTTAGGAATAGAGTAAGAGTAGGATAGGCATATAGGATTAGGTAGGGGGAAGTAAAGTATGGTGAAGATTAGTTAAAAGTTAGGAATAGGATAGGTATATAGGATGTATATAGGATTAGATGGATAAGTAGGATGAAGTTAGGGATAATTTCAGTTTATAAAATTAGGTGAGAGTTAGGAATAGGATAGGGATATAGGATAGGTGTAAATATTTTTTTTTGGATTGGATATAAGTTAGGTAAGATAGATAGATAAGGGTAGAGAGATAGGCAATTTTTTTTGTAAATTTTTTTTGTCTAAATGCTTTATATTTGCATTCAAATAAGTGGGATTATTTGTATTCAAATAGGGGGAAAATACTCATATTTAGACCAGGGTAAAAAATTAAATAATCACATCAAATAATTTTAATCACCGTGTATAAAGAATTTTATTAGATAGTACGCATTATTAAAACCGTGAAGCATAAAATTTCATTCGTGTTATTAAAAAGAAGAGATTTAAATTATTTACAAGACGCTTGATATAAAAGGAAGCAGTATTAAAAAGCTCTACGTGTAATTTAATTATTCCTAGTAAAGAAACAAAGAGAAATTACGTGCAAAATTTATATTAATTAACTCTATTTTAAGTAACCGGTATTAAACAAAATGTACTGATAATAATTGAATATTTAATTAGGATTCACTAAAAATTAAAGGGTATTATTTTAATTGGAGTTAATTGAACCGTTAGTAACATATAATATCTATAAAACTTGTAAAACCCAATAAAATGCAAATCGTAGAAGTGTTAGTTAGAAGTAGGATGTTTGAACACCTGCGTATTTTTAAAAGGCAATTTCAGTTTAATTTGTTTAGATAAACATGTCGATTCTACGGATATTGGAAACGGTCGGATGCTTTAGCACGAAATACAAAACAGGGTTTATTTAAAAGGCTCATTCAGCGTAAATTTGGCAGATAACAAATGGTTACAGAGAATCTTGGAGAAACCGTAGCTTAATAGTTACGGGAAATGCTAAAGGTGGGTTATTTCACAGTCCACATGGACTGAAATAATCGATAATAAAGAATATCAATTTGCACTAATAAGAACAGGTTAGATAGAGACAGATAATATGCGCAAGACCGAGACACATATAGTAAAAGGCGTGAGTGGAGCAACGTCATTGGGTTGCGATTGGTTGAAAATAAAAGGCAAAATTGAGAGGTAAAAATAACATTTCTGTATAAAATTTAATTAGTTATTTCCAGACGTTGCGAGCCGTGTCGAAATTTCTGAGATTTAACTGGTGCGAGTGCAAATTTCGTAAAATCGCATGCCGGGCTGCGGAATGGGAACCTAGCATGCGAAATTCTGAAGAATTGTCCGTTTTGGGGACAAGACCGACAGACGGGCTAACCACTATATATACCCAGGTTGATATAAGTTTAGCTCTCTGAGATTTTCGAATTGATTCAATGCGTTAAACAGTGCTTTTTAGTTTCCGATTTTGATAGAATAATTTAAACAGTTTGCTCGTATATTTTGGTGATTTAAAACAGTTTGTTCTTTACGTGCTACAATGAATGTAATTTAGTGCACTTAGAAAAGAAGATACAAGGTAATAAAGTCTAGTATCACTGTACCAATTAGTCAAATTTGCAACGACAAATGAATACACAAAAGTAGGCAGTTTTGGCGTATATTGGTGAAAGAAGTATGAATTTCTTTGTTATTTTTCGGGGTGTTAATAATTAAATGATTCGTAAACGTGTCTGGATCCACAAAACAAGCTTCAGATATGCACAAATGAGTTCCGGAAAAGCACTGAAACAACTTTAGATGAATGGTGGTGTAGAAAATGTTTAAAAGCGACCAGTAATCCGAGGACGTAAAACATAACCCAGTTGGGATGGTGAAATTAGCAAGGACGATGTACATTGAAGCCACTAGTGCAGTAACCTTCAGGTAACTTATGCTTTGTTGGTCGATTTTTGATGTTTGGTGTGTGTTGAATAACTTTATAATTTATTTACTTAAAATGGACAGTAGTGAAATTGTACTAACAACAAATTTTTAATTTTAAGGTGACATTTTCTTGTTTAAGTAGAAAGGGGTATTTAGTATTTATGTTCTGGATTATGATGAAAATTTGGGTATGTCTTTGAGCTCAATTAGACGAACCTGGTTAATTAATGTAAAGGGTGGTAGATGCTCCTTTGTACTCAGACTCAGGTCTGCATATATTGTTATATTAATTAGTAGGTATCCTACAAGGACTTTAATTCTGGATGCACATTAAAATGATAACAGATTTAATCTTGAAATTTTCTGATACTGAAATTTATGCTGAATTTTAATTTTGAAATTTTAATGTATTCTGAATATTGATGTAAATAGAGTTAACGTTGATGTTTGTGGTAGGAATGTGTTTTTTTTTTATGAATGAGGATGAAGGTTTAACTAGGTGAGCAGCCGAGGCGGAAAAGAGTAAAGAGGCGAGTAACAGAAGAAAGTCAACGGACCAGTTAAATTAATAACTTTTTGGTGGATACATAGCTTCTTGACGCCCAATTCGTGAGGCTCGATTCTAATACAGGGAATCACAGCATACATGGCGACCCAAAAGTGAGGCTCGAGTTCCAAATAAAATTTTTGTGATTTTATTCCAGGAAACTGGCGATCTGAGAGAGAGAGTTTCTGTGTGTGTATAAATTTAAGAGTATTTTAGAGTGTGTGAGTGAGTAGAACGTATGCAGAGAAAGGAGTGGTTAAGGAGTCAAGGAGTGGAAATTGGAAGTGACGATAGTGCATTGTGTGGGAAAAATTCGAAAATGGAAGAAGCTGGAGGCAGTAGAGATCAGTCGAGGACGGAATCAGGGGATCAAGGAAATGAGTTAATGATGAGAATGTTAGAGGAAATGCGATTAGCTAGAGAAGAATCGAATAGAGCGAGGGAGGAGTTCAACAGAAAATTAGAACTGCTAAGCGATGAATCTAATAGAGCTAGAGAAGAATTATATAGAGCGAGGGAGGAGTCCAACCAAAAATTAGAGCAGATAAGCGGGAAAATTGAACAAAATACTAAAGAATTTACAGAATTTAAAGATAGTCTTACCGTAAAACTGGGGGAAGTAGAAAATAGGGTTGAACAAAATGAGCGTGATATTACAGGTCTTCGACAGGAAATGGGACATTTAAGGTCCGAAGTACGCATTTTTTGTGAAGAAGAGATTAATATAAAGACTGAAGTGACAGACTCATGTAGGGATCAGTTAGGCAGGGTAGAACGCGAAGTTAGTAGTATCAAATACAATATGTCAAGTTTAACGGGGGATGGTCCCAGATTTTCTACAGGTGGAGTAGCATTGGACCAACACATGAAGTTTTATGGCGATAACAGGGTAAATCCACAAATTTTTATTAATAGTGTAAGAAATCTAGTGGGAAATTTATTTGACGAACAGACTAAACTGAATACGATAAAGGCTTTATTGAAAGACAACGCGGAAGCATGGTACAATTTAGTAGGACACGACATAGACACCTACACGGACTTTGAAGACAGATTTTTAAAGCACTACTGGAGTGACCACTAGATTTCAGTGTAAATGTATATGAACATCCACGTGAATTTTTCAAAATTGAGGAGGAAGTAGAGCCAGAAACTGAGAAAAAATTATGTTTGCCAATTATTAATATAGAGATTTTTGAGAATAATGTAGAAGTATTACTTGATACAGGGGCAGAGGCGAGTTTAATATCGGAGGAATTCGTCAGCAAAATTAGGGATAAGGTTTGTGATAGAATTATGCCTATAAAGCGTAGCCATTTAGTAGCTCCAAATAAAAAGAAGTTTGCTGTAGTAAATAGTGTTGTGGTGCTTAGGATAGATATAGGAGGTTTAAGCTGTGAACGGAGTTTGTAATTGTACCTGGACTGAAGTTTCAGAGCATTTTAGGTGTTGACTGTATGATGCAGTTAGGGTTTTGATAGATATGGAACGGAAGGTAATAAGGATTAAGGATAGGTAGTGCCATGGAAGGGCAGTTATGAAGTCACAGAGGATGACACAAGGTTGAGTATTAATGTAGTAGAGGTAGAAGATGATGAAGGTAAACAGATCAACACGATAAGATGTCCAGAGGATAGGAGAGTAGAGGTTCAAGCTTTATTACAAAACATGCAGAATTAGTGGGGTAGAAGCAAGCACGGCGTTAGGCTATGAGCACATATTGGAAGTGGATAATTCAGAACCGTTCAACGCAAAGGTTTATCCTATTCCAGCAGCATATCGAGCAGGTGAAAGCAGAATTAAATAAAATGTTGGAAGATGGCATAATAGAGGTATCAAACACTCATTTCATAAATCCGTTGGTGGTAGTTAAGAAAAAGGATGATAGCATTCGTTTATGTTTAGATGCACGAAAAATTAATCAACGGACCAAACCGCAATTCCATTGTCCACCATCCATGGACACACTTTTGACGAGATTAAGTGGCAAGTTTATTTTTAGTAAATTAAATTTAAGGAATTCATTCTGGCTGATTCCATTATATGAGAATTCTAGAAGGTACATAGGATTTTCCGTAGAGAGAAAAATCGAGAATTTTAAGGTAGTATCGTTTGGTTTGTCGGCAGAAAGGAAAAAAACAGTAAATGAGAAACAGACATGTATAGGGACTAAAGAAGAAGCAATATTTAAGAGTAAGGATAATAGGGATGATAAGTTTATTGTATGTGAGATAACAGGGATGATAAGTATAGATATAGAAGGGGGAGAAATAGGGATGAAGAGTATTAGGATGGTAAGAAGAAAAACTTGGAGGGTCAAGAAGAGAGTTAGATTTAAATAACTTAATGAACAAAGGATAGAGATAGGTGAATTTTAGTATAGAAATAGAATAGAGAGTAGATATAGGTGTATATAAAAGAGTAGAAGTAGGTGTGTATAGAAAATAGAGCTAGGTATAGGATAAATATGGGAGATAGTTAGAAATAGGTATATAGGATGAGAATAAAGAGTAAATGTAGGAAGAAAAGAAGATAGGTTAAGTATAGATATTTCATATAAGATTAGTGGAGAGTTAGGAATAGAGTAAGAGTAGGATAGGCATATAGGATTAGGTAGGGGGAAGTAAAGTATAGTGAAGATTAGTTAAAAGTTAGGAATAGGATAGGTATATAGGATGTATATAGGATTAGATGGATAAGTAGGATGAAGTTAGGGATAATTTCAGTTTATAAAATTAGGTGAGAGTTAGGAATAGGATAGGGATATAGGATAGGTGTAAATATTTTTTTTTGGATTGGATATAAGTTAGGTAAGATAGATAGATAAGGGTAGAGAGAGATAGGCAATTTTTTTTGTAAATTTTTTTGTCTAAATGCTTTATATTTGCATTCAAATAAGTGGGATTATTTGTATTCAAATAGGGGAAAATACTCATATTTAGACCAGGGTAAAAATTAAATAATCACATCAAATAATTTTAATCACCGTGTATAAAGAATTTTATTAGATAGTACGCATTATTAAAACCGTGAAGCATAAAATTTCATTCGTTTCATTAAAAATAAGAGATTTAAATTATGTACAAGACGCTTTATATAAAAGGAAGCGGAATTGAAATGCTCTACGTGTAATTTAATTATTCCTAGTAAAGAAACAAAGAGAAATTACGTGCAAAATTTATATTAATTAACTCTATTTTAAGTAACCGGTATTAAACAAAATGTACTGATAATAATTGAATATTTAATTAGGATTCACTAAAAATTAAAGGGTATTATTTTAATTGGAGTTAATTGAACCGTTAGTAACATATAATATCTATAAAAACTTGTAAAAACCCAATAAAATGCAAATCGTAGAAGTGTTAGTTAGAAGTAGGATGTTTGAACACCTGCGTATTTTTAAAAGGCAATTTCAGTTTAATTTGTTTAGATAAACATGTCGATTCTACGGATATTGGAAACGGTCGGATGCTTTAGCACGAAATACAAAACAGGGTTTATTTAAAAGGCTCATTCAGCGTAAATTTGGCAGATAACAAATGGTTACAGAGAATCTTGGAGAAACCGTAGCTTAATAGTTACGGGAAATGCTAAAGGTGGGTTATTTCACAGTCCACATGGACTGAAATAATCGATAATAAAGAATATCAATTTGCACCAATAAGAACAGGTTAGATAGAGACAGATAATATGCGCAAGACCGAGACACATATAGTAAAAGGCGTGAGTGGAGCAACGTCATTGGGTTGCGATTGGTTGAAAATAAAAGGCAAAATTGAGAGGTAAAATAACATTTCTGTATAAAATTTAATTAGTTATTTCCAGACGTTGCGAGCCGTGTCGAAATTTCTGAGATTTAACTGGTGCGAGTGCAAATTTCGTAAAATCGCATGCCGGGCTGCGGAATGGGAACCTAGCATGCGAAATTCTGAAGAATTGTCCGTTTTGGGGACAAGACCGACAGACGGGCTAACCACTATATATACCCAGGTTGATATAAGTTTAGCTCTCTGAGATTTTCGAATTGATTCAATGCGTTAAACAGTGCTTTTTAGTTTCCGATTTTGATAGAATAATTTAAACAGTTTGCTCGTATATTTTGGTGATTTAAAACAGTTTGTTCTTTACGTGCTACAATGAATGTAATTTAGTGCACTTAGAAAAGAAGATACAAGGTAATAAAGTCTAGTATCACTGTACCAATTAGTCAAATTTGCAACGACAAATGAATACACAAAAGTAGGCAGTTTTGGCGTATATTGGTGAAAGAAGTATGAATTTCTTTGTTATTTTTCGGGGTGTTAATAATTAAATGATTCGTAAACGTGTCTGGATCCACAAAACAAGCTTCAGATATGCACAGATGAGTTCCGGAAAAGCACTGAAACAACTTTAGATGAATGGTGGTGTAGAGAAATGTTTAAAAGCGACCAGTAATCCGAGGACGTAAAACATAACCCAGTTGGGATGGTGAAATTAGCAAGGACGATGTACATTGAAGCCACTAGTGCAGTAACCTTCAGGTAACTTATGCTTTGTTGGTCGATTTTTGATGTTTGGTGTGTTGAATAACTTTATAATTTATTTACTTAAAATGGACAGTAGTGAAATTGTACTAACAACAAATTTTTAATTTTAAGGTGACATTTTCTTGTTTAAGTAGAAAGGGTATTTAGTATTTATGTTCTGGATTATGATGAAAATTTGGGTATGTCTTTGAGCTCAATTAGACGAACCTGGTTAATTAACGTAAAGGGTGGTAGATGCTCCTTTGTACTCAGACTCAGGTCTGCATATATTGTTATATTAATTAGTAGGTATCCTACAAGGACTTTAATTCTGGATGCACATTAAAATGATAACAGATTTAATCTTGAAATTTTCTGATACTGAAATTTATGCTGAATTTTAATTTTGAAATTTTAATGTATTGTGAATATTGATGTAAATAGAGTTAACGTTGATGTTTGTGGTAGGAATGTGTTTTTTTTTTTATGAATGAGGATGAAGGTTTAACTAGGTGAGCAGCCGAGGCGGAAAAGAGTAAAGAGGCGAGTAACAGAAGAAAGTCAACGGACCAGTTAAATTAATAGCTTTTTGGTGGATACATAGCTTCTTGATGCCCAATTCGTGAGGCTCGATTCTAATACAGGGAATCACAGCAATATATATATATATATATATATATATATATATATATATATTAATCCTTAAGCAGCAATTTCAAATTTTAGAACTCCTGAATATTAAGCTTACACAAGATTATTTTTATTGTTCATATAGTAATGATAAAAATTCAATCTTAAATATTGTTTTGTAGTTAAGTAACAACTGAACTACATTTTACAAAGAACTACAGGAATCTTAAACATTAGAATTGAAATATAATATAACATTATAGTTTTAATAGTAGAAAAATAATACCATTTTCATATACATTTCTTTCAGACAAAAGGTAACGTTTACAATACGTAATTCTATTTTACCATTTGGATCTTGCAAACTGCATGCGATAAGTAGGTCCTAGGGAAGCGTTGAATATTTTAATGGTAGTTAATATTCAGAAGAAAAAATTCAGTTAGCTACTTTTGTTTTTCAATGACCGCCTATCAAAATATGTCATTTTAGTTTTTGGTCAAATATCTTGCAATGTAAAAATTCTACAACATAAAATCTTTCTGGAACTGCTAATAAAATAATGGAATATGCAAAAAAGTTTATTATGCTTCAGATTCTCCACCAAGAAGTATATAGATTATCTACTCTAAATACTTTTTTCTACAAAAGGGCAAGTATTTACAAATATATAGAGCAAAACAATAGAAACTGAAGCAAAAATCAAATACTAGGTCAATGCTGACAGATGATGTTTGTTTACTAACTCAAATTTCATAACAACCCTGCCATTGTAAGAATTAGTGATGGATTCGAACCGAACCGAACCTTGCCCTAGGTTCGGTTCGGTTCGAAAACTTTTTAGTCCGGTTCGGTTCGAGGTTCGGTTCGAAAAAATATATGCCGGTTCGGTTCGGTTCGAAAAAAACGAACCGAACCTCGAACCGAACCGAACCGGTTCGATATTTTAATATTTTAAACAACTAGTACATTCAACTACAACAATTTAAACGTTTAATGTAGTTTTTATATTTAGTAGCTGCTATTTTCAAATAAACCCAATATTAATATGTTTTAGATTTTAGTAGCATAAATCATATTAATACTATTTGTCCAGGTTTGATTTTTCAATACGTACTCTCTTTAACAAAGCGTAATTACAATTAGGTTAATAGTGAAAACCACCTCTAAAATTTAGCATGTGTTAATAATTGATGAATTTTACTAATGTCATTTTACCGTGAAAGAACGATATCACACGATCTTTGCGATTACTTTTATTTTAGTTTTAGTTAGTATAAAAAAGTATCAAGACAATAAATAAGGTGTTGCTGATTTCTTATACAGTACAAACAAAAAGCTGTTTGTCAGTTTATCTTTATTATTATTTCTTTTAAAAGACAATATCAGATGGTTCTCGGAAAGAATCGTAAATCTACCTCAAACGGCGTTTACGTCTTTCATAATAAAATGTGACAGTAATTATGGCACGGGCATTATGTCTGCTTATTATTTGCATTATAGTGTGTTATTTTATGTCGGCATTGATTGAAAAGTTTATGCCCCTATGAGTCATAAACTTCAACGAGAGAAAGTTTGGGGTCATTCTTTTAGAGTATCGGCTACTTCTAAGGACGTTGGTAATGGCCACAATAAATAAACCGTAAATATACCATGCGTCTTGTAACACCATTTGTTGAGCGATTATGTACAAAAGAAAAGGAGATTAGTTTTTGCTACAAGGTCACATTTTTTAATATTAATAAAAAGCTGGTTTTCATATAAAAGTAAAAAATTCAAAATGGTGAATTAGTAATACATACTTAATTAAAAATTAAATTGTTTCGTTTATTCTGAAAACTTCTGTAGTCTCTAGACCGTGACCTCGGCTGGTATATGTTTAAGATGGTTTTCAACACGACTTCTGTTCATTAAATAAAATAAACTTGTTTTTAAAACCAAAATTTCAAAATCATTTTTCCAATATCTAATACTAGTTATAAACAAACAATAACTTGAAATAAAGAGCATTAAACAAATCGAACTAATCTAGAGTTTTTTTATCTACAAACGTGGCTTGATGACAAAATTTATTAGATATGTATCACTAATACCTATTACATTATTTACCTATTGCCTTAAAACTCGATGACCATGTACATTAGAAAATTGTTCTAATTCTTATATGCTTGCTACTAGAGATTTTTAAAATGTGCGTTTGGGAGAAATTAAGATTGACATGTTTTTAGTGAAAATTAAATTTTTAAACTAAATTTATATTTAAAAAATCGAACCTTTCGAACCGAACTGGACCGAACCTTGAGCTAGGTTCGGTTCGGTTCGAAAAATTTGCCGGTTCGGTTCGAGGTTCGGTTCGAAAATAAAATGTCCGGTTCGGTTCGGTTCGAAAAATCGAACCGAACCTCGAACCGAACCTCGAACCTGTTCGGTTCGTGTCCATCCCTAGTAAGAATGTTTTTAAAATGCTAATATCAGATGATTCAATACAAACAGCACAAATGTTTAGCAATAATTTAGTATTAATCAGTAATTCAACTTTAATTTAGCATCATGTTAGTGTTTGCCCATAGATAAACTTACAACCAATAAAAACGCCTAGTGGTGGTACCAGAAAGTTAGTATTAAGAGGGTTGTCTTTTAGGTTTGCATATGGAGCTAGAATAAAACACTACATAGCTTTCTAAGACTTTATTGTTTTTCAAAGTATTTTTCGGAATTGTACAGAATCATTGGTACCTAGGTCGGGACTGTACAGAGGATGGTCTAACAATTCAATGTTTTGTTGTGTTAACAATTCTATTGTCTTGTGAACTGAGTGCAGACTTGCATTATCTTGGTGGAGGATGATTCCTTATTTGGGGTTAGTTTTTTGAAGCTCTGCAATTTGCGGCAAACAAATGGTTGTATACAAATCGGCAATAACAGTTCTTTAATCTTGCAGAGAAATTGTTACTACATGACTTGCTTTCGAGACAAATATTCCAACCATCTTTTGGAGACACTTCGAGAATGGATGACTTTTGTTAGCTTTTTTCATCTTAGAACATCCACACAGATGATTGACGTTTATTTTCTGGCTCCTATGATCCAAGATTCATCACCATTCATAATATTGTACACGTTTTTAGAGTTCCTTGCATTGAAGTGATCTAGAGTTTTTGATACCAATTCACCCTAACTGCTTTCTGTTCTTGTCAATAGATGCTGTATCAGATACGGTGTTACATTCACTTGTGCCCTGCTGAATGTTTTCGTTCGTCTTGGGATTCTTTTTAAATATCCCCACCCTTCCGCTTCGATATTTTGTGTAACTACCGGTTAAAGGAGACACTCCTGATTACGTTTTATAATTAAATAAATCGATTTGTTCCTGTAAAGCTCATTCTAATACCATTGAAACAATTACTTTTCCAACATTCTGTAGAGAATGTTATTGCACATTCAATTTAAGCCAAAATACCTCAATTTATCTCCATTGTTAAATAAATGCAATAAATGTACTCGGTTATTTACGATTTTTGTTTACAAAAGAATATGTTCGCTTTCTTTATAAGCAATAATACAAGTTTGAATAGCATAAATTTTCTACAATTATATTCGAATTTGCCGGTTTTCATTATCTATTTATACATTACAACGACTTTGGAAGTGTTCTTTTGACATGTGTTACTCAAATATTTGAATCGCGTATCAACTCGTTTCCTAATTTTACTTTCACTTTCATCCTGCCTTTCGCCGTCAATACTAGTAAGATTCTCTTTTTAGCTCTTAGACATAGGACCAATGGTTCCCCTACATTAGGCCAAATTGCTTTTTATGTAGGCCCGATTGTTCTTCAGTGTAGGCCAACTGCCCTTGTCTATAGACTGTTGTTACAGTTATGGTAGCCACGTGGATAAAACTAACTACCATGGCGATGTGTTGCTGATGCACCTCTGATGGCTTAGCTCCAAGATAAGTATCACAGCATATAAAGAAACGTAGCAATAGTTTTTAATATATATCTAAAGCATCCGTTTATCTACTTTTACTGTTGGTTGAGTAGCCAATGAACCACGGATAAACCCCAGTCACATTCATGGATTTTCTGGGAACAAGTTTACAGGCCCGTCCCCTTTAAAAACTAGCTTGACTACTATTACTTGCTACTATAAATTGCTTACTAGAAATGGTTCTGAATGTAATACTTTTAATGCAACACACTTGCTTATAAGAAAGTCTAAGCGTTACTTTTTTTTATTACTGAATAGTTTGCTTTATATTACATACAAAATGCGCACTTCGTATTTACATTATTAAAATTGTCCGTACAATATAACTGTTTATTTATTTATTTTTTTTTGTTTAAAATAGAACTTTATTTTTATTGTAAATAGAAAATCGATGGCGTTTGTAATTAGCCTGGTATTACTAAATTTCTTTATCTTTATACGTAATCGTGATTTGTGCAGGTCCTTCCTTTATTGTTCTTTCTGTTTCTGTTTGACACATGTGTTTGTTAATCTTACAAAATTTTACCGCAACAGAGGTATCTAATGGGAATTAAATTTTTTACACACAATTGTATATGCAAAATTATTTGAATTAAAGTCTTTGAAATTCCCAACAATGCATCAGTTCCGCAATATGTCACGTCAATTTTCGTTGACGAGCTTGCGCATAGCATCAGTGTGTTCCTGTGTGAATACCATGTTTTGTGCACCTGCTCTTGGATCGTTGCTAAGACTAATCTGCAGATGTTTGAATTCTTCATACCAACAAGAAATTGTTGACTGATATGGTGATCCATTGCCGAAAACAGAAACTAACTCGAGGCATTCTTGTTGAGATAATTGTCTTCCAATATTATAAAAGAATTGCACAAAAATTTTCATGGTTTAGTTCCATTTATTATTAACTTGTTAACTTTGACAGTTTGTTGTAGCTACATCACTACATGTATCGCATTGAAACCTTGGATTTAGGTTAACTAAAAATGTAGGTTAAATTTTAATACTGACATTTGATTAGTGTCACCCTCTATGTCCTAGTATGCAAAATATAAGTCATCCCTCGTATCTGAATATTAGTGTGTACTTATTTGTTTAAACATAGCACTATCAATTGTAGTCCAGAGTCGATTCCAGTTTCGATAAAATGTATAATGATACTTTGTCAGTGATGCCAAATAGAAATAGAACCAAACAAATATAAAATTCTATTTTGATACTGTTTAGTATCAGATATGTGATGAACCAGCAGTAAAAAATATATTTCTTAAGTTTTTAAATGCCAATGTGGAAACTGCATTCATTTTAATAAAAAATTAAGTTTATAATAAAGTATAATGTACTATAGATTCAAAGCTATCCAAATAATCATTATCGAGTATCAATAATGTAGTAGTATAGTAGTGAAGGCAGTTTGTTCGTTGCCATTAATAATTAAATCTTTTTGTGGTATAATTTAAATTTTAATAATTTTAAAATGTACTATATTGTACCTCAAAATGTGCTAGTTTTTAATTAATATTCTGTTCTCTACCCTATCACACAAAGGATTGATTGGCTGTCTTAATTAGAATTCTTGTTTTATTTCTTTTAGTTATCTTTTGACCATTATCTGCAAAACTAGATAGTTAAATTCTTGTTCACATGCTCTATTTGAACATATGGACTTAATAATTATTTAGCTCTCATTTCTGTTATCAAGAAAGTGCTTTTACCATCTGTATTATAACTGCTTCAAAAATGTTGAACTAATTATTTTTTAATCTTCTTAAACTTAGGATTTTTATTCAGTTATTCTAACAATATTATTTATTATTTGTTGTAAAAAGTACAATTAATTTGACACTTTGGCCATATTTATTATCATACGCTTTAAATTTTTGTTATAAAGTTAACTTTTGTTTTCTATTACCTTTTCTCCTACCGTGGCCCACTTTTGCTTTTTGTGCTTTTAGTCACCATGAAGGCCTCACTAGAGTGGCGAGCCTGTCTCCCTTATGCCTTATCCATTATAACATGGTTGGTAGATCGCTTATAACTACTGTCGAACAAAATACTACAGTAATTTTGTTTGTGTCAATTGTAACGCAATTTAACACAAAAGCTGTTTTGAAACAAGGACTAAGCCTTTCACTATATATATATATATATATATATATATATTGTAGTGGATCTAAAGGGTTAAATTTAGGGGTAAACAATGAAATTTCAAACACCCTGTGTAGAGAGAGGAACATAATATTTACGTACAAAAGTTATTTCATTTATTTAATTTAAATTATCAAGCATTGACGTATTTTTATAATTAGGGATTAAAAGGTAATAAGTTCATAAAGAAAATCAGTTTTATAAGCCAATAAAATGCATAATTATTTTAATTGATTTTAATTCAACGGGTAATAACGTCAGAAAACGCATCAGAGCATGTAAAATCAATAATCTCAAGGCGAAAAGCTTTCGTAACGAACAAACAAACATCTGTTATATAGAATACTGTGAAATGTAAACTCCGAGAACTGTTGTTTTAAACGATCAATAATTGAGCACACCTGCATGTTAGAAAGGTCATCTTCTGCTTATTTGTGAACATAACAAGGCGAGCTTCAAGGAAAATATTGGTCAACCGTCAATGGTTTCGCATAAACACTAACAAGAGTTTCTTAAAGAGCAGAAGGGAGGCACAATCAATAATATGCTACAGAACGAGACAGGTATAAAAGCATTCGATTGAGTACACACGTATTCACTCCACGTGGAGTCCATAAGACGCGGGCAGCAATATCGATTTTCCACAATGCAAGTAAAGGTTAGCACGCGACATCAAATATGCATAAGACACAAATAAAGATATTACAGGCGGAGTTTTATGTCGTCATCGGACTATGCCATTGGTCGATATAGTTAGTTTTACAACGGATGAACACGCGACAGGTGGATGCGATAGTTTGTATGAGATAGCGTGTCGACGAGGGAATATATCTGGAAGTTTTAAGACGGTTATACAAAATTTGCGAAAATATTATTTTCAGATTAAGTATTTCGCGTAAAGAGTGGCCAAAAGGGGCATGGTTTATTGTATAAATACGGGAAGAAAATTAATAGGGCTCTCTTTAATTTCGCATCGCTTAACGACGTATAATAATCAACCGACGAGGCTTGTGAGTATTAAAAATTTGTAAAATTCAGTAAAATAGTATTAGATTATTTGGGGCCTAATAGTTAGTAACGCGAGCAGTGGCGAGTGTTTTAAATTTAACTGAGGTCCTCGAATACCTTAACAAGCTCGTAAATTAATAAAGCGATAATAAACAAGTGTAATATACATGGATTTGGATGTTGGAATTGATGTTAATTGGTAGCAAGAAACTCTGCTTAGACTGAGATTCCATCTATAAATATCTGGTGGAGCAGCGCGCATAATCACGAAGCCGAGGGGTTCAGGAATATAAAGCATCTTCAATGGAGATAGAGTCTTGAAGCTTTTCCAGGTAACTCATTTAAATTTGCTGTTTGTTTTTGATAAACTGTTGAAATTATTTGTGATGTGTGAGTGAACTTTGATGGTTATTTTTCGTTATTTAACGTATTGAAAAGATACGTATAATTGACTATTATTATGGTATTTTGAATATAACACAAAAGGTGTACGTAAAGCTTATTAAATTTCTTGATAAATTTAAATTTGATTGTTAAGAGTACATGGGTTTATTAAGTTTGTAATCATAATATGCAAAGTGGAAAGCATACATTAATAAACTGGGTTATCATGAGCTCACCATACTCCAGTGTGTAGTAATAAATAAAGATAAGGTATTATTTGGGGCCCATTTACTCCCGTTGCATTAAATGTGTTTGAAATTACAATTTTAAAAACAATGACTTTACAAAGATAGTATTTATCGAGGTGTAACTAGAGCACCGAATTGTACATATCTATGAATTATTAGTTGTAAATAGCGGTAAATAAATATTGTATGATTGTTGTATTATTTTGTGATTTTATTGAATGGTGTGTGAATGGTTAAGAGAATGATAGTAAATTTAGGTATCCGAGAAGAGGCACAGATGAGCTAGCCAGGAAAGCTGCTGAAGAAATTAATTTGATGACAAGAATCCGGGTAAGAAAATTTTGTGAAAATTTTTATATTTTTGAAAATAATTTTTTTTTTAAACTGGCGAGGTCCAAAGCTAAGTTCCACGGCAATTTATGACAACCCAACTTTGGGGCTCAAATGTTTTTTAGGGAGATCCATGGAAATATATATATATATATATATATATATATATATATATATATAAAAGGTTCTTGATAATTCTTGAGCGTAGTTAAATTAGTGAACTGACATTTCATTCAAAATTAATTTTAATTCTTAATCAGTAATATGACAAGCTTCCTTCTGTTACTTTTATTATGGGTGAATACATAAAATAATTTTATCAAGTAATAAGTAAGTTAAACATATATTACCTGTTATATGAATTACCCTATTTATATACTTTTTCATGTAGATCGATGATTAAGGTGTAAATTATCACCGAAACGTACGATTTAATACAAATGATACACATTTAATGTTTTGTGTTTAATTTATGAGCGACTTTATCCCAAGAACCAAAAAACAAAATCTTTTCTATATATATATATATATATATATATATATATATATATATATATATAACTTTCAAGTAAACTGCTGTGACACTAATACAATATCACTGACTATGATTGATTACAACAAGCTAATGGATAATAATCAATTGTTAAATAAAAATTTAAAAATAGACTGTGAAAACCTTAATTGTTACATAAAGCGTATCAACTCTCATATTAACTCATATTAACTCGTGTCTTGAGGAGAGTATGACTATGAAAGACTTTTTGATAAAGTGAAATGATGAAAACCAATTGCGCATTAATGATTACTCAGCTAAAATTAAATTGCTGAAACATGATATTTTAGTCGTCAAGAATAAACTGGAGTATCACCATAAAAATGACTATCCCAACTCTATAAACAAATCAACACAAACAGCTGCTGTCGATAAACCCGGCCTTGGTTGTAATCCGCAGAGAGAAACTCACTGGGTTAATGTATGCTCACAAATTGAGCATGACTTGGATAATGACAAATGCATAGTAAATGCAGGCTCTCAAACTGATTTTGAAGCTTAGGTAATTGATACTCTCTCAGCGAAACTTAATCATGTATTATTGGCACCTGTTCATCTGTTAAACAATGATAGGAATTTTAACTTATCTGACATTCCAAACACTATTCAAATCCATGAAAACAATAATATTAATTCAAAACCAAACATAACTACAAAAACGATATATCTTTAGAAGAAGAGCCTCATGTGTCTTAAGAAGAGGAGCCTCATATCTATAGAAGAAGAGCTCCATCTTGCTGTAAATCCAGCTACATCTGTTCAGACTGGAAGCAATATATCTAAAGTATCGGCTTGTAAACAAAAAAATTATTTTTTCAAAGACAGTCAAGTCAGAACTTTCTATATATTATTAAAGTCCTTATTGAACCAAAAATTTGCGATCTACGTGAAATGCAAGTCAAATGCAATTTTAGAAAATTTGATTAAAGATTTGTCCAAAAATGTCAATGACTTTACTCGCAATGATTATGTAATTGTGTTTAAGTGGTAGAAATGATGCTTTATGGAGTATTAAAATATCAAGTGAAGCTAAATCACTACTAACCAATTTAGCACTGAATACTAACTTAATTTTTATTTGCAGTCTGTTTAGGAAAGATCGAGATGTGTTAAATAAGTTTATTAATCGCAGCAACACAGAGATTTATTTACCGTTGATGGCTTTTGCTGCAAGATTTTTTTATTTTGACATTAATAATATCCTAATACAAAAACACTTCACTTCCAACGGTCTCTATATGAACTACAATAGAAAAAATCTCTTAATAAAACACATTTTAAGTATTTCAGACAAATTTCCACCTATAGTTAATAAATTTACTATTAGCTTAGATATAAGCCTTATGTATATTAATATTAATTTAAACGACAGTAAGGCAAACACTAGGATGCCTGAGATCAATCTAGCATTTCATAACAAATCTATAATAAATTCTTCCTTATCTTGTAGCATTAACAAACCTAGATCTAAAGATATAAACACTAATAATGATCTCCCGGAAGGGTTTAAATGCAACCTCACCAATTTTGCGCTGTCAAATATACAAGGTTTTTCTATACAGGGTGGTCCGGTTTTCATTAGCCAGTGTATATCTTCTGAAATATGCAAGATATAGAAAAATTTCATAGGAAAAAGTTGTTTGAATATATTTTCTCTACAAATATAAGGCATTAAGTATTTTTCATGGCCTACTATATTTGAGCAATAATATGTCACTTTGGTTTTTTAAATAGAACACCCTGTATATTTTTTGAAAAAATACTCTACTTTGAATTGTCTTTACGGCAATATACCACAACCAATGATTTCTTGTCAGAATGCACTAAATAACTCAAATAATAGAATTCCAATAGGAAACTGTGATTATTGTTTATTTACTGTATAAGTTAATAAATTGAAATTTTTTTATACATACATCTGAAAATAATAGCTAACAAGAAAACTAATTATCTTAGTAAACATTTATTAACTCGAATAATTAAATTTTTTCTAGCATCTTGCAGCATGACCGGGGTAATTAGCAAGCAAGCTGCTCTTATTTTTGCGATTAACTCTTCGAGATTTTGAAAAAGGGTAGAGTTAGAATTACACTTGATCTTTTAAAAACCCCCAAACAAAGAAATCAAGACCTGACAAATCAGGTGATCGGGGAGGCCACAAAGTCGGTCCCCTATTACAGATCCAGTTCTGACCAAACTCATTATTTAAATAATTTGTAACATTGATTCCATTATGTGGTGCAGCGCTCTCGTGTTGAAACCATAAGTTTCGCCTGATAACTCTGAAAATATCATCTAAGAAATCTTGAAACGGAGTTTGCAAAATATCTATTTTGGGTTAAACTATTCTATTAAAGAAATATGGACCCGGTATGCAGTCACCTACTATACCTATCCACACGTTCACTGAAAATCGTATTTCTGAACGGGTTTCAACAAATTGCAAAGGATTTCTATCATTCCAATAACGTGTATTTTTCTGTTAAAAATACCATTTGTATGAAAGTTAGATTCATCAGTCCAAATTATACTGTCCAAAAATTCTCTTCCTATACATTCAATATCCATATACAAAAATCAACTCGGCTGTTGGCATAATTGGGATGTAATGTTTGAACCAAATGCATCTTGAATGCTTTCATTGAATGACGCCTCAAAACATTAAAAATCTGTCGAAACGTTTAGTTCAGCTGCAGCTTGTCTCGAGAAACTTTAGGATAAGGTCTAAAGTAGGCCAAAATAATCAATTTATGTTGTACTTGTTTTCTGGTGATAGTTGAAAAGCTACCATTAGACCTTAAAGAATTTTCTAAATTCTTAAATGTATTTATATTTGGTTGTCTACGGTCAGGATATAACTTTCGATATAAAACTGCAGCTTGACGTTTATTGTTGTTTGACCTATGAAGACAGCATAACATATCAACTTTTTTCATTGTTTGAATAATTCACTTCCATTATTTTGCGCGAAACAACTATTAGAACACATTAATACTTTTACTTATTTATGTGACAAATAATTGTGAATAAATAACTGAAATACTGCAATGGCATTTGTTAACAGAAATAATCAGATTGAAATTCTATTATTAAGGTTATTTAGCGCACTTTGAATAGAAATCATTGATTGTGGCATATTGCCGTAAAGACAATTTCAAGTAGAATATTTTTTCCGAAAAATATACAGGGTGTTCTATTTAAAAAACCAAAGTGACATATTATTGCTCAAATATAGTAGGCCATCAAAAATACTTAATGCCTTATATTTGTAGAGAAAATATATTCAAAAAACTTTTTCCCATGAAATTTTTCTATATCTTGCATAGTTCAGAAGATATACGCTGGCTAATGAAAACCGGACCACCCTGTATATAAACAATCACAAATTGAACTGACTTTGATGACATTAAGTTTATATGTCTTACCGAAGCATGGTGTGTATCAGACTCCATTGAAACTTTCAACCTGACAATTACAAACTTATCTCATCCTTCTGTAGAAATGAGCATACTTGGGGTAACACAGCGATTATGTCTTAACAAGGTCTCAATGTTAGTCGGCTTGATATTGACGTGACACAATTATGTGTCAAAACGCACATAGAAATCTGTGGAGTTATGTGGCAACTGGCCAAAAAACTTATATATTTGTATGCTATCAACCGCCTTCTGGCAATTTTAGTTTGTTTCTTAAGAAAATCTCAGGTTTATTTGAAAATATATATAACCCTAAATATCGCTATATATTATTTAACAACTTTAATTTACATAGCCAATGATAAATGTGTGCATCAACTAAATAGTCT
This sequence comes from Platerodrilus igneus, assembly GCA_036346225.1. Classification (NCBI taxonomy): domain Eukaryota; kingdom Metazoa; phylum Arthropoda; class Insecta; order Coleoptera; family Lycidae; genus Platerodrilus; species Platerodrilus igneus. The sequence goes on along the minus strand of JARFIW010001664.1, from coordinate 1,279 downwards.
TTATGGACATTTAGTACGTATGGGCTAGTTACAAAGCCCACTGGGGCTAATACAAGTTAGATAATATTTTTACAAATTTTTTTCATACAGTCTCATGTTAATACTACCTTTATATATTTCTATAATACTTTTCTACATTACTTTCATATGTGCTTTCCTTTGAAAGCAATTTCAATAAACAAGCATATACATAAAAGCTGGGTAAAAGATATTATAAGAGCTTCTAGTAGCTCAGTCAAGAAACTACACTATATGCAAAATAGTAATTCGCAAATATGGTAAATCTACACTGATGCCTAGCGAAAGCATCGTGGTTTAATTGTACACTCTGAGAAAGCATAATATAAGAACATGATAGACACTTCTACAAGTTAAAATAAAATGACATGGAAGATTATTAATAACCTTCAAAATACTAACAACTGCAATAATGATGTCACTCTTAAAATAAATAATACACTATTCGAGAACCTAAAATAATTGTTGAAACTTTTAATACTAATTTTATAAATGCACCTTATAATATCATTAAAGTCAAAGAAACTTCAAAAACTGCTAACTCAAAAGACTATTCCATTTCCAAAAATTCATTGTACTCCACAGAGCACATTGATTTTACCTTTCAACGAATCTGAACTGGCAATATGCTTAAAAAAGCTAAAAAAAAACCAAACCAGACCAAGTACCTTGTAGTCTACTTCACTTAGTTCTTCTACAAATAATCAAACCACTAACTATTCTAGTAAATATGTCATTTACTCAAAGTGCTTTTCCACATGAAGTAAAATCATCAGTGGTTCATCCGATTTTTAAGAAAGGCTGTAAACATGAATGAAACAACTACAGACCTATATCAATAAATTCTCGTTTCTCAAAAATTTTTGAATATGCTTATGCATAGATTACATAACTATCTAAACACTAACATAATTACTGACAAACAGCCTGGTTTTCATTACGGTTATTCCACCATGCCAGCGGTAAATCCTTTTATGACAGTTGTTACAAAAATTCCATCGGCATGTTTTGTGATCTCAGCAGGGCATTCGACTGTGTAAATCACAACCTTCCCATTACAAAAATTACACTTTTATGGCTTAAAAGGTATTGTGGCGAACTGGTTTTTGTCCTGTCTTTCAGGCCAAACTCAGTATATACAAATGAAATATAAAAATGATTCAATCAATAAAACCTTTCAGTCTTCAACCTTACTGTAAATATCGGCATACCTCATGGCTCTGTTCTAAGCTTTGTTTTGCCTTTGCTGTTTATCAATGAC
>JARFIW010001663.1:0-190257 GCA_036346225.1 Platerodrilus igneus | reverse complement strand
CGAGATTCAATCAAAACCTAAACCAACAAAGACCAGCATTCAATGCAAACCCTAATAGAAATACACCAATGACTAATACTCATAACAACCCTAACAATTATTACAAACCAACACCAATGGACACCTCATCTGGTAACACCAGACAAAACACAAAAATAACACATATCCGACCAAACCCTCATCAGAAACGTAATTTTACATCGGAAGAATTATTCCATCAAGAAATAGAAAAATTTGACACTGACCAGAATAATGACATTGAGACACCTACGAACAATGAAACAAACCATGCAGAAACTTACGAACGTGACGAACAATACGAAACTTACGAGGAGTATGATGAAGAAAACTCGAACTCAAATTTTCAAATAGACCCATTCATAGACAACCAAACTTAATAAACTTAAATAACATAAATCACTTAGTATTACCATACATAGAAATACCCCACGCCAAATTCAAACTATTAATCGACACCGGATCATCTAAAACATTAATTAGCCCCAGAACCGTACAAAACATTATTTAGATTATGTAGAAAGAGAACCATTTAAAATCAAAACAGCCCATCAAACAACACTACACCAATTTGTAGCAAATATACCCTTACCGAGAACATTTAATGTCAAAATGAAACATAAATTTTGTGTATTCGAATTTAACGATAAATATGACGGATTAATCGGAATGGATCTTCTAAGAAAATTAGGAGCCAACATTGACATTAAAATCGCTTATTAAGGACAAAATACGGAAAAATCCCAATTAAATTTCAAAACACACAAGTTGAACAAAATACACTATAGAACCCCGAACGGAAAGAAAAATAAAATCCCAGTAAAATCTAACAAAAATTTAGGAATAATAAATCATATAACTTTTCAACAAGGAGTAGAAACCCCAACTGCCTTAGTTCAAATAAAAGATAACTTTGCAACCACAACAATATTAAATTCAAACGACTATCCCGTAGAATTATCATTGACAGACCCAATTAACGTAGAAGAACTAAATTTTAACGAAATGGAAATAGACGAAAATTTAGAAAACGAATACAACCCAATGGAACATGACGAAATGTTAAGAGAAAATTTAACTAACATCCGCTTTAATAACGATATCAATCGAGAAGAAGAAAGAGCAATTAAAACTTATGTTTCGAATACCGAGACATATTCCATTGTGAAGGAATACCATTGACATTCACCAACACAGTAAAACATAATATCGAGTTGACAGACAATAAACCAATCTTTACAAAAGCATATAGACTACCTCATGCAAGCCAAGAAGAAGCTGACAGACAAGTAGCAGATTTATTAGACCAAGACATAATCCAGCACTCCAATTCACCATGGAGCAGCCCCGTGTTAATAGTACCTAAGAAATTAGACGCAACCGGAAAGAGAAAGTACAGAATGGTAATAGATTATAGAAAGTTAAATGAAAAACGGTAGATGACAAATATCCACTACCAAATATTACCGAAATTTTAGACAAATTAGGCAAATGCCAATATTTTTCAACATTAGACCTAGCATCAGGATACCATCAGGTAGAGATGGAAGAAAAAACATATCAAAACAGCCTTCAGCACACCTAGAGGACATTACGAGTACAAACGAATGCCATTTGGATTAAAGAACGCACCCGCTACTTTCCAGAGAGTCATGGACAATATACTACGAGGAATACACAATGAAAAATGCCTTGTATACCTTGACGACATCATAGTTTATTCCACATCATTGGTAGAACACATAGAAAGATTGAAAGAAGTATTCGAAAGACTTAGACAAGCACATTTTAAAGTACAATTAGACAAAAGTGAATTTTACAAAACAAGTATCATTTTAGGACATGTAATAACACCCCAAGGAGTAATGCCAAATCCAGACAAAACAAATGCAGTTCTAAATTACCCATTACCAAAAACAAACAAAGAAATTAAAGGATTTCTAGGACTTAGTGGTTACTACCGCAAATTCATTAAAGGTTACGCTCAGATAACCAAACCCCTGACAAATTGTTTAAAAAAGGGAAACAAAATTGAACACACCCCGGAATTTATTAAAGCAGTAGACAAAATTAAAAACATATTAACAAATCATCCTGTATTAGAATACCCAGACTTTACAAAACCATTTATACTGACGACAGACGCATCGAATGTAGCATTAGGCGCAGTATTGAGCCAAGGAAAAGTAGGTAGCGATAAACCTATCAGCTACGCATCCAGAACCCTAAACGAAACCGAACAAAAATATAGCACTATAGAAAAAGAATTATTAGCCATAATTTGGGCAACAAAATATTTTAGACCTTACCTATACGGAAGAAAATTTTACATATATACCGACCATAGACCACTAGTATGGTTATGCAAACTGAAAGAACCAAATTCAAAATTACAAAGATGGAGAATCAGACTCGAAGAGTATGATTACGAAATTATATACAAAAAGGGAATTTATAACAACAACGCAGACGCTTTAAGCCGAATCCAACTCAATGCATTAGAAACGGAATCAATTATAGGAAACGTAGACGATACAGAAATAAGGGAAGATCCAGACGAGATCGACACAATACATTCGACACAAAACGAAGAACCAAAAAACGCGATTAAAATTTTAAACGAAGCAATCTATATGAAACCCAACCAATTTATAATAACCGAAGTATTAAATAACCCCAATCCAGTAAAATATACAAAAGTAGATAACAAAAAGATATACCAAATTCAAATAACAAAAGATGATAACGAGGAACAAATAATTAAAATTTTAAAAGAATACACCCCCGAGAAAAAACGATTTTATTTTTATTTCAATACCGAACATTTATACCAAAGATTTTCAGAATTATACATTAAATTATTCAACAACTCTGGACCTGAACTCATCAGATGTACTAGAAAACTAATAACACTAGACGACCCTGACGAAATAAACGATGTAATTAGAAATCAACACGAAGGAAAAACCAACCATCGTGGAATTAACGAAACAATAAAACAACTCATAAGACGTTATTATTTTAAAGACATGAAGGACTTAACCACAGATTTCATTAACCAATGCGAATTATGTGACAAAGCGAAATACGATAGGAAACCCCCAAAGATACCCTTAATGTTAACCAAAACACCCGACAAACCATTTCAAAAACTACATGCCGATACTCTAGTAGTAGAAGCGCAAAACTATCTAACAATTATAGACGCATTCACAAAATAGGCCAAGCCATACCAATCACATCCAAAAATAGCATTGACGTGACCCAAGGATTTTTACAATATTTCACATTTTACGGAACACCCGAATCAATAACTTTAGACAATGGTAGCGAATTTAAAAATGAGACAATACAAAACACGTTAGAACTCCACAAAATAAACATTCATTTCATAACGGAAAACCACCCTGAATCAAACGGACTAATCGAACGATTACATTTAACCCTGTTAGAACAAATTAGATTATTAAGAATAAATTATAAAAAGGAACATATAACCAATTTAATGTCATACGCACTAATCGCCTATAATAACACTATCCACTCATCAACAAATTTTACACCCTTAGAATTAACCTTAGGACATTCAGATTCACGAAATCCCTATGACATACACTACAATAAAAAAGTATATCAACAATATGCAAAAGATCACAAACAAAAACTAAAAATAACTTACGACAAGGTAAAAGATAAATTAGAAAACGATAAAGAACGTATCACCACAACCCGAAACAAAAATACCGACTCAAATAAATTTTCAATATGACAAACCGTATATGAGAAAAACTTTCAAAGCAAGCGACATAAAACAGCACCCAGAAATTTAGGACCATTTAAAATTAAGAAAATATCAGATAAAAACATAGCAGTAGTAGACAACGGTAAAATAACGAAATACATTCATTTAAAAAACCTAAGACACCCTGTAATTTCAGATGGACAATCATCATCCTTACCGTCAACCTCCACCCAGGTAGAACGGACAACCAAGTACTAATATAACATATAAAAACAACCCCGGTATACTACCAATAAACTAGGCAGTATACAAAATACAATATTTACTCAATAATATCCAACCTTACTTTAACGCAACAACTTTTAGCAACATTAAGAATAACGAAATAATATTTTTGATAGAAATCTAGATAGTAGAAAGTAACAATTAATTATTATCATTTATTTACAAAGATTACTAGCACATACCAAGTAATCATACCCAAAACCAAATTCCTATCCCTAAATGAACTGAGATATGGTTATACAAACGAAAAATGTACTGAAGTAACACCAAACCAATATCTATGTCAATCGATGACGACAACAACCATTAAAGAAGACAGCCCTTGTGAAGTACAACTATTAAAATTCTCAAATCACTACGAAAACTGTGAAACCAAACAAGTGCAAATAACTAATATGAAAATTCAAAAAGTTACAGATAACAAATGGATAGCAATCTTCCCAACAGAAGTAATAGCAACCATCCACTGCAACCAAGATGAAAATAACCAAGCATTAATCGGAAGCAAACTAATTACCCTCAAAGAAGATTGTTATGTGAAATTGAAAGATGAAGTTATCAGAGTTTATCAAGATCCCATAGCAACAAAGAAACTTGCAAACCTACCGGAACTACAAGTCAAAATACAACAAGAAGACGAAGAAATAATAAAGAAACCTATAAAGCTAGAGCATCTAGACTTAGACGACCTCAACCACGCCGTGAAATTAGTGGAAAGTTATAAAGAACAATTAAATGAACTCAAAACGCCAAAGTTACATTATAATAATATAAGTGTTTGGACAATTGTATTGATCATTTTAGTAATTTTGTAATCATGTATGTATTATACAAAATGTACCTTAGATATAAGAATGAAGGAAACAAAGAGAAAAAGGAAACAATAAGCATACCATTAGAAACAATGAATTTTAAATGAATTTAAATAATGTATTTTATGTATTTAAAATTAAGAAAACCTTAATTTTTCATTTACGGTGGAGGAGTTATGTATCCCCAATTACATATATATATTGATATATTGAATCTAATAGGAATTATTAGAAATTATTAAGTAAAAGTATAAGTTCAATGCAACATTGTAACACAAGGATAACCCAGAGAGGTTATCGACAGTTCATGTGAACGGACATGCAACTTTGCATCCGTGAGGGCAGTGATACTGCAGGTGGTAGGTCACAGGCGGTCAACAGACCGCAATTACTTAGAATTAAGTTGTTACATTGTATTAAAGTGTACAATTAAGGAGAAACGCAGACATGAGATCTGCAAGTTCTCACAGCCGTGTGAGGGGCAGGTTATTATAAAAGGCCCGGGAGCTCAATGCCCGGCAGTCAGTCTCCAAACTCCATACTTCGTTGTTTGAGCTACTCACCTGTACAATAATTAATTTTAGTATTATGTACAAGTTATCCAAATTTTAACTAATAAAAATATTGTTAAAGTTTCAAGGTGTTTTTAAAAAACCAGCTCCAAAGGCCCGAACTTTAACTCGCATTACTGCAGTTTTCCTAGAATTAACGTTATGTGAAATTTGAAATATAATCGTAGGTGGGCACTCGACAATCTTAAAACCTGCAGGTATTTGAGGAAATAATTTCACAAATTTTTAAAACCACTTGCAGTTATCCTACAATTAACATTGAAAGAATTTTTTGTTGTGTAATTTAAGTACTTGGCTACAAAAAATTACACGCCACGAGCATTTTTCTTGTTCAACAAAGGCAGTGTAAGATAAACCTGGATTAGTTAAACGTCGTTTAAAGTAATCTGGTTGTCATTAGGTACACAAAATTTTAAAACCAGTATTACAACATACTGCAGTTATCCGAATATTAACGTTGTGTATAATTTAAAATAAAATCGCATACCACAGCGTTTTTTTGTTGCAAGAAAGGTCTAGTCTATTACACTTTAGAAAAAAAAAAATACAAATTTGCATCGTTTTCGGAAAAAAATTGCAAATGAAAATTTTATACATTTAACTATGTAATTTATTTTAAGGAATAAAAAACAGTATGTAAGCAAATATAATGATGCTTTCAGCACAATAACGATAACGATCAACATTGCATTCTTTGAGCCTTGGTTTCTGCTTTACATCCCGCTAAACAAAATCTTCATAAAATATCTAGCTATCCACATTTTGATTCGGTATTAGGCTACTCTCCCATTCAGTTTCCAATTGCATTAAAAGAAATAAAAAAACTGAAAAGTTCAACAATCTCGCAATTAACGTATATTGAATAGATAATACTAAAATACTCCCATTTTGTTTAAGTGAAAATCTAGAAAAAATAAAACCTATTAATCTGATGTTGCGTTTCTTGTAGAAGTTGATATTCATGCCATCCTCTAAACGAATACGCAAATCCTGATTTTGTGCAACGCATTCTATTAAATTAATTCGTTGAGCGAACATCATCAACGACTACATATGGCATTTTCCATAAAACTTTGTTTAAAACAACTTTTTTTTCTTCATCAGGTGTAGGATTAATTATAGCATTAATATCAAAGCTAGAACGTAGTAAAGCTAACTCATGACGGAGGTTTAAAATAATTCTTTTAAAATTCAACGAAAGCATAGAATAAAATAAAACTTAGATTAGTTAAACGTCGTTTAAAGTAAATGCGATGCAAGTGGCCTTTAATTACTAATACAGTAATATTGAATAAGTTTTAGGTTATTGGGGAAAATAATTTACTTTTCAGTAAAACTGAAAAAAATTGACTTTTATACATTTAGTTGGATTCAAAATAACATATATATATATATATATATATATATATATATATATATATATAGGTAGGTAATTGCGTTTACATAAAAAGCAGTTTGTATTTTATTTTTGATAACAGAGTTCATTACACGAGTCATGGCATCGTCAGGAATTTTTTCACTGTTAAGGTTCTGCAATATAGCTTACAGGTCAATTAAATTACATAACGTTAGTTCTAGGATAACTGCATGAATGTTTTAATACTGGTTTTAAAAATTAGGTTTTATTTTACCCTACGATTAAGGCGTGATTGATTGATTTGTAAGGTACTAGATTTATCTCTAGTTAACTAAACGAAGTTTAAAACACCAGCAACATTTAACTGAAAAAAATTTATTAATTGCTCCAACTTCAAAACTATCGAAGAATGCAGACATAACATCGGAAAGTGTAATAGACTAGAACTTCCTTGCAACAAGAAAAAAAACGCTTGTGGTGTGCGTTTTTATTTCAAATTACACAACGTTAATTCTAGGATAACTGCATGAATGTTTTAATACTGGTTTTAAAAATTTGTGTACCTAATCACAACCAGAAAACGGCATTCTATTTTTGTTTTAAAAGCAAGATATTAAAATCATATGATAGGTACAAGGTCGCTTCTGTTAACGTTTCATCCCACATAGCATGAGTGTAAATTATTAAACCCACAAAATTGACAGTTTAATTTAACCTTGGATTAGATGGATTTAATCTCAGTTTACAGAACTGTGTAAAACAATTTTATGCATCTGGTCTAAAATTGTATAGAGTTGGCTTCAGTATGTAACTATGGAAATGCAAATGCTTGCATAAACTCAACTAAAGTCAATAGACTAGACCTTCGTTGACAAAGAAAAAAACGCTTGTCGTATGTAATTTTTGTAATTAAGTACTACAAATTAGACAATAGAAAATTTTATGATATCAAGTATTCTTTAATATATTTAATTAAAATGTATAAAAGTCATTTTCTTTCAGTTTTACTGAAAAATTAAATATTTCAAATGATAATTTAATAATTTAATTTTGTGGTTTTGCAATTGACAACTTTAATTTTAAATATTGTATAATGTGTTTAAAATCTATGTGAAACTAGTAACCAGCTAATCTTAGATTGCGTTGATCAATTATAATTGTTTTAGGGTTTGGAGTCCCATTCATGCTGACTGAGTGGGTTTATTTATTATTCTGCGAATGTCAACATTTCTTGCTGAATACATTTATTTTATTTTTTTGTGGACGTCAGCATTAAATTTCAACATGACTGGGTTTATTAAATTTTCTTCAGATTTCATATTTCTGCAATTGCTATCTAGACAATACCTTAGCATTAAATTCTTGCTGACATGGGTTGAATTTTCTGCTGTTCTTGTTTAATATCTTTATATACTCAAGATATGCGTGTGATAATCGCTCAGTCTTTATTGTCAGGTTGTAGTTGTGTTCTGTAAAACAAATCAAAAATGACCTTTTTTAAAATTGCCCTTGTTGGGTTAAAATTATTGAGTAGTTTATAGTCAATCCAAATGAAGTGCTGGAAAAATCGGTGGCTCCGTGAGCAGATCCACCAACTGCAAAGTACGACCTCATGACACCAATACACAGTATGTATTCGTTGGCTTAATAGAGATTTAATTTTCTTAATGCATTTACTTGATTTAATCTTCATCTGAATTTTTTGTGAACAACAAGAAAAACAACCAGAAACGACCGCGCGTCAAAGATGAAGAAGACAGCCCTCACAGAACCGATAAGGTAATATTATACCGTTCAGAGTTGGAGTGAGTTAGAACTGTTTTTTATATTTGAGATGCTTGCTCATTTGGAAAACGAAGATATAAACAACTTAGGTAAATTATAGTATGTTTATTCTAAAGTACATTAACATTATGTATGTGTATATATATATATATATATATTGCAGTGGTTTTCCTTAAAGACCAATTGAGCCCCAACGTTGGGCTGCATAAAAGTGCAGTGGATACCTCTATAAAATATCAGGATCGATTTCGAGTCCCAGTGTCGTTGGACCGTCATAAAAATTTGCTGAAAAAAATATATATAAAAAAATTCTTCCAATACCTTTGAATCGCCTTCTTATTTCTGCACACTACGGCTAACTGTAAAATCTGCTTCTTTTTGGATCTACCATCCTACGTTCATTCTTTCTCACAAATATAGTCAAATGAAATTACCACTCAAATAATGCAACGAGACATACAACCTTTGTAATTATACATATTAAAAAGTTTCCATTAGCAAGAGAATATTTACACATTTGTATATACAGTTTCATAAAATGTTACCATCTCAATCCTTAAACTTTTAAAATTTCATAATTACTATTTATTTCAACAATTTTATTTTAGACGAGTAGATGGGCCCGTCGTGCAACCTTAAATTAATTTTTATTCTGGTCTATGGTAAGCTCAGTATAACCCAGTTACTTGAAATGCTTTTAAACATCGCATTTTTGTTTAAAACAAACTTAAAGACCCGTTTAGTCCTTACAATAAATTATTATGTCATTTGTTAACATTTTTAAATAATAAATATCAATTGTCCATTACATATACACGTTTAAATGAGTTTTTATGGTAATAAAATACACCCCTCAAAACACTCAAGCACAAAATATCAGCACAAATGTTCAAGCAAAGGCAAGAAATTAATTTCTTTACCTCCAAATCTACCGCGTACTTTAGACGAGTATCTTAACTAACTTTCTATCATACGTGTTTTCTGTCTGTTTTACATTATGGATATTCCATTTCACCTTGCCTTCAAAGCATCTGTTATTTTAGTAGCTCTCGCACCGACCGTTACATGCAATTCTACAGAATTCTGTACCAACGTTCATTTAAGTTCTTTGAACTTGACATTTTAACTATCAGGTATTTCTATGAAGCAAACTGTCCGTTTGAAATTATAATTCCGAGTTTTAGCATTTCTTAGGATTTGTGTAACGACCGTTTAGTTCAGTTAAATGGAAATATGAGTTTAAATTATTGATTTTCTATATATAAATATACTATATACTATATACTATATACTATATACTATATATATATATATATATATATATATATATATATATATACGATGTATAAATAAACACTAACTTTACGAAAAATCGAAAGAAAGTTATTAATTATACAAAGCAAGCTAGTAATTTGCATTGCCATAAAAAAGAGTTATAAACCACTTTATGAAACAAACAAATTCTTTCATTTATGGTTATGCAAAGTACTAGCTTGCTTTGTATAATTAAAAACTTTCTTTCGATTTTTCGTAAAGTTAGTGTTTATTTATACATCGTATATGCTGTTTTATTTATTAAAATTGCTATAAGCAATTATTTTTCATTTATATATATATATATATATATATATATATATATATATATAGTAATGAATGTTCCTGGAAAATGGTCAGGTATAAGTAAAACAACTCAATTTGTTTTCATTGGTTTTCATGTATTTTCATGCTTTACGCGTTTCGGTTCCAAATAACCATTTTCAAAATAGCAGCTAAAAATTACATTGTTATAAATACTATAAAATTATACACTATAAACATATACTTGCACTAAAATATTTTTAAATAAATAACAGATACATTATGACTATTGTACTTCGTATAAAGGTTTAGATATGTTATACCGAATGACTAGATTAAGTTAACTGGTTAGAACAAATAATCTGTTATTGTTGATAATTTAAAACATGTATACTATTGGAGCAAATTGTAGTATGAGAAATGTGAATTACTTAAAAGCGTATTCTTATTGAGGCGCCACAGGTTACTATTTATTTTGTATTAGTCCGTAGTAAATGTTAGTGAATTGTTCATGGTCCGACTTGGAATTTACGGAGTGTCTATCGCGTTGTATGTGAATGGTTTCTAAAATATTTCTTTTATTATCGTTTGTTTCAGTAACTAAAACCTTAACATTCTTAAAATCGAAATTGTGTGATGTTTCTATTGCATGGTTAGCAAGTGCTGTGCATTTTTTATTATTTGTTTGGATTGAGTATTTGTGTTCGTATATTCTTTTATGAAGATATTGTTTTGAATTTCCTATATAATATCCCCTACAGCTAAGACAGTTGATTTTATGGATCGTATGTGTTTTGTTCTTATTTTCTATTTGTGGTTTTAGGTTGGTAAAAAATGTTTTAGTAAAATTATTTGGTTTGTGGGCAATATTTAAAAATATTTTAGTGCAAGTATATGTTTATAGTGTATAATTTTATAGTATTTATAACAATGTAATTTTTAGCTGCTATTTTGAAAATGGTTATTTGGAACCGAAACGCGTAAAGCATGAAAATACATGAAAACCAATGAAAACAAATTGAGTTGTTTTACTTATACCTGACCATTTTCCAGGAACATTCATTACTATTTATATATGGTCAAGAAAATTTATATCTTAATATATATATATATATATATATATATATATTTTATATATTACAGTCAAGAAAAATATTGTATTTTTTATTTCACATTACTCCCGATTTAATAACTCCGACTTGTTATTCTTTACAAGCGAGAATGAAAAATTGATGCAATCAGTCAGTTCAATCGTTTTTCTGCAGACACCAGCATTAAATTTCTTGTTGACTACCATAATACAGACACAATCTTTCTATTGTTTTTTATTATTATTAAACCATTCTTTTACCAACAAGGTATTTTGTTTTGCACATTGCAGACTATTATTGATGGGTCTGTAACCATGGATGTTACATAGTAAACGGCTGTTGATTTTTAACTCCGATAGCTTAGGAATAGGTAGGCTAAGTCGCTTTGAGGAACAAATTGCACAGCAAAATATGTATACGCCGATTTGAGAACAAAATGAATAGCTAAGCCGCTTTGAGAAACAAAACGTACAGCTTTGAGAACAAAATTGTGTTTGTATGTAAATTTGGTACTTCGGGGGGTTGTTAGGTTTTTGTTCTCGGGGTGTGCGTTCGGGGGGGGGTCATTAGATTTTTGTCGGGGGTGCGCGTGCGCGGGGTAGAGATATTTTCTTAAAGAAAATTTTTAGCAGCGTTCCCGTGTAAAATATTAAATAAGATGGGAAAGGTGCTATACATTTTTTCAAAATGGTGTGCGTATCTAGAACGGAGTCCTCGTGTTGGTTCTTGGCCGCTTCGGAGATTTTTCTGGGTAGGTTAAGCTAAAAATTAAAACGCCGCGGTGAAGAATTTTGTTATATTAAGCAAACGCGTGCAAGTGGTAAAGAATTTTTAGCTCTTTTGAGAAGCTGAGTTTTGTATAAAGAAGCAAATAAAATTTAGAAAATATACGAAATGTTATATAATGGGAATCAAATTTTTAAACGTCTGCATGTAAAATCTTGTAAAAAGAAGTCGTTCACTTCTCACGATTTCAATGTCAAGATAAAATAACAAGAATTCGCAGTCGAATATAACCTCGTGTTTTTTTATTGGAATTACAGCTCTCTGGTAATATATATGCAAATCATGCCAACATTCAACTTTTAATATAATGGATTTAATTAACATAAGGTGTGTTTGCAAAAACATGTTAAGACAGGTATGCTGTATATTTCCTTCTTGGTATGCAAATTATACCACCTTTCATCACGATTTATTTGACTCTCAAATAAAAAAATTAATTTGATTTTTTATCAACGATTTCTTGCTTACATTTTAGCAATTTGAATATATTTAAATATTTAAATGTAATTATACATTTAATTTATGCGTTTTTGAAGTGATCAGTATACGTGCAGCGTTAGTATAAAAAGTATGTTATATTTTTCTTTATTTTGTAAAAAGAATATTTTTGCTTTATAATATTTGCAAGTTTGTAACAACATTGCTGTTGCTTGTAGATGAATCAAGTAATACAAAACAATAATAAACAGTCCGTTGTAGGCCCTAGAAAAGAGGCAAAGAGGTTAGCCGAATTGCCACTAAACGTTCCACAAAGAATTTACAGAGCAAGAATAGTACATTCCAAATATGGTGATTATGTTTTGATTGAGTTAGCGGACAATATTTCATTTCTGCCACAACGCAACACGGAATTGTGGAGAAAAAACATTGATGAATTGGGTTCTGGAGAATACGCAATAACCATATTAGAACTAATAGATATTAAAAGACCCAATCATCTTGTTTCCTACAGAATAGAACCCATATAGAAAAACAAAAAATAATTGGTATGTTTTTTTTTAATTATTGCTCGTTTTGAATAATGAATGAACATATTAATACTTTAAGTAGCGAAATTGTTTTTAAAGTTAATAACGCCTGGAATATTTATTTAAAAGGTATACAATTAAAGAAGCTGAAATTTTGTTAAAATATATCAAACGATGCTTAAGGTTATTTGCAAAGGCGGTTAGACATGGCGACTTAAATTTAGGCCAGTTAAGGCAAATGCAAACCAATATGGGATTGTTAAAAACATCCAATCATCAATTAAAAATTTTCATGTAGGAAGCGGCATTCAATCTGTTTCACAACCACCACGTTTGGGAGTCAAATAGATAGATTTGGTTTCCGCTTTTGCAAAAAGAATTAGAACAGGCGTTATAATAAACATGCACCATAAGGATTTAATGGCATTTTTTAATGATTGCTTTAAGGTGCTTAAAATTAAAATAAAAAATAGTTTAAAGAAATTAAATTTAATAAAAATTAGTATTACACTTTGCGGTATTCATTAAAACGTCTAATTCCGATGAAAATAATATAACGGATTTTAAACATTTTAATACGAAAAATGTGGCGATTGAAGTAGGAACGGATTTAACATCATGGTTTCGCGATAATGTGGTTGATAGACTAATAACAAAACTAACGGAGTTTCAAGAATCTAAATCAGGTTGGGCGTTAAAAAAAATTATATCGATGGAGGTTAATATAAATAAATATGAAATGGGCAAAGAACGTGTTTCATCTTTTATTCCGCTTCCAAAGCAAATTTCAAATAAATATGCATGTATTAACGTGAAAAATTCAGATGAGTGTTGCTTTTTTTGGGCAATTGTTTCAGCATTATTTCCCTCTAAAATAAGAAGTAACCTCACATCCTCATATCCACACTACAGATTAGTTTTGAATGTTAAAGGATTGGAAATGCCAATGTCGATTAAAAATATTTCAAAATTTGAAAATATGAATAAAATTTCCATAAATGTATACAGTTTAGAATTAAGTTGCACTAAAGACAAGTCGTTCTATACTGTGGTGCCAACAAGGCTTACTATGCAGAAAGCTGAGAAGCATGTAAATTTACCATAATTCAAGATCAATATTTTCCAAACGTAAACAATTATAATACTCCAAGTCGGGATTCTGAAAATGTTGAAATAAAATACCATTATGTTTGGATAAAAAGTTTATCGCGGCTTATTGGCAACCAACTAAATAAACATAAACATAAAAAATATATTTGCGATCGTTGTCTGAATTACTTTAACACCTTCGATAAATTAAATGATCACTCTAAATATTGTGAAAAAGTAAATATCTCTAGAATTTCATATCCTAGGCATCATCATGTTGAATTTAAGAATTATGTTTATAAGCAAAAAGTAACCTTTTATAATTTATTCCGATTTTAAGACTATTTTAAAACCTGTTAAAAATCATAGTTATCAAAATATTCCAAGCACTTTAAAGTATCAACATCATAAAGCTTTTAGTGTTGGTTATTATTTAAAATGTGACTATAATGAATCGTTATTATTTTTTAAAAATTATTTGGGGGAAAATTGTATAGATTGGTTTGCAAACGAAATGGCGAAAGTTGCAAAATTTGTTCGAAGTAAATTCAAACATATTGAACCAATGATTGACCCTCATGTTAACATTATTGCAACACATTGCTCTATATGTGAAAATGCATTTTCTGAAAACGCTATCATCGTTAGAGACCACTGCCACTTTACTGGCAACTTCAGAGGTTTTACACACCAACATTGTAACCGCAACTTTAGAAATAGTTTTGTTGTACCGGTTGTGTTTCATAATATGAGTGGATACGATTCCCATTTCATGATACGAGAATTATCAAAAAAAGGTAATATTAGTTTATTGCCACTAAACAAAAAGAAATACATTTCATTTACTCTGAGCGATCTAGATGCTGATGATGATGGTGCTACTAAGATAAAGTTTCGTTTCATTGATTCTTTGAGATTTTTAAATTCATCTTTAGACAGTTTAATGGCCACATTGCAACCTTCAGATTTCAAATATTTATCGAAAGAGTTTTCAAATGTCTGTTCAAGTAAATTGAACCTATTAACAAGAAAAGGTGTATTTCCATACGAGTACATTGATTCAATGTCTAAACTGAATGAATTTAAACTTCCAAAAATTGAAAACTTCTATAGCATGTTGACTGGTGAACATGTCACTGAGGATAAGTATAACCATGCTTTAAAAGTTTGGAATGCATTTCAAATAAAATACATTTCGGAGTATGCCTTACTTTATATGAAAACCGATATAATGTTGTTAACGTGTGTTTTTGAACAATTTCGCAAGAAGTCGTTTGCCACATATGGGCCCGATCCTGCTTGGTATTTTACCTTATCGGGATATGCTTGGGATTGCATGCTTAAGCATACAAAATGTAAGTTAGAGTTGCTTATGGACATCGATAAAATTATGTTTATAGAAAACGCCATTAGAGGTGGTATCAGTCAGGTGAGCAACCGATATTCCGAAGCTAACAATAGATACATGCATAATTATGATGCATCTAAACAATCCAAATATCTTCTATATTTGGATGTTAACAATCTTTATGGGCGGGCAATGTCGCAAGCTTTACCATACGGCGACTATTTACACTGCGATATGCTGTTTTGTGCAGAACATCAGATTCCTCTAGGATCAAAATTACCTAAATTAATGACCACCTTATCCAATAAAACTAAGTATATTTTACATTACAGGAATCTTAAACAGGCGTTGTTAAACGGGTTTAAATTGACAAAAATCCATCGAGTTCTAAAATTGAAACAAAGTTGTTGGTTAAAGCCCTATATTGATTTGCATACTGAGCTTCGGAAACTTGCAAAGAATGAGTTCGAGAAAAATTTATTCAAATTAATGAACAATGCGGAATTTGAAAAACAATGGAAAATATTCAAAAGCGCCGTGTTGTAAAGCTAGTTAAACGTTGGGAGGGTCGTTATTGAGTGAAAATTGGATATCAAGCCCCATGTTTCATAGTTACACAATTTTCGATGATGAGTTAATGGCTATTGAGCTAAACAAAACCGAATTAATCTTTAATAAACCATTATATGTTGGTATGTCCATATTAGATATTTCTAAAATTTGTATGTACAATTTTCACTACAATTTTGTTTCCAATCATGAAGGTGGAAAATTGCAAGCTCATGTATAGCAATACCAATTCGTTTATTTATGAGTTAACTTGTGACGATGTATATAACGAAATTATTAAGTCAAATCTCTCAAAGTTTGCCACTTCTGGGTATGATGTAAATAACCACTATGGAATACCTCAGGTTAACAACAAAGCTTTGGGTCTCATGAAGGATGAAACAAACGGTGTAATAGTAGCACATTTTGCTGGGTTACGATCGAAAATGTATAGTTACAAGTTGGAATGCAATCCAAATGAAAAGGAAAATAAAACACGTAATCACGGTGTTAAAAAAAAATCCAAAGGTATCAAATATAATGTAGTAAAAAATGAAATAACTTTTGAAGACTATGTTTCATGTTTAAAAGATTTTAAAGAAAAGAAACTTAAACAAGCTATGTTCCGTTCCTACGGTTATGATGTATTTACTATAATTCAAGAAAAAATTGCATTAAGTCCATATGATGATAAACGTCGTCTAATACCACATTCATATGATACATTACCGTGGGGACATTATAGTATCGCGATGATGGAATAAATATCTTTTTAGAAGTTTAAAACAAGCAATAATTAAGAAAAACTTGCTAAATATTTTATTTGTTTTACAGATAACCTCTTCCCATTATAGTTAACAGTATGGATGTTGAACAATTAGTAAATCAAAACATTAAACAAAAAGAAATTGAAGTGCCAAGTTTACTGACAATTAGCATAAAAACAATACTGAATCAAATTGGGTTAACCAACCAGAGTCATATTGGTATATTAAAATCAATACTTCCAAAAACAGTATACAAAGACATAAAAAGAACAGTTATTGGAATGTTTAATAGTGCAGATATTTATAAAGTTAACCTCAAATTTCTTAAGTCTGTGCTACTACAAAATGATTTTGACAAGCATGTGTCGAAGTATTTGGACAAGTTGGTCAACTACCACAACGATCCAACTAAAATCAATATAATGTATATAAAAGAACACATCAATCCAATAATGTATTCCAGTTTTCTAGCAGAATACCTATACATATTTGAGGAAATTGGATGGGATCATTTTTTGGATACTGTTTTAACAACAGATGAAGAGAACATACGTCATAAGTGAGATTTTACAAAGCCTTTGTCTGAAGAGCAATACATGTGTTTAATGTATATTCCAACAAATCGCATGCCTCAATTTGCAGAGCGATACAATCGTGTAGTTGTACATTCTTGGGAAAAATTAAGTACTATCACAGCTTCTACTGAGAGTTATTCATGCTGCAAGGAATGTATGAAAGGTATTAAGGATGTAATTAAAAATACAAAATTTATGGTATTTGAAGATGCTTGTATAGTATCGGATCTTATATGGAACATGAGTTATTGGTGTTGCAAATGTGAAAGAATGCCTTTATTTCAAGTAATTGATGAGTCAGAATATTATTCTCGTATTGATTATATTACACAAGTTTAAATGTTGTATAATGGATTGCGGTTGTTGTATATGTAATAATAGAAATAAAAATGTTTTTCTCAATTTGTATATTATTGAACTGAATACACTATTTTAAATCATGCAAATCGCATAAAATTCTATCATAATAGTAAAAGATACATTGCTTTAGACCAATACACAAACTGCATAAATTACATAAATTATTAAAAGCCTCCAAAGTCTGAAACATGCAATATTCATCATTATTAGAATAATTTTTCACTAAATCTAAAACATTTCTATAGTATGCATAAAAGTTCATTTCTTTTAAGAGGTTTACTTGATCAACCACTACACATTGATTTGCTTTCAAAATCTGAACTACATCATTTTCACAAAGCATATATTCAACATCATGTTTAGTAAGTTTTAAAAGCTTTTCATCATTGTATACGACTTGTTGTAACTTGCATGTGTCAATGATTGAATCATCGTCATTACCATTACCACCCAATGGTTGTTGCATAGTAAAGAAGTTAACTTGTTATTAAGTAGTTCCATAAGGTGATTCCACTCAACATCGCTTAAACTAATTTTATTGTTACCATCATCATTTAAGTAGCTATGTCGATTTAAATCAATTGCAGGTGTAAACTGTCGAGCTGGAGATAGACCTACTTTGATGGTATAGTATGAGAGTGGAAATGTGGTTTGTAGCAGTAAATAATGTTCACTTTTGCTAGCATGTTTAACTTTATCTAGATATTGATTGATTGCAGCATCATAATCAACATCTTCGGATGATGATGATACATCAAAATCATAATAATCACTTTCAACACTACTTTCTTCAACCATGATTGCAAAGACCTTTTGCGATACTGAAATCACGTGAAAAAAATGTTCATTATATTTTTTGTGAAACCTCTACTTCCTCGCCATTACAAATTGAATTTTTTTATCCATGAATTGTGAGAATTATCAAACCCCAACCATTTTACAAATAGACGATCTCATTTTTGACGTAACACTATTTCAACAAGAAAAACATCAGGATGTGAGGTTTTCTGCAGTTCTTCTGCATAAAATTGCCCCAAAATCGGTTCACCTTTAGAATCTTCAAGTAGATAGGTAGTAGGGTTGCCAACTTCTATTTTAACAATTTTAAAGATTTCTGTGGAATAATTTGGAATGTACCCTTTAGGAAAATCAGACATATTTCGAAATTCGGACATGGTCGCCAACTTTAAATTTTATCATCCCCGTTACTTTCAAGGCATTAAACATTGGTAAATACGTGAATTCGGTGACTTCTTTAGGCTTCATTTTAATTTTCGAATGTTTTTTGTTATTATACTGTTGAGTAATATTAGGCAATGCATCCAACCATTTACATTTACGTCTAAGGCTAAATTGTTTGAATAATTTATTCTTTAACGTTCTAATTACTCGTATAACTATGGCAGCTTTTTTTGTACTGAATGTAGAGTAATGATTAATGTTATGCGTCTTCATTAATTTTTCATATCTGCTGTTGTAAAATTCTTTACCATTATCGGTTTGTAAATTATCAGGCACACGGCCTTCGTTAAAAATGGATGTCATTGCCTGGCAAACATCAATTGCATTTTTTGATTTTAAAGGACGTGTCCATAGATATTTTGAATAACAATTTATTACCACCAACACATACCTATAATTGACATTCTACTTAAAATATTGATCAAATTCGATAAAGTCGGCTTGCCAGAGATCGTCTCTGTGTTTAATAATGGTACGTTTTCTAGGAAAATTTTTCTGGCTGCTTTATACAATTCTTCAACAACGGCAAGCTTTGACATTATATGGAAAGTGCACAATACTGGGTAACTATTATTTTTTCTCTTGATGTGCAACCGGCAGTCGAAACCGTTGACATCAATAATAATACTAACGATTGCAACCTTGCAACGTTGGAGATGATAAAGCTGGCGTTGTAGTTAGTGAGATTGAGGAGGTTATAGAGGTTGATGCTGGTGAAGTTGTTATTGTCGAGGTTGGTGATGTTGTTGAAGTTGATGTTGTTTGCACATTACACTTTTCGTCAATTCTATTCAGCAGCTGTTTGTGTAAATTACTAATACAGGTATCCACGTATCGCTTATTGGCAGCATCATAATCAGCGTGTGGTTCTATAACATTACAAATGCATATCATATCGATCATCAAATGTATAATGAAGCCGATATTTTGTGGATGAATGTGTACCAAACTTATCGATACTCATCTTTCAAAATGCTATTATGCAATGATCCCTTTTTCTCTGAGCTCTTCTTCAATACTAATTATTTCATTATTGTGACCAGTATGACCTGCCGATTTTGATGCGTATAACAATCTAAGTCGCTCCACTAGTTAGTGAGGTGTGTTCCAGTACACATAGTCCTTTGTTTTAGCGTTGACTTCTTTCAACAGACCATATCCTACTGGTGCATTTAGTATTGGTTTAATAATTTTGATGTACTTATACGATCTGGAGCCAATAATTTTGTTTTGAGGATCATAGTTCCGTTTAAGAGCGTTAGTAGCTTCTAAAATCTTTCTGTACTCTTTTTGATCATTCTTGGTATACTTTTCAGGTTTTTTTAAGTATTAAAAGTTCATATAATCTTGGAGTGCCTTTACAAGTTTTACCATTTATAACTAAATCAGTTGATGTGGGTGATGTGGTCACTAAAGCATTTTCCATACTCCAGTGATCTGTACTAGCATCGTATCGGAGGGCACTATGACCATAATCGATTTCATCTTCTGAATTTTGCATGATTAGTTCTATATATTTTCTAGGTAAAAGATGCTCATATAGCTCTAGAAATTCATTAGTAACAACATTATCATCATCATCAGCATCATCATCATCATCCTTTACTTCAACTTTAGCCAAAATGCCAAGAACAGCAACATCAGCAGAACTATCTGCAACTGCCAACTTTGATTTCAATTTATGCTTAACAGATGCATATTTTTTTGTTTTAGCAATCTGTAGTAATGGTTCAATTAGTTGGTTTATATGCTGTTTCAACCATTCGCTGAGTATCAAGTTCACCCCTCTTAAGAGCTTTAAGTTTACGCTTAATTGAACGTCTAGTTTTCGTTAATCTTTCTTTAATCGTTCTATCGGTGGACATCCATCTTGTTGGCTTGCAGATTAGAAACTGAGCTGCAGTAATGCGGTTATAGAAAGGTTATATTGTTATATAACAATCAAATCCCTTTCGATATTGTTCATAATTGAAGTCTTTTGCAATGCATAGAAAATCATATTTTTCCAACCAACATCGTGAGCACATTAATTTAAAATGATCAAAAGTCATATCGGTACCATGTTCATCATATATGGGTTTTAAATTTAAACGATCTTGTTTAAATAGGACAACTATGTTAACATTATCACGTATTAATTGTTTTGGTACTTTAGAATACGTTTGACACAGATAAAATGAATCTACACCGAATGTCGACCCTGCTGAAATATTCGCGAATTATGTCCTGATTTGAGCATGAAATATCGTCAAATATCATTATCGTATTTTTACTGATTGCTTCTGGAGGATTGACATTCTCTTTATCGCTATAGACGTAGTTCTTAATGCTCTTTATAAATTTAAAAAGTTGCTCTAAATATTTATATTTAGCTTGTTTTAACGATTTGGAATACACGCACACATTTTCAAACGTTAATCCGTGTGGTGCCTCCAATAAACTAATCATTACATTGGTCTTTCCACATCCTGATGGTCCGCATATTATCGCCCTGATTGATGTTGGAAATAAAGGTCCATGCTTTCCCACAACTTCAGATTTTAAAAAATTATGATCGTTTATACTTAATTGTTGAGGTTGTCGTATAAACTTCATATTAAGTCGAATGTTTTAATAATACTAATCAGTTGATGGCTAAACGTTGTAGAGGAAAGGGTGTTCTAAACACCTTGATAAACAAGTTACCGGTAGAGCTTCATGTACCGGGATACCAATTTTGTGGGCCAGGCACCAAGTTACGAGAACGATTAGTACGAGGCGATTTCGGCATTAACGATCTAGATAGATTGTGTCGCGATCACGATATTGCGTATGCTCAAAACCCTGACCACTTGACCGCACGACACAGAGCTGATAAAGTTCTAGCAGAAGGCGCTTGGAACCGAGTGAAATCGAACAACGCTCAGTTTGGAGAGAAAGCAACCGCTTGGGCTGTAACCAATACAATGAAAATTAAAACCAAACTGGGTATAGAAGTTACATCAAGAAGGATAAAGAGGAAAAAAAAGAGACAGTATTGTTCATTTAGAGGGGGTATATTGGCACCAATTAGAACTGCTGTAAAGCATATTGTCAAAGATTCAAATGTAAAGAAATTTATCAATATGAGTTTACTTGCTGCAAGAAAAGCAGTTAAAACCGCTGGTGGAAAAAAGAGAGTGCGATTTCCTCGAATTATTCCCATACCTAAAGCGGGAGGCTTTCTTCCATTTCTAGTGCCACTATTTACAGGTCTTTTAGCTGCAGGAGCACTAGCTAGCGGTGTTGCAGGGGTCGCTAAAACTGTCAACGATGCTTTGGCAGCCAAGAAACAATTGGAGGAAAACCGACGTCATCATGTCACCTTAGAGGATATAGCTTTAGGTAAAAAAAGTGAAGGGTTATATCTTTCATCGCGCAATAAAAAAGGATTCGCCTTATACTTAAAACCCAATCGAAAAAACTTGTAAACTTGTCACGTAGAGCGCTATTTGATTCAGCTCTAAAGAAAATGCTAAAGGTTTACCTTTCTTTAGAGAAGTATGCGTGATGCACTGCCAGCAAAGCCTCATGTTAACGAATCTGCTATTGTAAACTTAGATGACAACGTTGGAAATGGAACGCACTGGGTTGCATACAAAAAACGTGGCAAGAAAGTTATTTACTATGATAGTTTTGGAGATTTAACACCACCGCTTGAAATAGTGAGATACTTAAGAGACTGTAATCTTACTTATAATTACAATTAGGAGCAAAATTTTAATACCTCAATATGTGGTCATTTATGTTTGAACTTCTTATACAACAAATAATTTTATGGTATATAGTTGTTTGATTTTTAAATTTAATGGTAGTCATGACACAAACGTTTACGTTGACAGGTGTGGGGAACGTGCTTTCGGCCAACTATTTCCCCCCAATTGAACTTGATTCAGAATGTAAATATGGTTTAGGTTTGGTGGGGTTTTACGGATGCAACTCTGTACGCAATATTCATGCAGGTAATAACAAATTTTATTATTTGATGATAAAAAGGATAATAATAATAATGTTATTGATAACGATGATGATTATGATGCTAAAATAAAAATGATTACAATCCCACCTGGAGCATATGAAATTTCTGAACTTGGAAAATATGTAAACAATGCAATAGCTAGTTCCCCAAGTAGTACATTGAAGTTTATTCTAAAGGCTAACAATAACACATTGCAATGCGAAATGAAATCTATGTACACAGTGATTTTAAACGCAATGATGCTATTGGGCAAATACTTGGGTTCACACCTGGCATATATCAGGCAAATAAAAATCATTTCTCTCAACAATCTGTACAAATATTTGATGCGACCAATATACATGTGGAGTGTAATCTTACTGGTGGAGCGTATAGGAATAGAGAGCAGTCACATACAATTTTTGAATTTGATGTAAACGTAGAGCCTGGATATAAATTAATTAAAGAACCTGTATTCGTCACATACTTGCCTGTGATCGTCCAGCAAATAGATGACATTACGCTACGGTTGGTCAATCAAGAGGGTAAATTGGTGGACTTTGGTGCAGAGAAAGTATCTATTAGATTAGAACTTAAAAAATATGGGGCTTAAAATTTTGGTGCTAGAGTATACTCAATCAGTTCACCTCAACCTGCAGGTCAGCAAACACCTGGTGCATTAACAGATCAGGACGTTCAATTTCTAAAATATCTCGGTTATAAAGTACTTAATAAACATGGAAGGCGCAATAAGAGGGCTATTCAACAGTGTAGCATCCGAAGTTATGATTATGGAATATGATCGTCGAACATATCACCCATATACGACAAACGCCTATGGAAACTCGGATGAAATCAATATTGTTATCCAAAAAGCTGATCTTATGACAGCATTATATACTTGGAAGGCACTCTTAGTCCAACAGAAGCCCAAAATAAGGATTATGCTTTTACGAATAATGCAAAGTTGTTTCTTTTTGAAGAAATTAGATTTACGCTGGGTGATCAGGTTATTGAAACGGTTAGGTTGCCCGGAATTAACAGCACAATCAAAGGCGTTTGTTCGTATACACGCGAGCGAAGTCGTTGTATGATGCATGCAGGATGGAGTGTGGAAAATAAACCTTTACCCTTGCTTAATGAAGCTAAAGATACTTTTTGCGCTTCAATACCATTAAAGCACGTGCTTGGATTTGCTGAATGATACAAAACACCGTTGCTCAACATTCGACAAGAATTAACATTGGTACGTTCACAGTCCGATATTGTTTGTTAAGGGTAATTCTATACCAAAAATTACTCTCACAAAGGTAGTATGGAAAGCACCTACGTAATGCTCAACGATGCCACAAAATTGTTTATTTATAAAGAAATTAACAAGAATTCGCGAATACAAGTAGCTTTTCATGCACGTGACTTGTATACCTATCTAAGCCCACCGTCCACTACATCTTTGGTTTGGCCTGTTAAGAGTAGTACGGGTTTTCAGCGCCCTCAATGGATATTCGTCACCTTTCAAACCAAAAAGCGCAACCATAAGGATGCGGATGCGTCTACATTTAATCATGCAAACATTACAAATATAAAGACTAATATCAACAATAGAAGATACCCATATGAGCAGCAAAACCTTTCTTTTACCGACAACAAGTACATGGATGCTTATAATGAATATTTGAATTATCGATCTTAATATTATGAACCGTTCGAAAGTTCGGTATGCTCTCTTCTCAGTTATGAGGAGTTTAAACAGCAACCAATTTTTGTAATCAACTGCACCAGACAAAACGAAAGCATCCATAATATAGTAGCAGATTTAAAAATTGAAATTGAAGCATCTAAAGCATTTAAAGCTGAAACTGTTGCTTACTGCATGATTATGCATGACGTACTTGTTGAATATGAAGCATTTACTGGCATTATACGTAAACTTTAAAAATCGTTATTTGTTATAAAAGATGATTGAAATACATATGTAATATATTATTTAAATACCAGTGTTTTTGTTAGTATATTACTGATAGTCATGGAGGTTGTTGCTGTTCCACTCGAAGTGCTTTTAATCTTCCTTAGTTTCCCCATCAACAGGGAAGTGAGGTGTGAAGATGAAATTTACATAAACAGTGAATTTGGCTTAGAAATGGCAAAGGTTTATCTAAACAAATATGGATATATTGAAACTCATAATGTTAGTGGGGCCTCTATTGAAAATCGCAAATCGACAATTAAAATGCCTTAAAAGCATTTCAAACATATTACCAACTGCCGGTTGATGTTGAACTAAATAAAGAAACTTTAAAGTTAATGTCAAAACCTAGATGTACAAATAAAGACAATATTTCTGAAGCATACAATGTACATTAAACCAAATTGACAAAGCGTGTTTTAAATTACACAGTGTTAACAAATGATTTTCGCATCTTAGCTCGGACGGTTGAAACATTTAAAGTTTGGGCAAAACACACAAATCTTGTATTTATATACAATCCACAGAGTTATGATATATTAATAACATTCCAACAACAAAATCATTACATGAGGGCTTCAACAAACCCCAATAAGCGCTGCATGGATGATTTTGATGGACCCGGTGGTGGGTTAGCACATGCTTTCTATCCATCTAGCGATGATGTTGTGTCCGAAATACACATGGATTATGATGAGTCTTGGTATATGGAACACTCAAATTCACCACCCAGTGGATATATAAATTATTATGAGGTGCTACTTCATGAAATTGGTCATACATTAGGGTTAAGACATTCAAATAATGTTAATGCTGGTATGTATTCATATCTAGAAAATCATCATCTTGATTTACATGAGGATAATATTGCAGGAATACAGTCCATATACCCACCACCATCATCATTTACCACCGTTAAATCAACTACCAATGCTTTTAAACCTAACTCCCCCAATAAGCCAACCTCGTCGAATAAATCGCCGCTAGAACTATGTAACATTGTTATTGAACATTTTCTAATTCTAAATAAACGCATATATATGTTTTATGAAAAATGGGTTTGGATATTAGCTCTAAATAGCACTTACATTGAGCCGGCTAAGAACATAATAGATTGGCTACCTTTTCTTTCACACACGTTTAAACGTTTAGATGCCGTATATCAGAAACTAAATGGTGATGTGGCTTTCTTTAGCAACAATCAAGTATATCTGTTGCAATTTCCTAGCATGCAGCTAGTCAATGGATGGCCTAGAGCATACACTCACTTTTACATTCCTAATCGTGTTCGGGTCAATGCGGCTGTAAATACCTATACTGGACGTACATTGATATTTTATGGCGAAAATCAACTCATGAAATACGATGAATGTACTCAGCAACCCAAAGCACATTTTTTACAATCACATGCATTTTCAGATATTCCTTCGCATATTACAACCATTTTTCGATATACCAATGGTCATCTATATTTTATCAATAAAAACAAATTTCACTAATATAGTAAATTTCTAGGCAAAGTAATTCAATCTGGTCACTTTGATCTATCCATATTTAACATTTATTGTGCAAACAAAGGATTAATGCAACAACTTTACGATGTATTGACAAAGTTATTAAAATTGGACAAACTAGTGAATTCATATTTACAATCTAGCAGTATGTATGATAATTATGATGATGAAAGTTTATCGTAATGTTAAAAAATGTACAAAATATAATAAAAAATTAATTTTTTAGTTCATTTTATTTTTTACATCACATAAAAATTTATTTGGAAAAGCAACAATAATTTCATACAAAAACTTAAATTCTAAAAAATGTTGAATAAAGTAGCTGGTTCTTGATAATTTCGTAAGTGCTTGCATATTTTCCGCAACCAATTTACCTGTAGATATAATACAATCATCGTTGATTGCACCACACTGTTTGGTAAAAGAGGACGCTATGTTATTTATAAATTGATTATAGATGTAATCAATTGAAGAATCATTAATTGTAAATAAACAATCGTTAACTATGAATGTCATTGAAAATAATTTATTAATTGCTTCCTCAGAAAAAACTAGCGTAGCACTACCATTATAACTTATTCCAATATATAGAAAGTTGCTACAGATATCGTAAATTGCATTCATTTTAATGCTATAACCAATAGATATTTCTTGATTACTATATTCAGTTTTTTTGTAGAAATAGCATATTACGTAGGAAATGTTCGCTTTTAAACTTGAAATTTTATTCCATTCCTTATCATTAAAACATAGAAAGCTTTGTGAAGCAATAACATTAGACATCTGCACTACTGCATTTAGTTCATACCGCGTTGAAATACCAACTTCCAGTAATAAACCCAAATCCAAATCTAAAAATGTTGACCATGTTGATACTAATACCTCACGATCCTTATTAAATGCTGTAGGACGTGTTGATTTTAGTGATAACTCTGCGTTTGTATCAGCCCATAAAAATTTGCATTATCATTTTGAATTGCATCGATCAATAAACAATTTGCATCGTCATCATTCTTATTTAAGTTTCTCTTAACTGTTGCAGCATACATGTTTCTACTTTGAACACAAAACTCTAACTACTTAAGATGGTGGATTTTTCCGGTTGAATTATTGATTATAAGTATTGATCGAATATTTCAGTACAATTGCATTTTCAACTGCACAAATGAATGATGAACAATGTCTAGAGTGTTACAAACATTTGGAAGTGTTGGGGTAATTCCACTCCTTAGTTCGTGTAAAGAAGGTGGACACCCCAAAGCTTCAACATTGATGATGTTGGGGTTAGAAAATTCGGACATTAACCATGTTCGTTTTTGTATCCCCTTCACATATATATGCGTCGCTTTATTAAATGTTGGGTCCAATAGATGTCGCAAGCAATCATAAGGTAACTTACCATCCTCAGACTTAATTCCATGGAATTTTTCTATTAGCCATGCATTTTGACGTTTATTGTTGCTCAATAATTGATCCCATGGATGCGGTGGTTTTAATATATATGTACTTACATCATTTGATGATGCCAATTTAACAATGGCCACTTCTTTAAATATGAATTTATTGTTTACAGTTTTAAACTTTTGAACATCTACCACTATTGAAGTATTCATTTTAGGCAATATTGGCGCTGGCTGTTCAATAACAAACAGAAACTAACATCTTAACTCAATGTCTTCATATTTATATGCTTTGCAACTAGTTTCCTTACATAAAAACAACGTCATTATTTTCAGAATTTATGTGCCTGTATAATTATATACAATCCCATTATATTTAATTTATGCATTGAAACATTCCAATGTGGTTATAAAATTATTCATGTTTTGTAGAAAAACCATTAAAATTTACATTTTAATCTCATGTGCAACTTTGTAACATTGATGTTAATGAATGCTATTATTAACTTCTATCGTTTGAGAATGACGCAAAGAAAGAAAACCTGATGCTACACCTTGAGTTATAAAAAGTTAATACATGTAAATTCTTCAAAAATTAGTATGCTAAATACAGCCTTGATGTTTCCTTCTGAACAAATAACTACATCAATTTGCATATATCAAACAGGATCAATATTTTTGAATAATAACGGTTGATATTAAACTGAGACTGATTATTTTTAAAATTCTATACTTGTACGCTTATATTTTACAATCTGACATTTGAAAAATTTCAGTGTGAATATAAAATTATTCATGTTTTAGCAATAAAAATTAAAATATAACCTTGCTTACAACTTTATAACATTTCATATAGGTATTCTAAATAAAAAAGGTTAAGCGTTCTATGTATATATAATACAACAAATTTAACTATTAACTAACAAAATGAAACCAACAGCATTGGTAGCACCATATAATAAAGCGTGGGGTGCCGTGGTTCGCGAAGCCGACGGTAAAGCGCAGGATGCTAAGGCTTTTAAACCCGTAAGTAAAAAATATTTATTTGTATAAACTAATTTTCATTTTATATTTACTACTGAAAAATTGTTGTATAATAAAACTTAGGTTCATTTCTTTGTATTGTTACAGTAATATGCGGTATACGGAGGTGGCCGTTAGACGAACGCCGTCACCATCACAACCACGGCCCCCAGAACTTAAAGAAAATGAAGATCTTTTAAATTTATTAAATGAATTTTATGGAAAATATTTACTAAATAAATATATTAATGAAACACATATTTTCTAAATGATATTGGAAGGCTATTATTATTAAGTTCTATAGTTTGAAAGTGACGTAAAACCTTGATGCTACACCTTAAGTTATAAAAGTTAATACATGCAAAATAAAGGGTGGTATAATTTGCATATATTTTAAATTCATACTGATATAATTAAAAGATTATATGTTAGATCCGACTGTAAGTTTAGTCTAAATGTATAAATTATTTTGGGATGATGTAACCAAGAAGAAAATTTACGGCATACCTGTGTTAACATGTTTTTGCAACCACACCTTATGTTAATTGAATCCATTATATTAAAAGTTGAATATCGGCATGATTTGCATATATATTACTAGAGAGCTGTAATTCCAATAAAAAAACACGAGGTTATATTCGACTGCGAATTCTTGTTATTTTATCTTGACATTGAAATTGTGAGAAGTGAACGACTTTTTTTACAAGATTTTACATGCAGACGCTTAAAAATTTGATCCCCATTATATAACATTTCGTATATTTTCTAAATTTTATTTGCTACCTCATACAAAACGCAGCTCCTCAGGAGAGCTAAAAAAATTCTTTACCACTTGCACGCGTTTGCTTAATATAACAAAATTCTTCACCGCGGCGTTTTAATTTTTAGCTTAACCTACCCAGAAAAATCTCCGAAGCGGCCAAGAACCAACACGAGGTCTCCGTTCTACACACACTCACACCATTTTGAAAAATGTATAACACTTTTCCCATCTTATTTAATATTTAACAAGGGAACGCTGCTAAAAAATTTTCTTAAGAAAATATCTCCACCCCCGCGCACGCGCATCCCCCACGACAAAAATCTAACGACCCCCCAAACGCACACCCCGAGAACAAAGACCTAATGACTCCTCAAAGTACCAAATTTACATACAAAGACAATTTTGTTCTCAAAGCGGCGTATACATATCTTGTTGTACGTTTTGTTTCTCAAAGCGGCTTAGCTATTCATTTTGTTCTCAAATCGGCGTATACATATCTTGCTGTGCATTTTGTTCCTCAAAGCGGCTTAGCCTACCTACTCTTAGGACAACCTAGTGCAAGCATATCAGTTACAACGTTTTGCATTAGATAGGTTTCCATCCATTTTTTCTTTTCTAGACCATTCACACATACTTCTTTACCGGGTCTGATAATTTGCTTCAAATAAAGCGCTATATATGATGAAACCATTCCAGCCGTTGAAGATTCATCCCAAGAAAGACTATGAATATTCCTTGTCACCCAGTCGTTATGTTTTATATGATCTTGGCTTAAACAACTAGACTGCATTGGCAGTTTAATAATTTGATGCCAAACAACACCTTCCAACAAGTCCAAAACCGCAATTTCTTTGCACACAAACTCGTTTTTCCTGTATTTAAGTCCCTGAATATTAATTATTCACATGTTTGTATATGTACCTACATATGTAAATATGCAGTAAACTTCGACTAATTAAATTAATATTAGGAGCAATCTCCTTATATAGCAGATTACCAACATCTGCGTACTTTGCTAACCTACTTTTCAACCTATCACAAGAGTAAACACATTTTGAATTGAAACCGGCCTATGTGTATTTGCAGAGTGGTTGCACTTTGAATTCAAACCGGCCTTAGCATATTGTGCATCTGACCTACTTTTAAACTTCTCGCTAGAATTCAAAACAGCTCCGCATTTTTCTGCACGCATCTACATTCTTTCAATGTAGCATACGTGTGAACACGTTTTGAAGTCAAACCGGCCTATGTGTATTTGCAGTCTCTAAATAAAAGTAAAAAACATAAATCAGAATCCACTTTAATTAAATACAGCATTCTTTATACAATTGACTTAGATGTGATATTTTGAATCTGACCTACTTTATAACTTCTCGCTAGAGAACATTTAATGCGAATTCAAAACAGCTCCACATTTTTTGCATGCACCTTCATCTTTTTTTCAACGTAGCATACGTGTGGACACGTTTTGAACTCAAACCGGCTTATGTGTATTTACAGCCTCTAAACAAAAGTAAAAAACATAGATCAGAATCCACTTTAATTAAGTACAATTGATTTAGATGCGATATTTTGCATCTGACCTACTTTATAACTTCTCGCTAGAGAACATCTAATACGAATTCAAAACAGCTCCACATTTTTTCTACACGTACGTACATTTTTCAACGTAGCATACGTGTGGACGCGTTTTGAAGTCAGACCGGCCTATGAGTATTTGCAGAGTAACCCATCTGACCCACTTTATAACTTCTCGCAAGAGAACCGAATTCAAAACAGCTCTACATTTTTTCTGCACGCACCTGCATTTTTTTTCAATGTAGCATACGTGTGTGATATTATGAATCTGACCTACTTTATAAGTTCTCGCTAGAGAACATCTAATGCAAATTCAAAACAGCTCCACATTTTTTACATGCACCTACATTTTTTTCAACGTAGCATACGTGTGGACACGTTTTGAAGTCAACTGGCCTATGTATATTTGCAGCCTCTAAACAAAAGTATAAACATAAATCAGAATCCACTTTAATTAATACAGCATTCTTTATACAATTGACTTAGATGTGATATTTTGAATCTGACCTACTTTATAACTTCTCGCTAGAGAACATCTAATGCGAATTCAAAACAGCTCCTCATTTTTTGCATGCACCTACATTTCTTCAACGTAGCGTACGTGTGGACACGTTTTGAAGTCAAACCGGCCTATTTGTATTTGCAACCTCTAAGCAAAAGTAAAAAATATAAATCAGAATTCACTTTAATTAAATACAATTGACTTAGAAGCGATATTTTGCATCTGACCTACTTTATAACTTCTCGCTAGAGAACCGAATTCAAAACAGCTCCACATTTTTTCTGCACGCACTTACATTTTTCAACGTAGCATACGTGTGTTTTAAAGTCACACACGTATGTTCCATTGAAAGTAATATAAGGCCGGTCTGACTTCAAAACGTGTTCACGCGTATGTTACATTGAAAGTAATATAAGGCCTGTTTGACTTCAAAACGTGTCCACACGTATGTTGCATTAAAACTTTCAATGGAAAAACATACGCGTGCAGCGTTTTGAAGTTAGACCGGCCTTACATTACTACGGACGAGTTACTCCGCGCAGATTTGCTTCTTCTGAATTTGATTAACTTGGTTCTTCAGGAATAAGTTTTGGTATGTTGTGCTATGTGATCTTGACTTAGTCGGCTGTAACCAGTATGGGACCAGAGCGGAACGTCCAACGAATTCTTTTTCTGTAAGTTTATAAAGTCACTCATCGCATAATTGGAGATGTTACCGTGTGAAATTAAACTTACGGTCCTATCGTCGGAAATGATACAGGGACAACAGTTATCGGTTGAGTATTTATTAAACAAAAAATTTTTATATAAAATTGAAGATACTCCATTGTATAGGTGCGACGTTTCTTCCTAATAATATTTGTTTTTCAGCGGCGGAAAGAAACGTGTTTCAACCTGTTGCCTGTTCTAATTTATTGCTGTAACCATGTAAGTAATTATGTGTTCTGTTGTTCTATTAATTTTGAAAGAAACGGACGTTGGCAGCCAAGCAACTAAGACCATTCATAATGTTTTTGTTAATTCTTATTTTAGACTAAAAATTAAATTGAGGTAGTTGAGTGAAGTAATTATTTTGCGTAGATTTTGTGTACTATGTAAATGTAAGTCCACCCAGATTTTAGATAAATATTTTATTTTGCGAGTTGGTTTCCCATTTTTTAACCTGTTTTCTTAAAGCTTTCTATATAAATTTCTTCTTTGAGGTTTTCTTTTTCATTGTGTGTGATCCATCCCACTCTACGACGCCTTTAGCTAGGATAATATTAATTCTTTCGATTCTACTTTGTTTTTGTTGCGGTACCCGGTGCAGGCTACTGTTAATTTGCTTACTGTACTTTACTTTTCCCTTTTCCGCGAGGATTTCCGTAAAACGCTAATAGTTTTTCTGGTGTATTTGTTTTTGTTTGTGATTCAACCGTTCCATAGTTATAAACATTTTAAAAAATGGCGATAAACAAACTTCTCAATTTTTGAGATTTTTCAAATCTGCTGCTTCCATCTGATTATGAATAGTTTGTAGCTGTTTCTAGTGATTTTGCTTTCGTTCGTAGATCAACCATTTCGTAGTTATCAATATTTAAAAAATGACCAAAGACAAGCTTTTAAATTTTTAAGATTTTTCAAATTCACTTCTTCCAGGTGATTCAGAATAGTTTGTAGTTATTTTAGTGGTTTTGCTTTCGTTTGTAGTTCAACCGTTTCATAGTTATAAACATTTAAAAATGACCAAGAACAAACCTTACAATTTTTAAGGTTTTTCAATCCGCTCTTCCAAGTGATTAGAGTCGTTTGTTGTTGTTTCTAGTGATTTTTCTGTCGTTCGTAGTTCAACCATTTAATAGTTCAAAACATTGTAAAAATGACCAAGAACAAGCCTTGCAATTTTAAAGATTTTTCAAATCCGCTTCTTCCAAGTGATTAGAATCGTTGTAGTTCTTTCTAGTGATTTTGCTTTTGTTCGTAGTTCAACCATTTCATAGTTATAAACATTTAAAAATGACCAAGTACAAACATTTTAATTTTTAAGAGTTTTCAAATTCCCTTCTTCCAATTGATTCAAAATCGTTTGTAGTTGTTTCTGGTGATTTTACTTTCGTTTGTAGTGCAACCGTTCCATAGTTATAAACTTTTAAACAAATGACCAAGATCAAAGTTATCTTCAAGTATAAGATTCTTAAAATTCTCTTCCTCCAGGTGATTCGGAATAGCTTGTGGTTGTTTCCACTGATTTTGCTTTTGTTTGTACTTTAACCGTTCCGTAGTTATAAACATTTAAAGAAATGACCGAGAACAAATTATATCAATTTTAAAAATTTTCAAATCTGTTTCTTCTAGGTGATTTAGAGATGTATGTAGTTGTTTCTAGTGATTTTGCTTTCGTTTGTAGTTCAACCGTTTCATAGTTATGAACATTTAGAAAATGGCCAAGAACAAACTTTTCTAATTTTAAAGATTTCTCAAATCCGATTCTTCCACGTGATTTAGATTCGTTTGTAGTAGTTTCTAGTGGTTTTGCTTTTGTTTTTAGTTCAACTTTTCCATAGTTATTAACATTTAGAAAATGGCCAAGAACAAACTGTTCAGTTTTTAAGATTTTTTAAATCTTCTCCTTCCAAGTGATTCAGAATCGTTTGTAGTTGTTTCTAGTGATTTCGCTTTCGTTTCTAGTCAACCCTTTCAAACATTACTACATACTTACAATAAACGAAAATGTAAGTTTGCCATTTTTTAAGAAATCTCACATCTGCTTACGCAGTTCTCTTTAGAATCCTTTGAAGTTGCGTGTAGTGAGATTTCCTTTTTATTTGTAGCTGTGCGTTTAATTTGCAGTATTATCATTGTTTCTTCATGTGCTCTAGATTAGGACGAATAAACGTTCTTCAGTAAGCATATTAAACATAAGATGTTAATTTAATAGACCGTTAAGGTAGTGCAGAAGTGATACGGCAAAGTATAAGTAGACCGTGCAATTTGACAACGGTTTTGTCTTATCCTGCATAGTCCATAGCAATTCCTGCCGAAATAAAAATGCCTCTTAAAGCTAAGAAGAGCATATCAGAAATTTACGAAGCTGTGAAGGACAATACCTTTTGTCTTAATAATGATTCAATCTGGCAAACGGCATCAGATTTGTTAGATGAAGTAATGAATAAATGTTACATGTATATCATGCAAGATAGAAATGGTATCTAAATTATGTTATATGGAAAGAATATTTGTTTTCTTCAAGTTTGATATCGAACCTAATACTTTTGAAAATGTATCCGATCAAAGTATTTATTCAAATTAGTCCATGAAGAAGTCAAATTTGTGTCTCCGTTACGCGCGAATGTGAGTGTATATTAAAATGGGTATGGGATAAAATTGATCCGTGCATTGTGCCATATAAAAATCGCGCGGTGAAGTATTAAAACCTGACTGGTTCGATATCATTTAGGACCATATATATGCAGCCAATTAATACTTCTATGTGCTTTCCATCTCAAGAATGCAAAAATAAATCACACTCCCGTTGATATTTTTTACAAATTAAAAGAAACTGTTTCGAATGTAGTTCTAAAATTAATATTTATACATACGATGAACTAACTTCCGAAGGTGTACGTGTACAAATTTCTACTTATGACACTCAAGGCGTTATTTACACGAAGAAACGGCAATTACGAGAAAGTAAGAGAAAGAACGTCGTGAGAGAGGTAATTGAAACATCAACGTACACGTGGTGTAGAGATAAGGTCAATGAATTAATGAAGTTTGCTGATATGGAATCAACAAATTTATACTAGGAGGATGTTCTTCGTAAAGCAAAACAATTATATCAAGACGAAGAATGGAGAGTATCCAAAGCGAAAAATCTCACTTCACCCCTGATAAAAATTAAATATAGTTTAGAATATGCAGGTTGTATTCAACAAATAGGCATCGATAGATTTTATACAATATACTGGAGCTCAAAACAAATTTTGTTGTTTAAGGAATTTAAGTTAAACGATTATACATGCAGCATCAGTATTTATGCCACTGGATTGTTAGTAAAATCTCTTTCGAAACCGGCTGGTTCTAAAAGTCCCATTTTCTTATACCAAGCAGTAATATCGTTAAATGGAAAGATTTTATCTGGTTTTTAAATGATATCTGAAAAACACGATGCAAACATGCTGACATTGGACGAGAGTGACTGCGTTCAGTTGTGCCGTGTCCTAAGTAAGTAGTAAGGGACCTTTTGCTGGCACTCCTTAATGCTATTTCCTTTTATCTAATAATACCGACTTACAGACATACATTAACGGTTGCACACTGAGAAAAGTGATTTGGTTGATACAACCAATACTGTTGTTTTGAAGAGTAAAGCATTTGATCAAGTATTTTTTAGTCGTTCTAAACGAAACTATATTCACTGAACCGCTTGTAGATGGTTAAACGAACATCAAAAATTAGTTGACTTAAATTTGTTTGTTTGAATGCATAATAACAGTTGGTTAATAAAAGAATGCAAAAGTGAATTTTATTGAACATCAGTCGTATTTAATACAAACTAATATTGTCAACAAATTGTATATTTTAGTCCAATACTACATTAATGTTGAAAAAAATCTATTTTAGTTAAATGAATGCTGAAAAAAGTGTCAAATGAACACGTTTTGTAACAAATTTAACATTGAAACAAACGTACTCTAGCTTGTTGATTTAAATAAACTACGATTGCCAAATCAAACGTCGAGGTTATTTGTTGAACGCAATGGTATTTAGTACGTCTTCGATGCTGCGTCTTGGATGTACAGCGCGCGCACATTATATCTTTAATATACTGCTAACATTCGACTGCGACACGTCAACATGGCGTCAAGCGCTACTTAGCATTGTTTATTGTGTTAGTTTCCATAAAAGTTTTTCAACTAACTATAAAAATACATGGAAGATAAATTTTGTATGCTGTACTATGTTTAAACAAAATCTTTTCGTCTAAAAACACGTAAGTTCCTTGTTTATAAATTGGTCTCATTGCCCATAACTAAATGCCGTTGTTTTTAGCATTCAACTATATAAGCGAACGTCTAACTTCAAAGACCAATGGCAACCTCAAGGAATAAACAAACTTTCAATAATCTTCTTAATCTTCTTTGGGGATTAAACCACTCATAGTTTTTAAAATTATCTTTATTAACGCTTCGATCCATGACCTAGGAACCTAGGATCGTTTTTAAAATAATAAAAACTTCAAGTTTGACATTTATGACATAAATTGAAGGTGACTTTGATTTATTGATGTTCGAAATATTTGGTTTGAGTACACTAAGCAAAAATTTTTTAAAGTTTAAATGAATGATTGCCTTCAATTTGTGTTACGGCCTGGGACCGACTTTTTTTAGGTAGCCAATACGCTTAACATGAAATCAGCTAATTAATTTTTATTGGTGAATTTTATATAAATTCAATAACTTGGGAATTGGAAAACATTTTTTAACATGTTTCTATTTATACAATTGAGAGAATGGTTATTAAAGAAGTGTACGATTGCATTATTAAAAGGCTTAAGTAGTCGTTTTTTTATATTTATTTTGAAGGGGAAAATCATTATGATTTAGGCTACCTCTTTGGTAGATTTTAACATGGTTCTGAGGCGACCTTATGGCGGGTTTACAATTGTCAGATACCAATGTTGTTCTATGAAGGTTGTATATGGATCTGAGGCGACCCTATGGCGGGTTTACACTTGTCAGATACCAATACTGTTTAACGGAGATTGTATATGGTTGTGAGGTAACCCTATTGCGGGTTTACACTTGTCAGATACCAATGCTGTTTTACAGGGGTTGTTAATATGCTTCATCATGATCATCATTGGATCTTCATCTCAAAACTGGTTGGACACGTACCTGCACCTATTTATATTTTGAGCTAGCTTACATAGTTCTCTGAAATTCTCACACAGCATGTATATAGCTCGTTTCTCTTCTATTGTTTTCTAATTTTATGTCTTATTTCACCGAGATTCAGTGAAGGGGGTTAAGCAACCTGTGGCTACCAATATCCCCCAACACTTAGATATTTGCCGAAAAAATGGTTTTCTAGTTAATATGCTTATTGTTATATAATTAGTTATTGTATGTATAAATAGAAATCATGTATGTAGGCTGTATTTCATGTTAATATCGCAAGGAAAACCCAGGAAAAACTTGCAATGCTACCTAGATATTGTGGGCATTTGATTTTCATTTGTTATTTCATTTAGTAATGGAATCCATTGTTTACTGAAAGTTACGGATTCGTTTGCAACACAGTTATTTTTATGTAAGGTTATATAAGCAGCTTCTTTGATTTTGCGTTTTTGGTGGTTTTCTTCTTTGTCGATAATTTTTGCGTCCTCACATTTTATTTTATGACTGGAGTCCCATGCATGTTGGCAAATCATGGATTTTTCAAATTTTCTATTTTTTATATATGATTTATGTTCTTTTTAATCGAACTTCAAATGGTCTGGAACTTTCCCCTATATAAAACTTATTACATTCGCACGGTATTCTGTAGATACAATTTTTTGAACTTTGTATTGCGTTTTTGGGTTTTATTTTTGTTAATTGTGCTCTTAGTGTATTGTTAGTTCTAAATACTGTTTTAATTCTAAATTTGTTTCCTATTCTTTGAATTTTTTTGGAGAATCCTCTTATGTATGGTATTGAGAGCATTTTGTGGTGTGTATCGTTGTTTTTTGTTTTCTTTTTCTTTATTTTTAGGGTTTTTATTCATTTCTTTCTCTATTATTCTTTTAGGATATTTGTTTTCTATAAGTGTACATTTGATTAGGTCTTTCTCTTTCTTTAAAATTTCTTCGTTTGATGATATTAATTTTGCTCTATCATACATGGTTTTGATAATTCCTCGTTTGACACAGTGTGGGTGGTTTGAATCGAAGTTTAAGTATCTGTTTGTGTGCGTTGGTTTTCTATATACCGAAGTATTAATTGTTGTATCGTTTTTGCTAACTAGAATATCTAAAAACGGAAGTTTTCCATGTTGTTCTAATTCA
The DNA here is from genome assembly GCA_036346225.1 of Platerodrilus igneus. Taxonomy (NCBI): domain Eukaryota; kingdom Metazoa; phylum Arthropoda; class Insecta; order Coleoptera; family Lycidae; genus Platerodrilus; species Platerodrilus igneus. The sequence goes on along the minus strand of JARFIW010001663.1, from coordinate 151,584 downwards.
TATGTGAATTTAATAGTCGGTTCTATTTCGTTAATTGACTGTACAAAGTTTTTAATTAGTTCTGTATTACGAGGCCAAATAGCATAGATATCATCTACGTATCTCCACCAGATTAGTGGTTTCAATTCTTGTGTGAATATTACATCTTTTTCGAATTCCTCCATGAATATATTACTAAAGATTGGTGATAGTGGACTTCCCATTGCCATTCCGAAGCTTTGTTTGTAAAATTGATCATTTATTTGAAAATATGTGGTATTGACGCATAAACCAAGTAATTCCATAATCGATGATATGCTTAGTTTTGTTCTTTCTTTAAGATTGCCATCTTTTTCTAGTTTGTTTTTTATAATATTAAGCGTTTTGTTTATAGGGACATTTGTGAAGAGATTTACTACATCAAAGCTTACCATTGTGTGTGTATTTTCAATTTTTATGTTTGATAATTTTTCTAAAAAATGTTGGTTGTTTTTAATGAAAGAATCCGTTTTGCCTGCTAATGGATTTATAATTTTAGTAGAAATTTTGCTAAATTATGGCATGGTGAATTTATGGAGCTTACGATAGGTCTTAAAGGAATGTCTTTTTTATGAATTTTTGGTAGACCGTAAAAGTGGGGTGGTTTACTGTAATGTGGGACCAGTTTACTTCTTTCTTTGTCTTCGAATTCATTTTTAAATTTAAATAGGGTTTTGTATATTTTATTTTCAATTGATTTTGTTGGGTCCGTTTCTAAACTGGTGTAATTCTCAGTATTCAATAGTTTGTTGACTTTTGTGTTGTAATCGTTTTTATTCATTATTACTGTTGCATTGCCTTTGTCAGCAGGTAGAATTATAATTGAATTATCATTTTTTAGATTGCGAATTGCTTTTATTTCGTTAGTACCTACATTTGCTTTATTTTGTGATTCTTTTCTATTTCGATTTTGCATCGTACTCTAAATTCGTTTGCTTGATCTTCTTCAAGTTGGTTTGCTGTTTTCTCAATACAGCTAATTATTTCAAAGGTTGGTATTGATTTTGGCGTTACTGCAAAGTTAAGGCCTTTTGAAAGAATTGATTTTTCTGTGTCGTTAATAGTTCTGTTTGATAAATTTATCACGGTGTTTAGTATGGTGTTGCTGTTTTCTAACGTTTTAGTTTGTGTGCTATTTTTTTCTATAAATAGGTTATTAAATTTCTTTATGTGAATTTCTTTTTGTTTGGAAAATACTGATTCGTAGTAGGTTTTTGCACTAACGAGAATTTTATCAAAATCATATTTTGTTATTTTTATTCGTATGAAATTTATAATGCCCTCAATATCTTGTTTTAACTTATAAATAATGTGTCGGTGGTTTTGTAGTCTTTCCCTCATCATACTGTAGCTTGTTCTTTCGAGAATCCTCGATAGTTTATTGCTTATCTTTCCAAATTTGATTCTAAATCCTTTTGGTATTATTTCGTTGTTTCTGCATTTTATTAGGAATGTGAGTGAATTTTTGGAATGCAAAAGCTTTAGGTTTAGATTGTCCAACTGTCTAAAACAAATACAAATTTCAGGCCCATACCTGACTTGTAAATACTCCCTGTATGTTTGTTGTGGTTTGTTTAGTATTCTTCTTAATCTTTTTTGGGGATTAAACCACTCATAGTTTTTAAAATTATCTTTATTAACGTTTCGATCTATGACCTAGGATCGTTTTCAAAATAATAAAAACTTCAAGTTTGACATTTATGACATAAATTGAAGGTGACTTTGATTTATTGATGTTCGAAATATTTGGTTTGAGTACACTAAGCAAAAAATTTTTAAAGTTTAAATGAATGATTGCCTTCAATTTGTGTTACGGCCTGGGACCGACTTTTTTAGGTAGCCAATACGCTTAACGTGAAATCAGCTGATTAATTTTTATTGGTGAATTTTATATAAATTTAATAACTTGGGAATTGGAAAACATTTTTTAACATGTTTCAATTTATACAATTGAGAGAATGGTTATTAAAGAAGTGTGCGATTGCATTATTAAAAGGCTTAAGTAGTCGTTTTTTTATATTTATTTTGAAGGGGAAAATCATTATGATTTAGGCTACCTCTTTGGTAGATTTTAACATGGTTCTGAGGCGACCTTATGGCGGGTTTACACTTGTCAGATACCAATGTTGTTCTATGAATGTTGTATATGGATCTGAGGCGACCCTATGGCGGGTTTACACTTGTCAGATACCAATACTGTTTAACGGAGATTGTATATGGTTGTGAGGTAACCTTATTGCGGGTTTACACTTGTCAGATACCAATGCTGTTTTACAGGGGTTGTTAATATGCTTCATCATCATCATCATTGGATCTTCATCTCAAAACTGGTTGGACACGTACCTGCACTTATTTATATTCTGAGCTAGCTTACATAGTTCTCTGAAATTCTCACACAGCATGTATATAGCTCGTTTCTCTTCTATTGTTTTCTAATTTTATGTCTTATTTCACCGAGATTCAGTGAAGGAGGTTAAGCAACCTGTGGCTACCAATTGTAAATAAAATATACAAAACCCTATTTAAATTTAAAAATGAATTCGAAGACAAAGAAAGAAGTAAACTGGTCCACATTACAGTAAACCACCCCACTTTTACGGTCTACCAAAAATTCATAAAAAAGGCATTCCTTTAAGACCTATCGTAAGCTCCATAAATTCACCATGCCATAATTTAGCAAAATTTCTACTAAAAATTATAAATCCATTAGCAGGCAAAACGGATTCTTTCATTAAAAACAACCAACATTTTTAGAAAATTATCAAACATAAAATTGAAAATACACACACAATGGTAAGCTTTGATGTAGTAAATCTCTTCACAAATGTCCCTATAAAAAAACGCTTAATATTATAAAAACAAACTAGAAAAGATGGCAATCTTAAAGAAAGAACAAAACTAAGCATATCATCGATTATGGAATTACTTGGTTTATGCGTCAATACCACATATTTTCAAATAAATGATCAATTCTACAAACAAAGCTTCGGAATGGCAATGGGAAGTTCCACTATCACCAATCTTTAGTAATATATTCATGGAGGAATTCGAAAAGATGTAATATTCACACAAGAATTGAAACCACTAATCTGGTGGAGATACGTAGATGATGTCTATGCTATTTGGCTTCATAATACAGAACTAATTAAAAACTTTGTACAGTCAATTAACGAAATAGAACCGACTATTAAATTCACATATGAATTAGAACAACATGGAAAACTTCCGTTTTAGATATTCTAGTTAGCAAAACGATACAACAATTAATACATCGGTATATAGAAAACCAACGCACACAAACAGATACTTAAACTTCGATTCAAACCACCCACACTGTGTCAAACGAGGAATTATCAAAACCATGTATGATAAAGCAAAATTAATATCATCAAACGAAGAAATTTTAAAGAAAGAGAAAGACCTAATCAGATGTACACTTATAGAAAACAAATATCCTAAAAGAATAATAGAGAAAGAAATGAATAAAAACCCTAAAAATAAAGGAAAAGAAAACAAAACAACGATACACACCACAAAATGCTCTCAATACCATACATAAAAGATTCTCCGAAAAATTCAAAGAATAGGAAACAAATTTAGAATTAAAACAGTATTTAGAACCAACAATACACTAAGAGCACAATTAACAAAAACAAAACCAAAAACGCAATACAAAGTTCAAAAATTGTATCTACAAAATACCGTGCGAATGTAATAAGTTTATATAGGGAAAGTTCCAGACCATTTGAAGTTCGATTAAAAGAACATAAATCATATATAAAAAATAGAAAATTTAAAAAATCCATGATTTGCCAACATGCAAGGGGCTCCAGTCATAAAATAAAATGGGAGAACGCAAAAATTATCGACAAAGAAGAAAACCACCAAAAACGCAAAATCAAAGAAGCTGCTTATATAACCTTACATAAAAATAACTGTGTTGCAAACGAATCCGTAACTTTCAGTAAACAATGGATTCCATTACTAAAAGAAATAACAAATGAAAATCAAATGCCCACAATATCTAGGTAGCATTGCAAGTTTTTCCTGGGTTTTCCTTGCGATATTAACATGAAATACAGCCTACATACATGATTTCTATTTATACATACAATAACTAATTATATAACAATAAGCATATTAACTAGAAAACCATTTTTTCGGCAAATATCTAAGTGTTGGGGGATATTAGTAGCCACAGGTTGCTTAACCCCCTTCACTGAATCTCGGTGAAATAAGACATAAAATTAGAAAACAATAGAAAAGAAACGAGCTATATACATGCTGTGTGAGAATTTCAGAGAACTATGTAAGCTAGCTCAAAATATAAATAAGTGCAGGTACGTGTGCAACCAGTTTTGAGATGAAGATCCAATGATGATGATGATGAAGCATATTAACAACCCCTGTAAAACAGCATTGGTATCTGACAAGTGTAAACCCGCAATAGGGTTACCTCACAACCATATACAATCTCCGTTAAACAGTATTGGTATCTGACAAGTGTAAACCCGCCATAGGGTCGCCTCAGATCCATATACAACCTTCATAGAACAATATTGGTATCTGACAAGTGTAAACCCGCCATAAGGTTGCCTCAGAACCATGTTAAAATCTACCAAAGGGGTAGCCTAAATCATAATGATTTTCCCCTTCAAAATAAATATAAAAAAACGACTACTTAAGCCTTTTAATAATGCAATCGCACACTTCTTTAATAACCATTCTCTCAATTGTATAAATAAAAACATGTTAAAAAATGTTTTCCAATTCCCAAGTTATTGAATTTATATAAAATTCACCAATAAAAATTAATCAGCTGATTTCACGTTAAGCGTATTGGCTACCTAAAAAAAGTCGGTCCCAGGCCGTAACACAAATTGAAGGCAATCATTCATTTAAACTTTAAAAAATTTTTGCTTAGTGTACTCAAACCAAATATTTCGAACATCAATAAATCAAAGTCACCTTCAATTTATGTCATAAATGTCAAACTTGAAGTTTTTATTATTTTGAAAACAAACCTAGGTCATGGATCGAAACGTTAATAAAGATAATTTTAAAAACTATGAGTGGTTTAATCCCCAAAGAAGATTAAGAAGAATACTAAACAAACCACAACAAACATACAGGGAGTATTTTCAATAATCAGTGTCAGTTTTATAAAATTGGAGTGGAAGCTAAACTGAAAATTATGCAAGATGAACTAGAGTTAATGTAACATTAAAGGTGAGATTTGATTCAATATCCAACTTAATAATGTGACTGAATGAAGTTATTATAAAACAATATTTTTTAAAATCTGTTAGGGATGAACAAACTCATTTGTTGATCGCCAAGTTGTATTAAGCCGGAATCAATAAAGCTGGATATTGAATCAAACTATCTTGGATGTTTAAACTAATTCTATTTCTAAACAATGTACAACGCAACGAAATGATTGATTTGACAGCTAAATGTTTCAATTCAACACAATAAAAGTTTGATTAAACCAAAAATGTTATTACTTGAACCCTTATTAGCCACTTAGCTTAATAATTATTATCTGCTCAACATATGGGTTAGTTAAACCAATGACGCTTTTTGGTTAGTGGAAAGATTTATATAGGTTGTTTTAATGCTGCAAACCCTTTCAAGTATTTGCTTCAATGATTTTTATATGTAAGTGGGATATCCCAACGTGTTGATTTAACATAACAGTTTATTTGGTAAAAGTATTAAATAATTCAAATCAAACCTACAAGCAATTGAAGGAACGATACCTAACATTCTAGTTACATTAATAGCGATTTGAGTAAATACCATAATTATTGTAGTACAAATTTAGGTTTGTTTGCTTCAAAATCGGTTTTCCAACATTTCATTATGTTCTATTTAATGCATATAGATCATTATTTATATACAAACCAAAATTCTAATTGAATCAACTAATTTTCAGTTGAAGCAACAAAATTCTTTTCTCAGTGCATGAATACGTTTTGAGACTCTAATAAATTAAAACTTAACTGTATCATTCGTATTGATATTGCACATTTAATAAATTTAATTTGCCGATGGCCCTGTTTAACACATACACAAGCCTGTGTTAAAGATTTTTTGTACAATGTATTGGATTGTTATCGAAATGTACCACTATTGATGATTTCATTAGTCTGTATACACATGTACTTACTGTATAGGAATAAAAACCAATTAAAAAAAATAAAACAGGTAAAAAAAGAAGAAATTAAACGTACAGCAACAAATAAAACGGACACAGCAATAAAAGCAAATTCAAACAATTGTAAATAGGCTAAGCTGATTAGCGATATTTTATATATTGGCTAAGTTAGCTCTTGACAAATTGTTTCGAAATGAAGTTACTTGTGAACGGTTCAACTACAAACGAAAGCAAAATCACTAGAAGCAACCACAAATGATTCTGAATCACATGAAAGATGCGGATTTAAAAAATCTAGAAAATTTAAAAGTTTGCTTTTGGCCAGTCTTTTAATGTTTATAACTATGGAACGATTAAACAACCAACGAAAGCAAAATCAATAGAAACAACTACAGACGATTTTGAATCACTTTTCTAAAAGTTTGTAACTATGCAACGGTTTAACTACAAACAAAATCAAAATCACTAGAAACAACTATTCATAACTATTAAACGGCTGAAATACAAACAAAAGCAAAATCACCAAAAACAACTACAAACGATCTGTATCACCTGAAAAAAAGCGGATTCTAAAAATCTTAAAAACTGAAAAGTTTGTTATTGGCCATTTTTTAAATGTTTATAACTATAAAACGGTTGAACTACAAACGAAAGCAAAATCACAAGAAACAACTACAAACAAAAGCAAAATGATTAAAAACAACTACAAACGATTCTAAATCATCAGGAAGAAGCGGATTTGAAAAATCTTAAAAATTGTAAAGTTTGTTTCTGACCAATTTTTAAATGATCATAATTAAAAAACTGTTGAACCACAAAAGAAGCAAAGTAACTAAAAACAAATCCAAACGATTGCATGACCTGGAAAACACGGATATGAAAAATCTTTAAAATTGAAAAAGTTTGTTTTTGGCCATTTCTTAAAATGCTTTTAATTATTGAATGTTTCAACTACAAACGAAAACTAATGCATTACAAACGATTCTAAAGTGGATTTAAGATAGTTCAATATCGAGTGCAGTTCATTTTTTTAATTACCTTAATTTTTAATGAATTGAACTATAAACGAAATTATTATTACTACAAACAACAACAAACGTAATGCAACTGTTTTTGTATAAAAATATTCATTTATAAAAAGTTGATTGTCAGATTCACGTTTGTCAGTCAATGCCCTTAAAATAGCTTTAAATTTATAGTGCACAGTAACAGTGGAGTCGTATCTGGGTGTCCACCTCGTTGGATTTAACTTTTTCAAGATTATTGTATTCACAATTTTATCCTGATAGCAGTACAGGTACATTCCGTCTCCACAAAAGAATGAAATCTATTGGGAAAGCTTATAGTATGCATCATATTTTGAAAATTTTCTCTATATAGTTTTAATAACTGTTACACTTTGTTGTTATCATGTACTTGCTTTTTTACGCGAAAAATTTGTAACATGAAATAAATGTCTTAAAATGGTTGATATTAGTTTAGTAGGCACCCCGATAGGGTCGATGGCGCGTGGTATTGACACTTCTGCCACCCCGATTTCTACGCCACTAATCAAAGCTACTTAGCCGCATATAGATAAATATAACAGAAACAGCTTTTTCCAGGAGAGCAAAGAGAATTATTAATATAGGAAAGTGAAAAATGCCGAGTAGAAATTTCAATTCCTCGAGAGAAGGACCTCTAACAAAATGTCACTTGTGCACTTGATTGACAATACATGTCTTAAAATACATTTTCATCATTAGACGGAACTTACATCAAGAAGTGCATTTTACATATTGCTTTTGTGTCTATGTTTGTATTTTTTATAATCATTATTCGTTTTTATAAAGCAGATCGAGATTATCTAGTTACTGTAAGAAAATGAGAACACGTTATTAAAGTATGAATTATATATGGGGTGTAAATTTCTACATTGCTGTACAACGTAGCAGCCTCATTAACATAATCGATACTCGGAGTGTGCGCTTGATGTATGTGTGGCTCTGATGGAGAGGGCAAATCGATAATTCTCGGATGTATTCGTATTTATTTATCCCGCACATCATTTTACAACTGTAGTCTTTTAGAGCAAGGCGTTTCGTATTCGTAGTGTTGCAGTTGAATGTACCAGAACTACCTTAGTATTGATTCCTTGTTAAACGTCCAACGCATTTAACGTAAGTCTAACTTTTTACATATTTTTATGTTTTAATAACTAGGGGCTTGTTAGTTAAGTTTCTGATTTAAAAGTTTCCAGCGATATCCAATGACGTGAATTTAGTAGAAGATTGATGCTTTTTTCTGACTGAGATTTATTTAGTTTTTTGTATGATGAACAATCTCGTGTATAAGGTAGATAGTATATATCTGGAAACATTGTACTAGGTCATATAGATCAGCAGCTGTTATGTTTGCCATACATTGCGAATAATTATGTTACGAAGTCAAAAGTTTAACTTTTTAAAAAAGTAATTTATATATAACTGTTACTGTTTGAACTAGCACATCAAAGCTTACATCTTAAATGAGTGCTAAGATCGGGAGACTAGGATTACATGGTTTTTTTATACTTATTGTTGATATCATTAACTTTAAAAGTGGCTATTGAAACACTTTAGTAGTACATTATGGGCGTAATCACCCCTTATTTGCACCAGCATCCTTATTTGCACCCACATCTGGACCAAATAGTTTTCTTCGACTAAACATTTTTCATCTTTCGAGATAAAAATATCTTAAATTTTCATCTTTTGAGATAAATGAGCATCTTCATTTCCACACACGAGATAAACCTATTTTTAAGATTTTTACCGCTAACATTCTGAACCAAATAGTTTTCTTCGACTAACCATTTTTCATCTTTCGAGATAAATATATCTTAGATTTTCATCTTTTGAAATAAATGAGCATCCTCATTTCCACACACGAGATAAACCTATTTTTAAGATTTTTTTACCGCTAACATTCTGGACCAAATAGTTTTCTTCGTCCAACCAATGCATCTTTCGAGATAAACCTATCTTGTTTGGTATCAATTAATATTAGAATTTTCTCAGCTACCCGAATTTCTAAGAATTTTTCAGATAGCATCACCCTCCAGAGAGCTACCCTGATTTTAAGATTTCTTACCTGTAGCGACTTTTGAGCGTTCTTATAATTTTTTTATACATGCGATACATCTTGTTAGTCTAGAATTTTACGCAGAATTCGAATCTGCAAACAGATTTGAAATCGGACCACGCCCTGCAAAGTTACCCCTTTAAAGCTCTCAAACCTCTACATTTTGCTCTTTGCTCTATAAGCAAAACTAGCAAATAGTTTTCTTTGTCTAACCAATGCATCTTTCGAGATAAACCTATCTTGTTTGGTATCAATTAATATTAGAATTTTCTCAGCTCTTTAAATTTTTCAGATAGCGCCATTCCCAAGGGAGCTACCCTCATTTTAAGATTTCTTACCTGTAGCGACTTTTGAGCGTTCTTATAAATTTTTTTAGTTATTCAATACATTAAATTAGCTTAGAATTTTACGCAGAATTCGAATCTGAAAACAGATTTAAAATAGGATCACGCCCTGTAAAGTTATACCCCTTTAAAGCTCCTAAATCTCATTAAAATTTTTGCTCGTCTATGACATATGCTTAAACCAAAAATCAAAAACCGTGGAGATTTTAGAAATGAGTCCTTTATGGTTCATAAGTGTTTAATATTTAAAACCATTTTTTTCATTTTCAGAATATCGCAAAAACCCACGACTTTTAAAATTTTTCTGGTTTAACATTTTCCTAAATAAGTACGTCACAAATTATGTTCAATGCTGAATAGTCGGGAAATACGTAGACGAGGACAAACTAATTGCTTTACAATTATGTGACGTATAGTGAAAGTAGCGTAAACCTTTCTTTTTTATTAATTAGCGGGTATATGATTTGAGAAATACAATAGATATGCTCAATGCTAAATGCTTGGAAAAATACAAGTCGTTTCAAATCAATTTCTTAACGATCATGTGAATTACATATGAAAGCTGTATATAATTTCTTTTCTTGGACTTTCTATTAATTATGTTTGTGCATTAGAAATTGATAAATAATTGCAGGATACAAATTTTAAATAAACACTTTACTAAGGGAACACCAAACTTGTATACAGAATACTTACTAATAAAGCAATTTAATTTTAAATAACTTCTACGCCATATTTTTCGAAAATGGCATGCTTGAATATTTTCTTTGGAAACAATCGAAGATTGCCGAAGACACTCGAAGAGTGCACAATCGCGGTTACTAAACCACAATTAACAATCGTCTTTATAAGTTTAACATTTCTACCATTACCCAATGACTTTAATTTCTTATTGGAGAGAATCCTTATTCTCCCACGCACTGTTGCGTAGCAGGATGCCCACCCCTTTTGGGAATATATGCTCATTATAGGTTGTAGCACATGCGGTTTTACTTAACTACACTTTGTGAGATCCCTTTAATCTTTTTAATCGTGTCCTTCTCGCGTGCAATACAGTAGGACTTAGCCTTACCACCAACAAATTATAATACTAGACCTACATTAAAGTTGTCTTTGAATTTCTCTACAATTTTTTGTTAACATGCGGTATATTGTGTTTATTATTTGCGGAGTACACCACTTTAAACCTAAAAATAAAACAGGATAGTTTAATACGTCTATTAATAATTTATGGTAATGTTGGCGATACAAATATGTAAAAACAAACTTTATCAAGAAAATATAATGTTTTTAATAGAATACATACATGTATTGATAACATCTATAAACCGCTGTGGCAACCAGAGTCTGGCGAATCTGGGATAGCCAAATCTCTAAACATTTGCGCAAGCGATTGCCTTGCAGTTGCATCTTTTAAGTACTGAATGGGGAAACAAACATTGCTGCAGTATGAGGATTAAGTTTGTTCATCATTAAATGAATAATCAGAATATCGGAAAGCTCTTTTGTTTCCGATAACGATTTGAGCGCATTAACATGTTTGAATAACATGTCACGAAGGTGGCAAGTTTTTTAGCAGACTTTTTGCTCAACGAGTCTAAATCCAAATATTGACTTTGGCAAAGGTTGTTTCATGCTAAACCATAATTTTCATATGTGAACTCGAGGGATTTGATGGTGAGCAATGGGTCATTCGTAACCGAGGCCTGAACATAATGATATTTTTGAATGTTTGTAATAGACTCATTATAATGTATGAAGCTCTTATATAGGTCTCTATATTCGAGCCAAGAATCGATCTCCTTATTATATTTTGGGAGGTTTATCACTGGAAGCTTTATGGCGTACGTGTTCCTGTTAGCGAAAGTCTGGCTGCTACTAGAAGTGATCGAACCTGCGGGTGACAGTGGTCGCTGTGGTTCTGGATTGATTTTATTACACAAGTATTGTGCTGATCAGACTATTGTATAATAAGAATCAATAAATTCTTCTTGAATGGCAAATTCAACTTCTGGATCTTCGGCCAATTCCTCAATTTGTAATTGAATGTCGTTAAATTGAGTAAGCAAGAGAATTGCACTGTCTAACCTTTTTTGAAGTTCAATTACAACCTTTGGCGAATTTCCAAGTTTATTGACCGTAAATTCAGTATCGATTTTTTCAGTACATTTTTAAAAATTAGTTAGATAGCGTTTGATGGACGCGCTTTGCAATTTTAAAGTATTTATTTTCAATAACAAGGTGTTTGAAAGATTATAAAATGATGAGAAACGCCCTTAGTTGAATATATTGCAGTGTTTAGTACAACACCATAACGGATAGAGAAATTGAGAAAAATTAATATTCATTAATTATGTAGCAAGCAAGGGTTGCGAAATGTGGCAAAGCCGAACTTCATGTAAATTTACTGCGAATATTGGCGCGAATTTTGCATGGAATATTTTAGTACTTTTTGTTGAAATAAAAAGTCTAATAGCGTATGAAAGAGAAAGCAGGCAAATTTCATTGACCCATTAAGCAGAGTTAAATACAAAACCCCAATAATAACGAACAAAAGCGTTCCAATCTGTCAAGAAAGTAAGGGTGCTTAGGATTATGGAAAATATGTGGAATGACTCACCTTAACCGGTCTGCTGTAGTGCATAATTTGTATTTCATACCTGTTTGAGAGGATGAAACAAACTCTATAGTACGTGGAATAATACCAAGTTTGAGTAGTTATGCCTTTGAAACATATATTTACCATTTTCTTCTTCTATATTCTTTGAATCTGAAGTTGCTTTTGATAAACAATGCATAATTTTCTGTTAATTTTCATTGAAATTAGCGGAGGTTATCTGTGGACCTGATTCCTTATTTTAATAAATTATATGGCTCGAAGGTGATCATGTTGGTTTTGTTGATTTCATAACAATTCTTAATAAGATTTGATTCGAAGGAACTCTAATATGTATAATAAACACAATTGTTTTGCACTGTACATAACTTTAATGGTTAAATTTAAGTGTTAGTATATTAAATTAGCAGAGAGCAGCTTAGCATGTTACTGATTTGGCGGCGGATACGCGAATGCCATCATGGATGGTTATTGTAACTAGTATAATAAATGTAAATGCACAGAATAACGCCAAAGGGCGATTGAAGTTAACATAAAGTCTACATTCTAAACTATAATAGATATTTACTTCAGAGAAGGAAATGCACTTCAAATAATGAATTATAACATTAAATTAACAGGAGAATAATTGACCATATTTACAAAAGAGGCAAATTAACAAGTTGTTTTGCCTCCAGAAAATTTTCCGTCTTCAAAAGAGTGCACTTTGGAAGATCATAAAACCGAAAAGATAAATAATTTTTTAAACCCTTTGTATGTTGTCTTTTCATAACATCTTCATCATCATCATTAGGTCTTCAGTCCTGGAACTGGTTAGACGCGTACCATCATTGTTTCCTATTCTGAACTAACCTACAGATTTCCCTGAAATTTGCACCGTCCGCATCTATCCCTATCTGATCTAGGTTTACATCTACCTCTTTTTTCCTATCTCTGCTTGTAATATATCTCATACTAATCCCCAAAAATGTCTTAGAACGTATTCTGCCCTTCTATTCATCTTATCTTTTTTCCTAGATACCCTTTTTCTCCTACTATTTCTATAACCTATTTGTTATTATCTTTGTCTGTCCATGCTGTCCAGGTTGCTACCGTTCTTCTGTCTGCTTTTCAGACTGCCCGTATTTCATAGACATACTGTGCTGTACTCCACACATATGCTTTCAACAATTTTCTTCTTGTTCTATGTTTGTTGTCATTTATCATAGGCGCTGTTCTTTCTTGTTAGATGCAGTTCGGTCACATTCTATTGTTTTACAATTATATACTCTGTAACGTATTTTTTTTCTAGTTACATTTAGTACAATAAAATAAAAATAAAACAGCTATAATTTAAAATATTTAATTTGTGAATTATCATCCAATAAAAATTAATATATAATATTCATAATAACGCATAGATTCTTATACGTTTATACTCTAAAGTTCGTTACCAAGCTCTGTCAAGTTGTCAGTCGGCATTTCATTCTCAGCGTTCGAAAGGGCAAGCTGCTTTGCAGAAGAGGTGAAGTCGAGATGGCCCTGTGTAAACACGTGGCTTCTAACAAAGTTAGAAAAAAGTAGAGGATTGGTAAATTCTTGGTGTCTGGAGCTCGAGCCTAACAGCGGTTGCGTGAGCATGATTTTTGATAAGCCTCGTTCCGAACAGTTTAGTTGATCCCGACAGGTCTAAGAAGATGGAACCCCCTTTGGACATCATTTAGACAGTTGGTATATATTAATTCAATAGATTATACTAATATTTTTCATCTTAGTGCAATATCTTAAGGACATATTTTAAATAATATCTCCGATAATAAATTAAAATAATTTCTGAAGGCATTATTTTAAAACAAGAATTTATGGTTTTGTTCTATTTAATATAACATGCAATAACGTGGAAGCCGATTCCACATGTGTTCCTTATATTTCAACCTTACCGATGAACAATATTAAACAAGGAGATTATGATGGAAATTTCCGACAGCTGAGGTCAAGGTCCAGCACTTTTAGTTCATTTTCGATGCACGTGAGTGTTCTTTAGCATTTAATAACTTTGAAAATACAGTAAATTATTATGAATTATCTAACATTAAATATTTGAGTAACGTAAAGAGAAAATAGTTTTTGAGAAATCAGTAAATTAAAGAATATGTTGCTTGCTTGTCAGAATGTTTGCACATGTACGCAAATAGTGTATTTTATAAAGTTTTGAATGACAACCTATGTCAGATAAAAAATATATAGATTCAGTTTTCCTATCTAGACGCCACATGCTGTCTTGATTTAATTTACAATATGTTTAAAGATTTTGAGGTCATGTACAGGCACTTTCATCGACATATGAAATTCGCGTATTTATTATAGAATATAAATAAATTAGAATAATTACATTTTACAAAGTCTGCACTTTAATAATTAATTTCTGTTGTAATGATCAAGGAAGTACTTCGCTGATTAAAAAAAATTTTTTTTATGTATTATGAATAACTTAGAAATTATACGTCTATCTAATTAAATTTCATAGAAAAGATCTATTCAGAGATCTTCTTACTTTTGAATGCAAAACTTCATTAGAATTATTATGAGAAAATTTTATAAAGATACAAACTTAAACATTGCAGTTGTACATATATAATCAGAAATTTATCCAAATAGAATCCTTTTTGTTTTTGAAAGACGTTTTATTATTTAACATTCAAAAATTGCAAGTCCTCCCGGAATAGAAAGAGTGTGAAATAAAAACAAATTCCCTCAGTATATTTTAGATGTCTAAATGCTATTATTTTATTTTTGGCAAATGTTTTTGAGGACACAAATGGTGTCCATGTTGTGCTTTTGTTTGTTCACAGGTAAAGCTGAGACATCTGTATGACATCTGGTGGTTGAGGTCTTGGTAAGTGTGTCCTAAAGAGTGAAATTCAGGTTTTATGGCTATGTTAGTGGTGTTAAGATAAGGTTTCCGCATTCCCCTTATACAAGCACAGTTAAATTTTGTTGGTTATTG
The DNA here is from genome assembly GCA_036346225.1 of Platerodrilus igneus. Taxonomy (NCBI): domain Eukaryota; kingdom Metazoa; phylum Arthropoda; class Insecta; order Coleoptera; family Lycidae; genus Platerodrilus; species Platerodrilus igneus. The sequence continues at coordinate 136,357 of JARFIW010001663.1, read as the reverse complement.
TATTGAAAAATACGGTGGCGCTCATTAAAAAATATTTTTGGTCTTTTATCCACCCACGACCCAAGCTCATGATCTACCCAGAGCTAACACTCGACTAGCCGTTTATATCTTAAGCGTTTTTCTTTGTCTCAAGCCATTCTCCATCCAACAGTACCTTGGGCTTACAAGAAAAAGAAGAAATTCTCGACCTTGTGATATCAGATTAAGGGTTAGAAAATTGGAAGGTTTAATTTATAGCTGATAGTCACGAGGGTAAAGCTTATAATGAATAATAAAGAAAGTATCTCATTATAAGAAAATATTTTTATATTACAACTCTATTTATCCAACATTCAGTGGTTATGAAGGGAGGTAAGCAGCCTGTGGCTGCCAAGTTCCCCCAACACTTAAATATTTACCGATTTAATATATTTTCCAATATATCTTTTTGCACAGTCAACATTAGTTGCAGATATTTTTTACAACCAACACCTATAGTTGTTTATACTAATCATCAGATTTATCTGCGCTTATTTTTTCGTCATTAGGTTTTCCGTCTTAAAACTGGTTGTACACGTACCGGCACTTATTTATATTCTGAGCTAGCCTACATAGTTCCCTAAAATTCTTACACAGCATGTATACAGCTCGTTCCCCTTTTATTGTTTTTTAATTTTATGCCCTATTTCACCGAGATTTAGTGAAGGGGGTTAAGCAGCCTGTGGCTACCAAGATCCCCCAACACTTAGACATTTGCCGAAATAATGGTTTTCCAGTAAATCCTTTCACACAATTAACATTATTCGAAAATATTGCCCAAACAATTCTTGTAGTTACTTATAATAATCATCATGTTTTTTTCGTCAATAGTTTATCCATTTTGGGACTGGTTGTATGCGTACCTCCATTGATTTCTATTCTGAGCTAGCCTACATATCTCCTTGAAACTCCTACAGCCTACATCTTTTACTATTTGTGTGCAGTAGGTCTGCCTCTTCTTCTCTTTTTTTCTATCTCTGCTTCTAATATATTCTGCACTATTCCCTCATGTCGTAGTATGTGGCCTATCATACTATCTCTCCTATTTTTTACCGTTTTCCACATATTTCTTTCTTCCCCTAACATTTTTACTACCTCTTCATTCTTAACTCTTTCTGTCCATGATATCTTCATCATACGTCTGTAGCACCACATTTCAAAGGCTTCTACCTTTTTCTTGTCCGCTTCTCCTACTGTCCAGGCTTCACAGCCATACAGTGCTGTGCTCCACACATATGTTTTAAGCAATCCTTTCCCTGTTTCTATGTTTGTTGTCTTTGCACACAGTAGTTACTTTTTCTTGTTAAATGTAGCACGACCTTGTGCTAATCTTTGTTTTATATCTTTTGTGCTTTTCCCATCTTGCGTTATTTGGCTTCCTAGGTAGCAGAAATCCTTAACCTCTTGTAAGTTCGTGTTACATACTTGTATTCTTCTTTTTGATTTATTTTCCCTACCTTTGCATACTAGTACTTTAGACTTGCTAGACGCTAATACCGCTATATCATCTGCAAATCTAAGCATTTCAATTTTTTGACCCTGCATAGTAGTTCCACATGTCTTCCTGCACTTGACGGTATTCATTGCCTGCTCTATGAACAGGTTAAAAATCAATGGGAATAGGGCACATCCCTGTCTCACCCCTTTCTAATGTTTACTTCTCTACGTTCCTGCTCTAATTCTATTACTGCTGTTTGCTCTTTGTATAAGCTATGTACTATTCGTCTATCCCTATAACTCATTCCAACCTTTTTGAGTATTTCGAACATTTTTTTCATTTTACATTGTCGAATGCTTTTTCCAGATCTACAAACCTTATATACACGCTTTCCCCTTTTTCTATTGTTTTCTCTATTATCACTCTTAGAGCTAAAATAGCCTCCCGTGTTCCCCTGTTTCGCCTAAACCCAAATTGGTCTTCCCCTAGTATTTCTTCAGCCCTTTTTCCATTCGTCTTTGCATAATTCTAGTTAATATTTTTAATACGTGTGCTGTCAGACTTATTGTTCGAAAATTTTCACATCTATCCGCGCCTTTTTTTTTTTGGTATAGTTACTATGATGTTACGTTTGAAATCTTTGGGTATCTCGCCTGTCTCATACATATAGCTTACAAGTTGGAAGAGACGTTTTGTCACTGCTTGTCCAGCGGTTTTTAGAGTTTCTGCTTGCACCTTATCTGTACCCTACGCCTTACCATTTTTCAGACCCATTAATGCTAATTCAAACTCATTTCTAAGTACAGGGTATCCCAAGTCATCATTTTCAATGTCTAATTCCTGTTCTAATGCAGTTAGTTCCTCTCCTGCATAAAAATTCGCTATATGTTTTTGCCATCTACCCACTTTCTCTACATTTTCTATAATGACGTTTCCTTGTGCGTCCCTTATATTTTTGCTATACGGTTTTATATCCCTAAAATTGATTCTAATTAGTTTGTATGCTTCATCTGTCTTTCCTACTTCCATCTTAGTTTGTATTTTTTTGCACTTTTCATCAATCCATTGTTTTTAGCTTTCCTGCATTTTCGTATAATTTCCATTTTATGGCTTTGTCTTCGTTTCCCTGTTTCGTCTGATTTATTTTTGTATTTTCGTCTTTCTTCTATTAAATTGAGAATATCCTTTGTTATCCATAGTTTCTTACTTTCTTTTTGTGTATATCCCAAAATATCTCTGACCGCCATGTCTAGGCTGGATTTGATGCTATTCCATTCTGTTTCTACTTCCTTAGTATCAGATATTTTCCCGATATCCTTAAGCAATTCGTTTGACTTTTTTCGAATCTTTCTTTAGTATCTTTATCTTTTAGTTTCTTTAAGTCCAAGTGCCTTTTTTCGTTTCTTTTTTTCACATTCTTAAATTTAAGTGCGGCCTTCATAATTACGATGTTGTGGTCAGTATCTATATCTGCTTCTGGGTAGCTTCTACAGTTTTTTTCATGGTTCCTAAACCGTTGTCTAACAAGAATGTAATCTATTTGATATCTTCCTATATCTCCTGGCATCTTCCACGTATATCGTCTTCTAGCATGGTGTTGAAATAACGTGTTTGTGATGATTAAATTGCTCTTGTCGCAAAATTTTATCAGCCTATTTCCCCTGTCGTTTCTCATGCCTATACCAAATAAACCTACTACCGCACCTTCCCTACCCTCACCTACCACGGCATTAAAATCCCCCATAATTATTAAATTTTCATGTCTTTTTACGTATCTTAATATGTCTTCGATATCTTTGAAGATGGCTTCAACCTTCGTCACTGTAGCTAGAGGTGGGCATGTATACTTGTATTATTACTGTGTCTACCGGTTTAGATTCTAATCTAACCATGAGTACTCTTTCGTTCTTTTGTAAGTAATTTTCTACACAGTATCCTATCTTTTTTCGCATAACTATTCCCACACCCAAATTTCCTTCCTTGCTCCTGTATGAATGACCCCGAAGTCTCCACTCCAAAAATTTTCCGCCTCTTGCCACCGAACTTCGCTGATCCTTACTATGTCTAGTGATAACTTATTCATTTCGATTTTTAGGTTCTCTAGCTTACCTACTTGCTTCATACTTCTAACATTCCACGCTCCGACTCGCAGAATGTTCCCGACTCTTATTTTTAACTTTCCGATCGCATCCTCCGAAGTAGTCCCCTCCCGGAGATCCGAATGGGGGACTATTTTACCAGCGGCGTCGCCGTGGAACAATGTAGTAAGCGTAAGACTACGGATCCCAAGGTCCTGGGTTCAAATCCCGACACGGCCGACTGCTTGAAAAATGACAGGTGAGCATTTTTCACAAAAATTACGCCCTCGTTCGAATGAAAGGTTAAATGGAGGTCCCGTGTGTGAGTGTTGTCACGCACGTTAAAGATTCCTACCTTGCCTGCAACGGCAAGGGTTCGGCAAAATTCTAAATTTCCAGGCAACAAAAAACTCGCCTCCTAGCCAATGTAGTACCTTCTGGTGGAGCATTGGAAATGTAAATGCACGGACCTGTAGTTTGGCTCTTTAGTAATTTAGAACTTCGGCAAGGTGCAGGTCCATTCGAAATGGCATAACATCTTAGCAAATGTTTATTACTAAAATTAGTAATGCAGTCTTCTCCATTGCAGTGTGTGAGAAAAAACACGAATTATCAAATTACGTAATTTTTTTTTTAATTAAATCTCTCAATATTTGTATCACAACATGAAGTAGCATAAAATTTTCTTTCATTTGATACCAAACAAACAATATCAATTATTTGGAGACTCGTGAGTTATTTAATTATAATCTCTTAAATTTTGTTCACCTCTTAAGCTATTGTGGAAATTAAGCTTTATGCATAAGGTTTTTATTACGTTGTGTTTAGGTAAAGCACAAATATATAGTAGGGAATGAATTTAATTGATTATTATTACATACTATAATTGAGTTCAAAAATTAAGGATTGGAAAATATCAAGTAGTCTATGGTTTATCGTTTCTAAGTATAAGCATTTGTTGGTTACATACTCAGTGGAAATTGTCACTTTTACAAATTTTTGAAGCTTATAATAGAGCTGCAAAATGTCTCGATCGGGATTTTCTAAGGAAGATTTCCTAAATTTGTTAATAACCTATGGCGAAGTGAACGTCTTGTTGAGTTCAATTTGTAGAACATTTATTGCAAGGTATCCTATAAGATCACGACCGACTGCATCTCCATCTCCACCTCCACTACATGTACTACATGTACATACAAATACTAATAATATTTTACATAATCAACACTTGAGTAAAACTAACAAAATAGGAGAACATTAGATTTTATATACCAGAAAGTACTTGAAAATAAGCAGAAAAGGTGTTATTACAAAAACTGAAAAAATATATTTACCTACCTAAAATTAGTATTAAATAGTAAGTGATTCACAACAATATGAACCAAAGCCTTGCTGGTTTTGTTTTCTAGCTTATGGTTCTTTTCAAAATAGGAAAGAATTGATTTCCCTGCAATAGAGTTTTCCAGAACACCTTCTAAATCAGTTTTGTTAAGCACTTCCCTTCTTCGCTTATTTGCAGGGGTACTGAATATGTGTTTGTCGGAGATTCTAAAAATACGGTCATTCACAAGTTCTTCAGGAACTCGTTGGAGAAAATTAATTATTTTAATAGATCTATCATATATTCTTTTATAGAATTACCTAAGGTGTTTTCAACTGGCTACACTTAATGATGGTGATAATGCAGATGAAAACGACCGCATATAAAGAGATGATATACGAATAAGTAGATCTTGTACATCATTACTATTAAGAGCATCTACATTTTCCGTTAATTCCGAAACAGATATAGGTGAATTTGATGTACAGAAAACCTTCCAATGTTGTATGAACTTAAATGTTGTTCGACTTTTGAAACTACTTCTTTAATGATATTCAAACTCAACAGAGGTAATGTTGCCACATCAATTTCAATATTTAGAGATATGATAATATGCCCAATTGACTTCAGATTCGACAATAGATGTTTGGATTTTTGCATTAATTTTATGAATTACAATGGCAGTCTGCTCCGAATGGACTTGCACCTTGAAGAACTTCTAGATTACTAGAACGGGTGGAACGGTTTGAGTGTTCCAATGAGCTAAACAGCCGAACCAAATATCTTACCAAATTGGAGGGGAATTTAGTGAGGAACCAGACTAAGATCGGTCTCCGAAAGAGGGCACCAGCTCTCTCGGTACTTAGATCGGCAGTGATCATAGGGGTCGATATGGCATTCTAAGACACACTACTGCGATGTGGAAGGCAACGGGAAACCACCACATTATCTCGGAAGTTTACAACGTACTTATATTGTTTTTAGATGATGTCATCCTTAGAGTAAAAGATTCCGGAGTTAAAATAGTACCCCATTCGAATTTCCGGGAGGGGACTACTTCGGAGGATGCGATCGGAAACTTTAAAGAAAAAGCATGGAACATTTTACGAGTCGGAGAATGGAATGTCAGAAGTACGAAGCAAGTAGGTAAGCTAGAGAACTTGAAGATTGAAATGGATAGGTTAGCACTAGACATAGTAGAGATCAGAGAAGTTTGGTGCCTGAGGCGGGGGACTTTTGGAGTGGAGACTTTAGAGTAATTCATACAGGATCAGAGAAAGGAAACTCGGGTGTGGGGATAGTTATGCGAAAAAAAATAGGATACTGTGTGAAAACTACTTACAAAAGAACGAAGGCATACTCATAGTTAGATTAGAATCTAGACCGGTAAATACAGTAATAATATAAGTATACATGCCCACTTCTAGCTACAGTGACGTAGTGGTAGAAGCGATATATAAAGATATCAAAGACATACTAAGATACGTAAAAGGACATTAAAGTTTAATAATTAAGAGGGATTTTAATGCAACGGGGCTGAGGGTAGGGAAGGAGCGGTGGTAGGTTTATTTGGTTTAGGCACGAGAAACGACAGGGGAAATAGGTTGGTAGAATTTTTCGACAAGAACAATTTAATCATCACAAACACATTATTTCAACATCGTGCTAGAAAACGATATACGTGAAGATGATAGGAAATATTAGAAGATATCAAATTCATTACATTCTTGTTAGATACCGGTTTAGGAATAAAGTAAGAGGCAACAGAAGCTACCCAGAAGCAGATATAGACACTGACCACAACATCGTAACTATGAAAGCCGCTCTTAAATTTAAAAATGTGAAAAATAGGAATGGAAAAAGCACTTTAAGTTTGAGAAACTAAAAGATAAAGGTATCCATGAAAGATATGAAAAAATCAAATGAAATGCTGAATGATAACGGAAATATTTTAAAACTAAGAAAGTAGAAACAGAATGGAATGACATTAGATCCAGCTTAGACATGGGGGCTAGAAATATTCTGGGGTATACACAGAAAGAAAGTAAGAAACTGTGGATAATAAAAGATGTCTTGAATTTAATAGAAGAAAGACTAAAATACAAGAAAAGATCAGACCAAACAGAAAAACGTTGCCACAAAGCCATAAAATGGGAAATTATTTGGAAATCAGGAAAGCTAAAGAACAATGAATTGATGAAAAGTACAAAGAGATACAAACTGAGATAGAAATAGAATAGACAGACGAAGCATACAAACTAATTAGAATGAATTTTAGGGATATAAAACCATATAGCAGAAATATAAGGGACGCGGGAGGAAACTTCATTATATAGAATGTAGGGAAAGTAGTTAGATGGCAAGAATATATAGGGAATTTATATGCAAGAGAGGAACTAACAGCATTAGAATAGGAATTAGACATTGAAAAAGATGAGATGGGATATCCTATACTTAGAGATGCGTTTGAATTAGCGTTAAAGGGTCTGAAAAAGGGTATGGCGCCGGGTACAGAGAAGGTGCAAGCAGTAACTATAAAAGCCGCTGGACAAGCAGTAACAGAACGTCTCTTCCAACTTGTAAGCTGTATGTATAAGGCAGATGAGAAACGCAAAGATTTCAAACGTAACATCATAGTCACTATACCAAAAGAGAAAGACGCAGATAGATGTGGAAATTTTCGAACACTAAATTTGACAAGCACACGTGTCAAAAATATTAACTAGAATTGTACGAAGACGAATGGAAAAACGAGCTGAACATATACTAGGAGGAAATCAATTTGGGTTTAGGCGAAACGGGAACACGCAGGTTATTTTAGCTCTAAGCTAGAAAACAATAGAAAAAGGGGAAAGCGTATATATAGGGTTTGTAGATCTGGAAAAAGTATTCGACAATGTAACATGGACAAAAATGTTTGAAATACTCAAAAAGATGGAATGAGCTTAGGGATAGACGGATAGTACATAGCTTATACAAAGAGCAAACAGCGGCAATAGAATTAGAGCAGGAATGTAGAGAAGTAAATATTAGGAAAGGGGTGTGACAGGAATGTACCCTATCCTCGTTAATTTTTAACTTGTACATCGAAGAGGCAATGAATACTGTCAAATGCAGGAAGACATTTTGAATTATTGTGAAGGGACAAAAGATTGATATGCTTTAATTTGCAGATGATATAGCGGTATTAGCATCTAGCAAAGAAGAGTTAGAAGCTACTCTTATGGAAAGGGAAACAGTTCTAACATAGAGATACGGTATGGAAAGTAATAAAAATAAAACTAAAGTACTAGTATGCAAAGGATGGGAAAATAAATCAAAAACAATAATATAAATAGGTAACAAGAACTTACAAGAGGTTTCGGATTTCTGCTACCTAGGAAGCCAAGTAACGCGAGATGGGTAGAGCACAAAAGATATAAAATATATATTAGCACAAGGTCGTGCTACATTTAACAAGAAAAAACAACTACTGCGTTTAAAGACAACAAACACAAAAAAGAAGAGATTGCTTAAAACATATGTGTGGAGTACAACACTGTACGACTGTGAAACCTGAACAGTAGGAGCAGCAGACAGGAAAGAGATAGAATCCTATGGTGCTACAGATGTATGATGAAGATATCATGGACAGACAAAGTTAAGAACAAAGAGGTACTAGTAATAGTAGGGGAAAAAAGAAGTATGTGGAAAACAGTAAAACATAGGAGAGATAGGATAATAGGGCACATACTAAGTCATGTGGGAATAGTGCGGAATATATTAGAAGCAGAGGTAGGAAAAAAGAGAGGTAGAGGTAGATATAGGTTAGAATATTGCACACAGATAGTGAAAGATGTAGGCTGTGGGGATTTCATGGAAATGTGGAGGGTAGCTCAGAATAGAAATTAATGGAGGTGCACGTCCAACCAATTCCAAGATGGAAAACTTAATGACAAATAAATAATTGTACTTAAGCCTGATGATTATTATAAGCAATTACAGGTATTGGTTTTGCAATATTCTCAACTAATGTTAATTGTGCGAAAGGATTTACTGGAGAACTAATAATTCGGCAATGTCTGAGTATTGAGGGATCCTTGGTAGCCACAGGCTGCTTAACCCCTTCACATACCATTGAATCTTGGTGAAATAGGGCATGTAACTAGGAAACAACAGAAGAGGAACCGAGCTGTATCGAGGCTGTCGGAATTACAGTGAACAATGTAGGCTAGCTGAGAATAAAAATAAGTGAAGGTACGTGTCTAACTAGTTTCAAGACTAAAAACCTAATGGCAAAAAATAATTGCACTTACATCTGATCATTATTATAAGCAACTAGTTGTTGGTTTTGAAATTTCTTCAACTAATGTTGATTGTGTGAAAGGATTACTGGAAAATTATTAAATTGGCAAATGCTCAAGTGGTGGGGGATCTTGGTAGCCGCAGGACTGCTTAACCTTGTTCGCATATTCTACATGTGATTTTTCCACTGCTTCTACTACATTGGCCAGAAAGCGATTTTTTTTACCTGAAAAATTTTGAATTTTGCCGAACCCTTGCTGTTCCAAGCTAAGTAGGAGTCTTTAAAGTAAGTGGCAACACCACACACGAGACCTCTATTTTACCTTCTCATCCGAACGAGGGCGTATTGCTGTGAAAAATGCTCGCTTAACATTTTTCAAGCGGGTCGTGCGGGATTCGATCCCGGGACCTTAGGAGTAGTACCCTTCACATACCTTACATGTGATTATTTAATGCTCCACCCGAAGGTACTACATTGGCCAGGAAGCGAGTTCTTTTTACCTGGAAAATTTGGAAATTTACCGAATCCTTCCAAGAAAGGTAGGGACCTTTAACGTGCGTAACAACACTCACACACGGTACCTCCATTTTACCTCTCATCCGAACGAGGGTGTATTTTTGTGAAAAATGCTCGCCTAACATTTTTCAAGTAGACCGTGTCGGGATTCGAACCCGGGACCTTCGGCGTCGTAGTCACACACATACCACTACGCCACGGAGCCGCCTCCTCTTCACATACCACTGAATATTGGGGAAATATGGTATAAATTAGTAAACAATAGAAGGGAAACTGAATTGCATCTAACAAGTAAGAGCAGCGGCTATGTTAGAGGACAACAAACACAGAAACAATGAGAAAATTGTTGAAAGCATGTGTCAAGCACAGAACAGTACGTCTATGAAATAGCTGCAGTGGGCGAAGCAGAAAGAAAAACGGCAGAAGCCTTTTGAATGTTGTGCTTCAGATGTATAAGGATGATAGCATGAACATACAAAGTTAATAACAAGGAGGTTATTGAAATAGTAGATGGTAGATATCTGTGGAAAACAAGAAATAGGAGAAATAGAAGGGCAGGATACGTTCTAACGCGTTTTTGGGGAATTGTGCGGGATATATTATAAGCAGAGCTAGGAAAAAGGAGGTAGAGTTAGACTTAGATCAGATCATTGTACGCAGATGGTGAAAGATGCAGACTATAGAAATTTCAGGAAAGTGTGTAGGTTAGCTCAAAATAATAAACAATGAGGGTACGCGTCTAACCAGTTCCAGAACTGAAGACCTGGTGATGATGATAATGGGAGTAAAAAGAATTACCAGTTGTCAGCAGTGCAACATACATTATTTGATTAAATCGTTTCAAATTTTGCCGACAACCTTAGTGACCCACATAATGATGCAAATTCTAAACAATACATATGGACTGTTTCACTCCGGTAGGCTAAGTGCGATTGGAGCTAAGTCTATGCCGTTGCAGAAAAAGAAAGTTTGGCTACTCTCAACACTTCCTATAGAATGATTTTCACACATGTGGTTTGTAAAAAATATTTGTAAGTGTTCTTTTGTACTCGAGTAACACAACTTAGCACAATACTTTGATGGGACAAATCGAATAACGACACAAAATTGCACCGATAATTTTGCTTTTATTTAATTTCCTCATTGTTAACAATGTAGTCGATCTTGCGTTTATGGCACAAGGCAGCACAAATATAAATAAAAAACAAAATTTTTCATATCCCTGCATTTTTCAAATTATTAGCTTTATTTGTATGTGTTGTATTTGTGCTGTCTTGCGTCATAAACGTGAAATTGACAATTTTTAACAATGAAGAAATTAAATTAAAACAAAATTATACCAATTCCCACTTTTAACTAAATAAATCCAAATTTCTTATTGAGAAATTGGCATTAATTTGTGCTATGTTGTGTTATTACCCAGAATTTGAAAGGACTTCAGTTGTGAAAAAGTTTACTTTGCATTTGTGTATCTTCAATACGTTGTGAGTTACAGAGTTGCGAGTTACGTCACAAACACAAAATTCAAATTATGTTTAGATTCAGTGCTTCTATCTAAAGACAAGGACAAAAAACTGCTGGGGGGGGGCAGCACTACCCTAGCCATCCAAAGTGTGAACCGTAATAACTTCCCTAGTTTTTGGTGGCTAGTGCTCCTGGTTCAGGCACGGATTTACAGGAGCAAACTATTATTTCAAAATTTGAATAACCTCTGAATGTACAAGAAAAGACAAAATAAAATTATTGAACATTAACATCATATTTATTAATCGTTTTGACAATTAAAAAAGCGTGTAGTCGATTTTGTATTATAATGTTATTATAATTAATGATTTTTATTACGCTGTTATGGAACGTATTTTTCGTTGTTTCTCAGTCGAATTTCCACCTGAAAAGTTAGATGATGTTATCTATAAATATCTAAGAATGTCTTGTGTATGTTTTAAAATAATCCATGAACTGCTACCCCGTGTTAAAATAATGTAGGTGTGTCATATAATATTTTTGTATTGGTGCTTGCGGAGTGAGATATAAGGGTGTTGTGGTGCATACTATAAAAAATGGTGCATGTTCCATTTATAACCAAGATTGAATTTTATTTGGTGAACTACATCTAACATTTTTAATTTTCCTGCCTATTTTTTATAGTTACTCCAAAAAAGCTCAAATAAAAAATTATTATTTTATAATAATGAAGTCGTTCTTTTTTGGAAACTGCAAACTCGATGAAAATTAAACAATAAAATCATTTCTTAAAGAATGGATTTTAAAATCAGATGGTATTCCAAAAGCAATCATTGGCATAATTCTTTTAAACAGAAGAGTTTATTTACCATGTACGCAAATAAAAATTTTTCAATTATGGGTTACAGTACGTCACAATTTTTTGCAGACAGCCTGTATTTTACTCAACAACGAATTATTTTGAAGCATAAATGAGATAGCCTGTGTACAATATATTGTACAATGTTTTAAACACTATCAAATGTTAATTAATACCAAAGTGTATTCTCTCAATTCCCCGCTGTAAAATAAAACCCCTTTCACAGTGATATAGACCAGGGCTGTGCCATTTAAATACTATTAGTCCCGATTATACGTCTAGTTTGTCTAAACGTTGAAACAAAAAAATTATAAAATTAAAAAATCCCGCCACAAACCTTCTCGAATGTAATATGACGCATAAGGAAACAACTTTTTAAATAAATCACTGAGTACTTATTATTTTAAAATAAAAACAGTAAAAAGAGAATGTTAGTAGTACATGTTTTAAGCACACAAAAATTTAGTAGAAAGTTGCGATATTTAAGTGTCTTTTTTTGCTTTTGGAATTTTAGCAACCGATTGCTCAATTTATCCATATATTATTCTATTATTTGAGGTTTGACATTTAGTTCTACACATGCTTAATCATATAGAAAATTATAGTGGGTGCGCCACCAGAAGACTTCTGAAAAATATACGGTAATGCAGAAATTCCTATAAAGTGAGAGATAATATTTACTGGTATATTACTGCAGTTAAAAACATCGCATTGGGTTTTAAGTGGAAACGATTAACAGCTGTCGAGCTATCGTGCGAGCATAAATACTACTGCAGACTGAAACTACAACTGAAAGAATACTAACACGAATGTTTTTAGCAAGCATTTACTACGACGAGTTCAAGTTCAAATGATGCTTTATGTGATCTCCTTAAATCATGATCTCGAGGTCGTCTCGTCGCGCGCGGACATACCAAACGGACCCTAAAATGTGATTAGTCATCACGATAAGGAAAATAACCGTCATCCGAACAATTAATGTGCATTGCATTTTCATAAACTATCAGTCTAAGAAATTAAAGTATTTGACAAGCTTTACATGCTGACTGGGGTTGCTTCTAAACAAATGATACTCATTACTAATTTTCTTAATTTCATAACCTACACGAGAGATCCCATTATTTTTCAAAGCAAATGTGTTTAATTAGATACTGTCGCTTAGGCCTTATAACACTTTATTTTAACATTGCAATTATTACTTACCTTGGGTTGTATTAACTCTTTCAAATTACAAAACGTTAATAATTCGTTCAAGATTTATTAATTCCGACTAAAAGCACGGATTCACAAATAAGATTGATATTGAAAAAAAAGTGCTTTCCTTTCACCACCTTACTAAGATATTCTTACCTAACCTAAATTGTACTTAGTTGTTTTCTATGTTCCTTTCACGTGCCTAGTAGTTCAAATAACTCAGATTTTTTCTTCCCCCCTTACCGATCGTAAGTGTCATACATTTAAGTAAAATGTATTGTTTATGAGGTGATCTTTCGTTATCGTTACAGCGTTGATTGAAGTATAGTAGTAAATAGTAATTATATTAGTTTTGAATTTCAATTATTTACCGATTTACTACCGAAAGCGGCATATCTTATACAATTTGCATACGCCCTAATAATAACAAAAAGCATCCAGTTGTTCAGTTGTTCAGTATTTTGCCGGAAGTACGTTCCATTCAAACAAGTTAGGTTAGCTAAGCTACTTCACTTTCATGTAAGATAATCTTTTTTACTAAGTTGTGAAAGGAAAGCGCCTAATAAACACTTGGTTTGGGGATCACGCGATCTTGGTACAGAATCCGAACAGGTACATACCCGAAGTGGAAACAGGAAACGTTACAGAGCTCAGGTCAGAAATGGAGAGTAAACGTGGTAAGCCAGCGATTCCGACCATTTGCACATTACGTTATGTTTATAGAACATTTATTCTTAATTTAGGAATATTTAGCATTAGTAGAATGAAAAATCCCCAAGATTTACTTTTACTTTACAAACTTAATGTTTACTTAATGTTTTACTTAACGGCATTAGTAAAATATCAATATGGCTATTCGGAACTTTAAACTCAATTGAAGAACAACACTTGAATTTTATTTAGAGGCACTAGTAAGTAATAACAAAAAACAGAAAATGATTTAAGTACACACAAGACTCTTACAAGAAATCGGCCGTGAAGTTAGCAGACACATTTCAGCAGACAAAGCAGTGAAAACACCCGAAGGTTCAGTGGCGTAGGTAAAATTAATATAAAAAATTTACACATTTGCTTACTATTTTATGCTGAATATCCTTTGGCAAAACAGATTTATACCGGTTGATTAGTCTTGCACGTATATATAGCATGCAGATAATACTATTAGCGCATTTTTCAAAAACTTTAAAATACCCTAAACGCAAATAACACAAAATTGAAATTGTACAAGGAAATACACTGCCAAGACCAAACCAAGTCAATTACATCTGCATTAACTATATCTACGACCGACAAAAAGGAATATCACCGACTAGCCGTCTATGTTCCGTAACCTTTCACTATGTATAATTCACCTTGTATATATCATAAAATACTCCTGCATACCTAATCGATTTTTATACATTATCCCTACCTAATTAAACTAACCAAACACAAAGGAACAGATAAGAAACAAGAGTGCTTGAGCAACCTTCAAGCAATCAACACGCGTCCTCCGATATGCCGTGCATCTGGCCGCGTTAGAAGGCATAATCAGTGAATAAATGTTACATGTGCGTGAAAAGTGAACATTGAAGCAACAGACAATTCATCATCAAGTGTAAGCCGTTCGCCACTTCAAACAACAAGAATATAGTCGAAACTACACCACATGTCAAATCAAGGTTAGTTATCCTATCATTATACTACAAAACAATATGTTATAATTATTATCTAATTATCCACTATTTTGCTGGTCATTTAGACTGTTAACCTTTCATTCAATCATCATACACAAGTCAACACCAAGCCTAGCTTGTTTTCAAATACGCATGCTACAACTTGGTATTTCATTATCTATACTTTTCAACCCCTAAACAACAACGCGTGTTTTAAATACGCACGCGCCATCTTGGTCGCTTGGACAGCCAAATTCTGTTACCCCTCTAAGGAGATAACTCACAGTCCACACATCTAATTTTCTATTTTAAAAAAAGAACACTATCATCTTTTACATCAAGCCTGTTTTATCCCTTTAGTGGACTTTGAAAGAATGCATAATTATTAATACTAAATACTCAGATTAATTCAATTATTGTGTTATTTCAGCCATTTGAGTGCAGCATAAACAGCGTGTATTTATATATAGTCGTTTTTAGCTTTACCGTACGTAGAACCGAATTTTACAACAATTTAAAAATAGTAAAGTTTTTATTGTTGTGTTTATAGCCTTGCAAACATATGTTCTATGCTTGATTGTATTATAATAGGCCGTGCTTATTTATCTACAATCGACTAAATTTGAGTGTCCAGCACCTGTTAATACGTGATTGCGTTCAAATTCTAAATATTTACACCTCTTAAACTCAGATAACAAAATTTACGACTTTTGTAAAACTTTCATTAAAAGAATTTTATTTCTTATTAAATTATAAACAAATCTTTATTTCATAATGAGTACCAAACGAACGGATATTGCAAACTTGCAATTGTTAAAATCACGCTTACAGGAGACATTTCAACTTTCAGAAACACTGGATAACGAGAAGTCGCTTATACCCCTGTTTTAAATTAAATGTAAATTTGTGGATGATATATACACCCAGATTACAGAAACGTATCTATTACTGGCTCCTTCAGCCTCTGAAGTCGAAAAAGAAACATACGAAAATATGCGGAAGTTTATTGATTTCCAATATTTTTCTATTTTAACAAAATATGAATTTTTAAAAAATCCAGGAGAAACCAGCAATAATACTGTTGCTACATCTTTGCCTTTAAACGGATTTCAATCAAATCCAAACATTCGTTTACAGCCACTTACGTTAACTACATTTGGCGGTAATTATAAAACTTGGCAAGGCTATATTGATTTGTTTAATGCATTAGTGTATAACAATTTATCTTTATCTGACATAGAACGCCATAATTATTTAATTGGTTCACTGATTGGGGAATCCTTAAATTTGATTAAATCCATCCCTTTGGCAGCGGGTGGATATCGGGTCGCATATGACGCGTTAATTGAGCGCTATTCCAATATTTGCCGCCAAGCCACGGCACATTGGCTTGCCATAAAAAATTATCCGTCTATACGATCGGAAAATCCTAAAGAATTACGTAAACTGTTAGATAACTTTTCAGAAAATCTAGCCATTCTTGGTACTCTTAATTTTGATACTTCCTCTTGGGATTTTATTTTAGTAGATTTCCTATTGGAAAAAATCGATCCTTAATCGCGAAAACGTTTTGAGCTAGAAAACAACAGTAATGAAATTCCTACGTTAGATAGCTTAAAATGTTTTTTATCTAAACAATGTGCAGCGTATAAAACTATTGCTAGTACATCATTTAATGCGCCTTTTGTGGGTACGCAACAACATTTCAAACCCGCAACGGGAACATATCAACATTTTTAAGCAAGTGAAGGTGTACGCCCCAAGGTAACATCTCACATTGCTTTTGTTAACAAATCTAATACATTCGCGGCTTTAAAAATACCCGAAAACTGTATTATTTGTCAACAAAATCTTCGCGTTTTTAGATTCAATTCCTTTTTGTCTATGACGCCTTCTGATCGTTACCGAACGGCAAAAAACGCAAATTTGTGCATCAATTGCCTTCGTAGTAACCATAACACCTAAATTGTAAATCTAGTTCTTTTTGTAAAAGCTGTAATCAACGCCATCACACGTTATTACACGTTACAAAAACGGTACAATCAACTATTAAATCTGACTCACAGTCAAATAATTTACAGCAACCTACACTTGCACACAATAATGCGGAGGAGCACGCCTTTGTAGCTACCAATGCTTTTTCATCTTCATGTAATTCAGAAAATGGTATTATAGTTCTACTATCTACTGCGGTTGTAGAAATAAAAGACGCCTTTGGCAATTTTCATCAAATACGCGCACTACTTGATCCAGGGAGTCAAGCAAGCTTCCTTCGTGACAGCTCTGTACGAAAATTTTCTCTTTCTCGTCGCTTTTCACAAGTGCCAATTTTTGGCCTCGCGCAAACAGAAGCTTCTCCAAATCGTGGCGCCACTAATTGTATTATTCGTTCACGTTATGATACAAACCTTGAAATAAATGTAGAGCCATTTATACTTTCAAATATATGTTCCAACTTACCTAACACCAAGTTACGTAGCGATTGGAAACACTTAACAGGATTGCATTTAGCCGATCCTAATTGGCACATTTCAACTCCTGTAGACATGCTCTTAGGAGCTGACGTATATCCTTCCGTTGCAAGCGAAGGCTTGATTCATGGCGGGCATCAGCAGCCATCTGCAATCAATACAATATTTGGTTGGACACTGATAGGTTCAGTCCCACAAACTCAGCAATTACCAGCGGTAAGATCATTCTTTATCTCTGCCGAACATTCTATTAATAATACTTTAAAACAATTTTGGGAAATTGAAGAACCGCCTTCAAAACCCATAATTACAAAAGACGAGGAAACAGCTGATGAAATTTTTAAGAAAACACACACGCGCGACATTGACGGTCGCTTTTGTGTAAACTTGCCTTTTAAAATGGCACACCCTAAATTTGAAAATTCGCGCGCGATAGCGTTGAAACGTTTAATTTCTCTTGAATACAGACTTGCTAAAAGGCCCAAATTACATAAATCATATTCGGAATTTATGCGAGATTATTTAGAAAGTGGTCACATGACTGCCTTAATTTCTCCGCCTATTTCAGACGATTGCTTTTTTATTCCGAATCATCCAGTATTTAAAGAGGAAAACGGTAATTCTAAATTACGTGTTGTATTTGATGCGTCTGCTAAAACGTCAAATGATATATCTTTAAATGATACGCAACTTGTAGGACCTAAACTACAAAATGTAATTATTTCAGTTTTAATGAGATTTCGTTTATATCAATTCGTCTTCACCTGTGACATAAAGCAAATGTTTAGACAAATAAATATTTTTGAAAATCATAAAAAATATCAGTTAATTCTACGGAGGTTTTCGCCAAACGACCCACCTATAACATATCAGTTGAACACGGTTACATACGGCATAGCTTCTTCTTCTTACTTGGCAATTCGTTCACTTCAAGAACTAGGTCACGAAGGTGTTTTAAAGTATCCTCTTGCCTCAATGGCTATTGATAAAAATTTCTACGTTGATGATTTTGCATGTGGATCAGACACGATTGATGATCTCATAGCATTACGTCATCAATTAGTAGATCTTTTACATTCCGGCGGATTCCAACTTCGTAAATGGAATTCGAATCATCCATTGCTACTTAAAGATATCCCTGAAGAACATCGTTTGTTTCAAAATCAAGATTTTTCAAAGGATGTAGGTGTCAAGATACTGGGCCTCCAATGACAGGTCTCAGATGATACATTTTCATTTATCGTCAAACCATTAAACCCTTCATGCACAAAACGTACGATCTTATCAGACATCGCGAAGATTTATGACCCACTTGGATTTTCACGTCCTTTGTCATTCTTTGCTAAAAAACTAATACAGCATTTGTGGCTGTTAGGATTAGATTGGGACAGTATACCACCCGATGAAGTTTGTTCTCAATGGCAACAATTTCGGCATGAGCTTCCACTCTTATCTTTATTAAAAATACCACGATCTCTAAATAATGGCATCTCGGCTTCCTGCCTGCTACACGCCTAGTGAGGTTGGTTACGCTAGTGTCATTTATTTCAGATTTTGTTTCCCCAATGGAGAAATTTCTAGTAAATTGGTATCTTCGAAAACAAAGGTGGCACCTATCAAACGACTGTCCTTACCGAGGTTAGAGTTGTCTGCTGCGGTGCTACTAGCAGTTTAGTTCAATTTGTTCTTGTTACATATGGCGTGAATTATGCAATCACCGACGTCTTTACATGGAGCGATTCCATGGTAGCTTCATGAAAAATATTTTCACCCAGGAATTAACACCACCACTTATCTCTTGCAACAACAATTTTGGATTGTCTCCTCAAAACGAGCAATCAGACATTACTTATCTAATTGTAATCAATGTTTTAAAACAAACCCCAAACCGGTGATACCGTCTATGGGTCACTTACCACAATTTAGAATAAACCAATTAAAACCATTCAGTTGTGTTGGTGTGGATTACGCCGGTCCTCTTACAATAAAATCAAGTAATCTTCGAAAAGCAAAACTCCTTAAGGCATACATATGTTTGTTTGTATGCTTTTCGACGAAAGCAGTTCATCTTGAACTTGCATCAGATTTATCAGCCGATTCTTTTCTGGCAGCCTTACGTCGCTTTATTGCTCGGCGCGGGCGCTGTTCCATTATTTTTAGCGATTGTGGGACCAATTTTATCGGAGCTAATCGCATTTTTGTCAGCTTTACGCGCACTGCTGCTGAACAAGAAAATATCAAATGGTTATTCAACCCCCCTTCTGCACCCCATTTTGGCGGACTGTGGGAGAGCGGAGTAAAATCTGTAAAGACACATCTTTTGCGCATCATTGGAAACCAGGTCCTTACCTATGAAGAACTAATCACAACCTTAATACAAATAGAATCGCTTCTTAATTCACGGCCTCTATGCAGTTTAAGTAACGACCCCAATAATCTACAATCTCTCACGCCTGCGCATTTTTTAACAATGGAGCCGCTGACTGCGCCTCCAATGCATGATTTAACACATTTAAATATCAATCGTTTATCACGTTAGCAATTGGTGCAGCGTTTGCACCAAGATTTCTGGTCTAGGTGGCATAAGGAGTATTTACATGAGCTCTATCAAAAATGCATACCTAATCGATTTTTATACATTATCCCTACCTAATTAAACTAACCAAACACAAAGGAACAGATAAGAAACAAGAGTGCTCGAGCAACCTTCAAGCAATCAACACGCGTCCTCTGATATGCCGTGCATCTGGACGCGTTAGAATGCATAATCAGTGAATAAATGTTACATTGAAGTGCGTGTAAAGTGAACATTGAAGCAACAGACAATTCATCATCAACTGTAAGCCGTTCGCCACTTCAAACAACAAGAATATAGTCGAAACTCCACCACATGTCAAAGCAAGGTTAGTTATCCTATCATTATACTACAAAACAATATGTTATAATTATTATCTGATTATCCACTATTTTGCTGGTCATTTAGACCGTTAACCTTTCATTCAACCATCATACACAAGTCAACACCAAGCCTAGCTTGTTTTCAAATACGCACGCTACAACTTGGTATTTCATTATCTATACTTTTCAACCCCTAAACAACAAAGCGTGTTTTCAAATACGCACGCGCCAGTCTAAGTGGTCAAAATGGCGTCAAATTATAAATATTAGATTACTTAATATTTTACCAAAGAGTTAAAAAACTGGTAGAAGGAAATAGAGTGCGAGGATAAAACCAAGCTAATTACATCTGCATCAACTATATCCACCACCGACAAAAAGGAAAATCACTGACCAGCCATCTAAGTGGTCAAAATGGTGTCTAATTATAAATACTAGATTGCATAATAGTTCACTGAAAAGTTAAAAATCTGGTAGAAGGAAATAGAGTGCCAGGATAAAACCAAGCTAATTACGTCTGCGTTAACTATCTCTACGACCGACAAAAAGGAAAATCACTGACCAGCCATTTAAGTGGTCAAAATGGCGTTAAATTATAAATACTAAATTACTTAATATTTTACTGAAAAGTAGAAAAACTGGTAGAAGAAAAGAGAGCGCCAGAATAAAACCAGGCTAATTACATGTGCATTAACTATATCTACGACCGACAAAAAGGAACATCACTGACCAGCCGTCTAAGGGGTCATAATGGCGCCAAATTATAAATACTAATTTACTTAAATTTTACTGAAAAGTTGAAAATCTGGTAGAAGGATATATAGTGCTAGGATAAAACCAAACTAATCACATCTGCGTTAACTTTATCTACGACCGACAAAAAGGAACATCACTGACCAGCCGTATAAGGGGTCAAAATGGCACCAAATTATAAATACTAGATTCCTTAATATTTTACTGAAAAGTTGAAAACTGGTAGAAGAAAATAGAGTGCCAGAATAAAACCAAGCTAATTACATCTGTATTAACTAAATCTGCGACCTACAATAAGAAAAATCACTGACCAGCCATCTAAGTGGTCAAAGTGGCGCCTAATTATAAATACTAGATTATTTAATATTTTACTGAAAAGTTGAAAAACTGGTAGAAGGAAATAGAGTGGCAGGATAAAATCAAGCTAATTACATTTGCATTAGCTATATCTACGACCGACAAAAAGGAAAATCACTGACCAGCCCTCTAAGTGGTGAAAATGGCGCCAAATTATAAATACTGGATTACTTAGTATTTTACTGAAAAGTTGAAAATCTGGTAGAAGGAAATAGAGTGCCAGGATAAAGCCAATCTGATTATAACCGCAATAACTTTATCTACGACCGACAAAAAGTAACATTACTGACCAGCCGCCTAAGGGGTCATAACGGCGCCAAATTTTAAATACTAGTGGTGACGCCGGCAACAACTTTTTATTTTAAAAATTACAGTTTATTACTCCGATAAATTATTGCCAGAATAGCATTCCATTCAGGTTATTTTAATTTATAGATAAATTGAAACATATGCCAATTCTGACAATAACTAAATTAAAACAGATAGTAACAAACGTCGGTGTGATTCGGTTCGCAAGTAAATTGTGGCATCGGTGTGTACGTCAAAATAACTACTTGCACCCGTCTTAGAGTGGGTTCGAAAACGTTAAATTTCTAAATTGGTGATCCCTGCCTTCCTTCAATGACCATCCTAAATCTCACCCTTTAAACGCCTATTTAAAGCGAGCTGCAGATCTTGGGTAAATCCATTGCTTTATATTTGTTTGTTCATGTTTAAAAAATTACAGTCCACTGTGTCTTAACCTAGCATTAATATTTTGGTTACGTTCGGGCACGGATTGTTAGTAGCGGGAATTTAGCACTCTACTAAATACCGGGTTATAAGGGTTATTTTGCTCGTTCATGCCACAGTTCATTTACAAGAATCGTTCACTATAGATAACATAAACAGGTGTATGTTAAACAGACCTTTCGCGCTCTGTTATCGCATATGCTTTTCTATTTTAAATTCGCTTATCTATCCTTGCAATAGTGAGTACATTTGAAATAGCGTAAACAATACAAATCTTTCGTTCTAAATTTACATATTTGTTATACATCTGCAATTTGTTACCGAATTATTAATATCACAATGAATAAAACGGTTAATAGATTAAAATCACTTCAATCTAAAAAGGAAACCTATTTCCAAAGAACTCAAATTCTTTACGATGAAAGTAAAAACATTCAAGATTCGGTAATTTTAAAAGAATTTAAGATAAGACACGCAACCCTAGATGACACAAAACGTAAATTAGATGAAAACATAGATGAAATCAATACGATAGGGTTTGAAACGGATCCAGAATTTAAACCGAACTACAATGAATTAAACGCTATCGATGAACTTTATTGTTACATTCAAGATGTTGCTACCGGTCTAATCACTTCGAAAGTTACCGATCAATCTTCTCAAAATCAAACTATGCATGCAGCTAAAGCTACTGTTCGTCTCCCAAAAATTGATCTAATTGATTTTAACGGCGATTTTCTAAAATG
Source organism: Platerodrilus igneus (assembly GCA_036346225.1). Lineage (NCBI taxonomy): Eukaryota > Metazoa > Arthropoda > Insecta > Coleoptera > Lycidae > Platerodrilus > Platerodrilus igneus. The sequence goes on along the minus strand of JARFIW010001663.1, from coordinate 113,572 downwards.
GCCTCTTTTCTACGAAACATTTAAAAGCCTTATCCATAATAATTCTAATTTGGACAATACTTGCAAAATGCATTATTTATTAGGAAAATTACGGGGTAGCGCTCTGGCATTAAGCTCTGGTATGTTATCGATGGCTGAAAATTACTCTATACTATGGGCCGCTTTAATTGAAAAATTCGAAGATAAACGCGCTTTAGCTAACACTTATCTTTCTCAGGTTTTCGACTTTAAAGCGCTTCAAACGGAAGGTATTATCAGTCTAAATTTATTCATAGAATGGTCGACTCTGCAATCAATGCTCTTCGTAAATTAAACATTACAAACTTGTCTGATTTTATTCTTACTTCTATTGCTTTATCAAAGCTAGGCAATCATACCCGACGAATTTTTGAACAATCTTTAAAGGGAGGTTCGATTCCTACTTACGATGAGCTAGCCACGTTCGTAAAAGAACAAGTTAAAATTTTAGATCGAACCAGCTGTAGCAAAACAAAGCAAATTAGTGGCCACACAAACAAGACGAAGGTCTTACATGCCTTCGCCACAAAAGAAGTAAATAATCACGACAATTTGAAATGTGCTTATTGTAAAGGCGAACATCATCGATTAGCTAGGTGTTACAAATTTCTTAATCTTTCTCCGCAAAATCGAATTTCTTTTGTTAAAGATCAAAAATTGTGTATTAACTGTCTCAGTTCTAAGCACGCTTTGTCGTTATGCCCTTTCACGTATTCATGTAGGTTGTGCAGTAACCGTCATCATTCAGTGTTACATATTCCTAGTCCGATTGTTGACACAAATAATCAAGCGTTATCTAATCCTATAAATACAAATGAAGCAATTAATGTGAGTTTTTGTTCAACGTCGACTAAGGAAGGTTCAGATAAAAATTACACGATTCTTTTAGCGACTGCGATCGTTAAATTTGAATCAACAATGGGTACTCACCTGCGGTTGAGATTCCTAATTGATAGTGCTAGTCAATGTAACTTCATTACATCTAAATGCTGTCAATTGCTTCGATTACCTGTAAATAAAACTTACACGTCTATTTCAGGGATCGGTGCGTCTTTCAAACCTGTTCGCGGTCAAACGCAAATAGCATTTACATCTCAACATAATGCAGATGTTAAATACAAAATGCAAGCGTTCGTGTTAGACAAAATCACGGATCGTTTGCGCTCTTGTGCTGCCGACCCAGCAGTTTGTAAACATTTTAGCAATCTACGTTTAGCCGATGAAACTTTCTTTCGTCCTGGAGAAATTCACGGAATTATAGGTGCTGAACTTGTACCTCATATTTTGGAATCATTCAAATATTCAAGTCCCGATTTACCCGTTGCCATAAATTCCACTTTAGGATTTATAATTATGGGTCAAACTCCAATTCAAAATGCCACGACCAATTTACAGGTTTATTGTTGTGTTGAAGGGTCCGAGGTCACAGAACCTTTGCTACAGAAATTTTGGGAGCTTGAAGAAGTAGGTGAAGTCGCTACTCGTAGTTCTGATGATATTAAATGTGAAGAATTGTTCTCTACTTCAACAAAACGAGATGATACTGGTCGATACATTGTTGCTTTACCTTTTACAGAATATCCGCCAAACTTAGGAAATTCTTTTTCTACAGCTTTGCGCAGATTTTATTCTCTAGAAAAAAGATTTTCTTTATCGCCGTCATACAGAGTAGCCTATAGTGCGGCGATGAAAGATTATATTGAGCAAGGTCATATAAACCTTATTCCAAATTGTACTCCTCATTTCAAAGGATATTTTATTCCTCATCGCGGGGTGTTTAAGGAAGAATCGGTTGCTACCCCTTTACGCATCGTTTTTGATGCATCGTCTAAAGATGCATTTAATAAATCTTTAAATGGCTGCCTTTATGCCGGTCCAAAATTGCAAACCGATTTATTTTGCATATTAATTTATTTTCGATTAATGGGATTTGCCTTAATTTCTGACGTTCGTCAGATGTTTTGCCAAATAAAAATATGTTCCGAACATCAATCTTATCAACGTTTGCTTTGGCGATTCAGCATAGATGAACAATTACAAACGTATCAACTCACAAGAGTTCGATCCAACACTTCGAAAAATCAGATCCGAAGCACACAGATAGAAGTGGACATGTTTTTTGGATGTAGTTTTAATGCAGCTGGATCATACGGAATACATCAAGGAAGCGAGTATACCTTTCTGCGTTAAATTGTATTGCCTGCAGCAGTTAAATGTACTAAAAGCCCAAAGTTCCGCTAAAGCTCAACTAATTATTTATTTTGATGCCACTGGAAGTGTTGTGAAGAGTCCATTGGAAAATACAAAACGAATATATTTTTATTTCACGGTTATACAAATACATAATTCTGGTCGAGTATTTCTCAATGATATCGTCTGTGCACAACTCAAAAGCAATTTTTAAATTGTTTAATGATTTTCGCTATTTTTGCGAGGAAAATAATTATTTTCCATACTTCTCTAGATTGGTCACTGATTTTTCTTTTGCCAATATAGATGCTGCATGTAAAGCTTTCAACAGGTGTACTTTATATGAATTTATACATTAAACGTATAGGCTTGTGATTGACATTAATGTTTCAAGAAAAAATCTCGTAAGCATTCATTTTTGTAGTGCTCATTTTATGAAAATGGTTTCAAAAGATGTGGCTGGTTTGTCGACAAATGATGTTCAGACACCGTTGTTTAAAGATGATAGCTCTGGCCATTACATTACAATCTATTGAAGATTTTGAAATATTTGTATTTAATAAGTATGTGTTACTGAATATAAAATACAATAATTCAAAGGTGCATCACGAAGACCAAAACATATGCTATCTGAAATCTCAGTCGGAGAATGAAATTAATTTTCATGGCGCATGATATTCTGAAATTGAAAATATACACTCACATAAGCAAGAAAAAGAAACATTATATACATCAAGTCGTTCTATATCCATTTTAACAACTTAATTAAAAACATAAACAATTTAGAGGAGGGCTGTATTGTTGAAGAAAACGTGTTATATAATCGCGAATATTTTAAAGTAATATTAACAAAATATCTCCCCTTCTGTAGTCTTTTGAGTAGGTTAGTGTTGCAAAAAGTCGATAGGGTTACAAATGCACCAATAGAAAACTATTTTGGTCAACTAAAACGCAATATGTTAGAAGCACGAACCAATATAAAATGTACACACTTTATAAGAAAACTAAGAGAAGAAGTTATTGCTTTAAATATTGAAACTTAAATAAAAATTTAAAAAACACAATTGACAAAAGATCCTACAAATGAAAAAAAATCGCACGAATTGTGGAATAAGAAAATTAAAAAACAAGGTACACATTTTGACGGTCGCTATTTACAATTTGGAAAAACATCTACGAAAAAGGGGTTGTCTATCCTGAAGACGACGATGAGTTTGCTCAATGTGGATATTGTAGTCACGGGCTGGAGACGACATAAATATATGGGTGCAATGCGATGCCTGCAATCGCTGGTATTACCAACGCTGTGAAGATACTAAACATAGCTTTAGCGCAGACTTTTTGTGTGAGTTGTGCCTCTACAGAAAATCTAACCAAGAAATGCCTGTGATTGATAACAATTTGTACATAAAATATCAGAATTTTCTATCAGAGTTAATGTCAGCAACGCCACAGGAACTAGCTGGGATAGAAGTAAAAACACGTGCTCAAATTCAAAGCAACGATTGGTACGCAGAACACAAAATTCGACTAACTGCAAACAATTTTGGGAAAATATACAAAAGTAAGGTAAGCGGTTATTCGAAAATTGTAAAAACTCTCCTTCAGAAACAATTCAATACGCCTGTTATACAGTATGGCATATTGAATGAGAAGAAAGGGTTAAACAAGTATCTGAAGATCGTTGCTTCAAAATACCAACTATGTGGTTTGGTGGTCCACAGGGAATATAAATATCTTGCCGTGTCACCAGATAGATTAGTTGACAAAAATGGTGTGGTAGAAATCAAATGTCCATATGCAATAAAAAATCAGGATCCATCCGTTTATAAATTTGATTTTTTAGATACGAATGGAGACACTATTAAGATATTATACGATTATCATTTTCAAATTTAGGGACTACTTGAAATTACTAACCGCTCATGGTGCGATGTAATGATTTATTCCAACAACGGCTGGAAAATTATTCGCATAAATAGATCAAAAGAGTTCTGTGATACAATGCTACCGAAACTGAGAAAATTCTATTGTTTTTGCCTTCTCTCATCATTGTTTGATGAAACTATATTATCACGTTTGTCAATTCAAAAGCTAAGATGGACATCTTTAGGTAACCTCTTTTTTTGAAAATGGTCTTGTGAGTGATCCCAATTATTATAAGCTTTTACCTAATAACAGAGGCTACGTCGTAACCGTAGATGTAAGCGTAAACTTTTCTGTCAGGGAATTATTAATTGATGATTTTTTAACACTCTGTGGAAAGGAATGGCTCAGTTCGTTTGTGATTGATCATTGTTTAAATCTTTTCAATAGAAACCAGGAGTATCAACTCATTTTGGTTGTAAATCATCAGTAATTTTTTGGAGAAGTAAACTACAATCAAGAGTCTGCAGATTCCATAGTCATAACGAAAGATAAAGTTTTAATGCCCGTGGCTACTGGAACACAACCTGGCAGACACTTCTTTTTAGTAGGGGCTAATTTTTCTTTAAAAGTTTTCACTGTTTTAGATCCTTTGGACAGTGAACTTATGTTTATGCGATTACTACTTAAACAATTTTTAACCATTCTTTATAAAAAAGACAAAAGCAGCACATATACTTGGCAAGTGATAACATTACAGCATGTGCGTCAAGAGGACAGTTATAACTGTGGTGTTTTTGTTATATATTTTTCATCAATGAAAATGAAACAGAAGAAACTCACAGACAAAATTGACTGCTCAGAGTACAGGAAACAATTAAAAATCTTATTACTTACACATAGTAACAACATGAAAAGGAAATGCCTTTACTGTTCAGTTGATGTTCTACTAGATACAACAAACTTCAGATCCAGTACATGACCGAGATTTACGCACAATAAGTGTTTGTTGTCATGTAATGAAATAAAAAAAATATCTCCATTTCAGAAAAAACACTAAATGGACTGTGTGACCTCTGTCGAACGAACAGATACACAACGATTGCATTACGCACATATCTCTACAATTTGGAATTTATAAAAATATTAAAACTAAAATGTTCGGTTCGACCAATACTTAAATAATAAATATGACAATTCCGTCACATTTTTCTAATGTTAAAGTCGTGACGGTGTATAAAATAAGCATAATACAATAGACAAAGAATTTGGTATTAGCATACGTTTACTTCTTTTAAAAGAAGAAGTTACACTATTGCAATTAGTTTTTAAATCAGCTCCTTTCACTATCAATTTTTACGTAATTTACAACATAGATTTACTTTTGTAATTTTTCTTACGATAATTGCAATTGTGTCCATCTGTTTCAAAGGTTTCGTGTCTTTACAATGTTGGATGGACTACACACAGTTCTTCCCGACTTTATGTTGCAAAGAGGATGTTGTCAATAGGGAAAATTTTACGTTCCAATTGGTGTCAACAGCATGTGAACCTACTGGAACATTTTCAGAAGCAGAAAAAACAATGTTAGCTCTTTCCACTACAAGCAATACAATGAAATATTGGCTATTTTGCAATTCTATATGCTTATATATAGTGTGTTACAAGGGATGGGGGATGCTTTACAGATTCACTCAGTAGTGTAAACAGAGTCAATGCTCGTACTAAATCTGACCCACTTATACATGATCATGGAAACAAACTTTGAAAGACAGTTAAATTGTCTAAGTTTTAAACCAATAAACCATGCAAAATATGCACATACTAGTGATGATGAAACTGTAATAAGTTTGGTTTTAAGTCCTGACTTTCTATTTGCTTCTAAAAGCTTTTCAACTTGTCAGTAAAATATTAAATAAACAAGTATTAGTCATATGGGGTCATTTCGACTCCTTAGACGACTGGTCAGTGATTTTCCTTTTTGTCGGTCGTAGATAGAGTTAATGCACATGTAATCAGCTTGGTTTTATCCTGACCCTCTATTTCCTTGTGCCAGTTTTTCAACTTTTCAGTAAAATATTAAGTAATCTAGTATTAACAATTTTGTCGGTTGTAGATACGGTTAAAGCACATGTAATCAGCTTGGTTTTATCCTGGCACTCTATTTCCTTCTACCAGATTTTCAACTTTTCAGTAAAACATTAAGTAATCTAGTATTTGTAATTTGGCGCCAATTTGACCACTTAAACGGCTGGTCAGTGATTTTCCTTTTTGTCGGTCGTAGATATAGTTAATGCGCATGTAATCAGCTTGGTTTATTCCTGGAACTCTATTTCCTTGTGCCGGTTAAGTTTTCAGTAAAACATTAAGTAATCTAGTATTTATGATTTGGCGCGCTGGTCACGAGAATAATTACATACCATTCAAGAGAGGTCCAAGAGGTACACCGACAGTTCCGATATTTGACCGGGAGCATTAGTTCTAATTAGGACATCTTCTCCCTTTTCTTCAGTGGCCATTTAATCGTATAATTTTTGTGCATCGGTTTTGTCGACGGTATTGTCCGCGTGGCCACTGCAAAACTGTTCGTGGAAAGTTTAATCGTTCTGCGGTTAATCTGTGCCCTCTCCCGCTAACTGGAAATTAAAAATGATTGCATTTTGGTGGGCGATATGTTTCGTCCTGCCCTGTATATATTATTGTATTTGTTTCATATTCCTTATAAAGAATTTCACATTATTTGCAACTGTTAATGCTGTGTTAATATCTGCCATACAATTAAATCTAAATTTAAAAACGGCCCGTGTTATCACCTTCAATATACATTCTTGTTTTACCGTTCGTTGAACTTGTGCGCGACTAAGAGATACTCTTATATGTCGCCGCAGGTAAGGTGCAATTTAAAATTGTGGCGAACTTTCTTCTCTTGGAACTACTACGCCACTTTGTGTTGAAAGAAGTGCCACGCCCCAAAACCGAGTTCTGAATCAAAAAATCCCGCAACACCGCTCTTGTACTTTAGGTAAGAATATTGAAAGCCGCTTACGTTTAATATCTGTTTCTGAATATCTACTTCCGTTTTCTCTACTAAGTTTTGTTATGTACACATCGCCCTCCTAGTTTTGGTTAACCCTTGTTAGATGGGGTCCCCTCTCTCCCCATCCGATTAGCGTTTCATTTCTTTCTATCCCATGCCCCTGTCTCCACAGAATTAAATCCAGGTAGCTATTTCGTTTTCGGAGTTTTTCCAATCACTTAGCCGTTGTTTCGCTTCCTTCTCCCGAGGATTACTTTTTAACTGGAAGCTCTTTTCTAAACATCTTGGTGGCACTTTTGAGTCAAAACATCACTCTTCAAACGTTTCGCTAATTTTTAGCCAAAATTGACCACATGGTGACTAGTAAATATTTCTAACACGGTTATTGTTTATACTTTAAAAATAATTACAACAAAGTACAACTTTGCGGAAATTCTGTTCTAATATAATTTTCTGAAACCAATACTTAATGGTGCAAAGTGAATTGTAAAACGTACATCTTTTAAAAATTTTGAAACTTTAAATTCTTTGAATTGAAGATGGTATTAAAACTTTCAACAAATTTAATATTTAATGCAACCTTACTTAAAGTTCCCAGATAATTTAAATTAGCTTATTTTTCGTTCTAAAAAAATGTTTAGAAATAATAAGCTACAGGGTTGGATCCTATTGGTTATATTTCTAAAAGGGTACTTCTATGACAAAACTAAAGACATCAGAACTTATTTAAAAACCCTACATTAAATCCATATCATGGATCGCAACACACAAGACGAAATCCAAACACCATATAATTTTGATTTTTAGGGCTTGTAACTCGGTAAAGTTAATCCAAAATTTCGAAAATTTTTATTCTTTAGAAAATTAAAATTAAACGTGTTATGGACGTCTGAAAAGGTATGATAAATCTGGATGAATGAAGACTTTCGTAAGTTTGTTTTGAACTGAGTAAGAGTTATGCAATTTGTAAAACTACAAAATATTTAAGTTCTGCTAAAAATTGTTGGTTAATACTTCTCCTAGGTCTGCAAAGGGCCCTCTGGGAACAAAAAAAATCGAGTTTAACAATAATTCTCCTTGTTCATGTTTTAAGGTGGCTGCAATTCGACAAATGTTTGACCTGATTTGAAAAATTATAAAAAGGTTTAAATTTCTCAAACAATTTGAGATTAAATACATTTTTGGAGCTTTATAAAATTCTCAGATACCAGGGTACATACCAGTGCGCAGAAATACGCTATATCGCCGCTCTGCATCCACTTAATATTCCCATATAAGTACTATCTAAGTAGTTTTAAAAAAATATTCCAATATCTACCCTATCTCCGTATAAATTTTATAATTTATTCAATAAAAAATATTTCATAAAAATGCATTGTTCTTGTAAGCACAAGTACATAAGATTAGCATGCTTAAAATGAAGCTGTTCAAGGTTTTACATGTGATTATGCTTTACTACTGAAACCGAAGGCTATATAAGGACTTAAAATGAATCTGTTTACGAAATTGTAGAAATCTTACTTTGGATTTTTAAATTAAAATTGTGTACATTATTTAAGTCAAACTTTATTATTGAATAGAAATTTCAACAAATAATTGGCTCCAAAATTTTGAGTAAACACAAGAACCTATAAGATATAACAAACGTAATACTTAATTAATTTGCAGATTTTTCAAATATTCTGGTATTAAATAAAATCAGACTAATGTTTTCAGGTCTCATTTATTTTTGACCTCTGGTACGCACCGTTGTCTCCGTACAAGGGTTAGCTCATTTGAAACAAGTTCCATTTATTGATTTTTAAAATACATAAGAAAATGGCTATGTTATTGTAATTGCACTCTCATTAAATAATTATATTACTTTGCAATGCAAATGCTTTAAGAAATTCTTAATTATTAAGAAAAATTGTAATGTTGAATAAAATTTTAAAAAGATTTTGTAGCACTCGTTATGTTATAAATGTTTTCAGAAGGGTTCGTTTTCTTCTATTAGTATAAAACGACTCACGCATAAATTGCTTTTATTCGCTCCCCAGCAGTTGATATTTTAACATGTCGCATCCTTGTGCACTGAACCAACAAATCTATACATCTGCAGTGTGCTTTTAGTCGTCTATAGTGTATGGTTTCAGCAGTGAATGTTGTAATATTGTCTCAGGCGATAGTTTGATAGGTCAAGGCGCACAAGAAAATTACTTTATGGGTAAGAAGTTTCATTTAGATATTTTGTGGAATCATATTGTGTATGTAGAAAGACACAAATTTGTGAATATGCTAATTGTTCTTAAATATGACTGCGAAAAAGAGACTAAGCGTGGATTGACATCCCTAATATTAAATATATATGGTTTTATATTGAAAGCGTTAGAAGGGTTAAACTAAACAGTAAACTGGTAAAAACTACCTTCAAAATGTATATATTTAAAGCTTTTGTCTAGCTATTATACCTAATCAGAGAACATACGCTTCCGACATAACCTGTAACTTTGCTAAGGTTTCTATAAACGCCAGGAATTATAAGGTTATTTATTTGTTTATTAGAAATTTGCATAAAGATAAATGCCTTTTTTAAGTAAAATATTAGCAATACGACAAATTGCAAATACAACGAAAGCAGTTATTGATTTTCTTTGTGCTTTACAGCAAAATAACTTTATTAGTAGGTATATTAATAATACGGTACAGCCCCAAAAGTAAAATGCGTAATAATTAATTATTATAAGTTTTTGGCCGTGAATACTTTATACAATATAATGATATATTGATATAATGATATCTAATGAGATATTTATTAATGAAATGCGTCTCGCTACAACAGTCTATTTTCTACTAGAAGGTAACCCCAGTTTTGTAAAACTGAAAATTGTATTTTGTATGTATTAGTTCTGAAATTCCTTTTGATAATGGTAGGAAAATGTACTGAAACGTCAAGTTTTGATAAATAAATTGTTAAGTTGTTAATTATCTTCTTTAGGAATATGTTCGCCACTAGTCAATAAAAAAAAACGCTCATTTATAAATTTGTCGACGTGTCAGGTAATTTATTCTCTTAATCATGATCTATAAATATTAGTTATAATACAATTATACATAACTGGTGTTACTTACAATCTATGCAAGCTTTATTTGTTAAAAAGCAGTAATTCAGAAAACTATAATAAAATAATGACCCTGACATTTAAAAAACAACTTGTAAGACAAAACTCTAGTCACATAAATACAATTATTTTAAACTTATACTTTACTAAATCATTTACAAATGGTTTAAATTTACATAGGCTACAAGAATTTGTAGTAAAAATAATGTTTGGTAGGTTAACAACATGCCGTAATTGATAAGTATAAACAATTATGTGATTGATGATTTTATATATATATTTATTAAATTTTTACGTAATACCTGGTTAGGTAACTTCAAAATTTGGTTTAACTCTATTATTATTGCGCCTACTTAATTTGTACAGCAGTGAATACACTGTGTTTAAATTGTCTATATCTGTTTTAAGAGTTATTGTACTATTGTTGTTTTGGATATGACAGGATTCTAAAAATAAACGTTTTTATAATTATTTTCTACTTCCAAAGTTTGTATGTCGTCAAAATCAGCATTATGTGTTTTATTGTTCAAGTGAATTGCAACAGCACTCAATTTTTTATTAATTCTTGAGTCACTTTTGTGCTGGGTGATACGATTGCGTAACCATTGTTTGGTTTCTCCAACGTAGCATTGTTTGCATTCACAGTTGATTTTATACACTACATTACTTAGAATTTTTTTATTGGTAGGATCCTTAAGAGGAGTAAAGAGGTTTTTTAAGGTTCTGTTATAATTTACAGCAATGTGCATATCTGGAGTGTTTAATGTCTTTATCAGATTTGGAGTTAAGTTTCGGATATATTTTGTGCACGATTTTGGTAGGTCTTTTATGGATTTTACTTTCAGTAGTGGTGTTGAACAATATTTTATGTAGTAGGATTTTTGGATAACCGTTATTTATTAGAGTATTTCTTAAATTAATCAAATTTTGTTTTTGAATCTGTGGATGACAGATTTTTAAAATTCTATTTTTTAGCGTTAAAACGTATTTAATTTATGTTTGAATGTATGATCTGAATTAAAGTTGACATATCTACCAAACAAAGGTTATGCAATCGTATTACCCAGCACAAAAGTGACTCAAAAATTAATAAAATAATCGTGTGCTCTTTCAATTCACTTTAACAATAAAACACATAATGCTGATTTTGACAACATACAAACTTTGGAAGTAGAAAATAATTATAAGAAACGTTTATTTTTAGAATCCTTTCATATCCAAAACAACAATAGTACAATAAATTTTAAAACAGATATAGACCCTAAAGAAGCGTTTATCAAATAAAGAAGGCATTCATTTATTAGATTTTAAGAAGTTCATTCAGTAATTTTATTCGAGCGCGAAATGTTATTTTAAGTCGCAAGCGGTTGGTATGCGGAAATAGTATTTGAGTATACAGTAAGCATATTGTAATTTAATAGTAGCGATGTTGCAAAGAATAAAGAAGCCATGTTTTAAACGTAACTTACAACGAAAAATGAAAGTATTAATTACAAGAGGAAAAGTTCTTCAAGATAACCTTATATTTAAAGAATCGAGAGGAAGATTTAAGTCCTTAAGTATTTTAGTAATTGCTGTTTGAAATGAGAATTTTAATATGGAGAATCTTGTAAACTGATTTGACGTCAATTAAAAAAAAAAGATATTTTATTACGAGAACGTTTTTGTGGATTCTGCAAGTATTATTTTGAGATTTATTTTTAACTGATTTATATTTAATGTAAGGTATAATAATAAGTGTTGATCATATAATTGTTTCATGTAAAGGGTTTTACCAAGAGAATTTGTGATCAGAGGTTGAAATACTCTGGCCTTTTAATAGATTATCTGTCGTGGATTTTTTCTCGCCAAAACAAACCTTACAAACATGGAAATAATCATAACCAGGTAAACCATCCTCAAAAGAATAAGTTTAGTTCTGTAAATTTAAAATAATGTAAGCAACAATTTTTGTTTGTAATCAATACCTTTTAGAAATTATTCTATGTTTGAAAGAAACAATGTTGTAAATGTTCTAAATGCCTTTGCATGAGAGAGAATATTTAATACCGTATAAATGCTTTGTAATATTGCTGTGTTTGATTTCATTCTGGAAAACTCCGTCAGTTCCATTAAACAAGCGAAGCAAAATTAGAAAGGAAGGTAAGTGAATAATTTCAAGTTTAAAGAAATTGCTGTATCTGTATCACAGCACCCTTTTAGTAACGCTCCAAAGTTAGGTCTTGTCACAGCAATTCTTTAACGGCACCTCAACGTGCGGCTATTTTCATATCACCTTTATAGTAACGACCAACGCGGCCGTTGTCACGGCACTCTTTAGCGGCGACCCAACCTGTGGCACGAGTAATTCGTCTGTAAATAATAGTTTCTTGTCTCGTAGTATTTGTTTTTGTAGCTTTCTTTTGTGATATCTGATTAGTTTCCAATATGACTGACAAAATGAAAGGAGTTTGTGAAGGTTTGAGAGCTGAAGGAGTGGAAATTGGTTCTCAAGAAAGCGTTTATGTGGAAAAAGCAAAATCAGAGAATCCAGAGGCCCAGGGTGTGGGAGAGACCCAGAAATCAAAAATGATGGCCCTTTTATTAAGTTGAAATCAAAATATGTTGGAACAAAAAGTAAATATGAAAGAATTGAGTAAAAAGAATGAAAAAGGCATGCAAGAAATGAAAGAGAATATGAAGGACATCAAAGAGAATATCAAGTAAATGACTCAAATATCAGATAAAAATATTCAAGAGCTACGAGCAGAATTTGGGGAGAATATAGCAAAATTGGGGGAAAGTTTAAGATTAGAAAGTGAGAAAAATGAAAGGAAATTTAAAGAGATTAGTGAAAGAATAACTTTGAGTTTAGAGGGAACCAATTATTAAGTAAAAGTATAAGTTCAATGCAACATTGTAACACAAGGATAACCCAGAGAGGTTATCGACAGTTCATGTGAACGGACATGCAACTTTGCATCCGTGAGGGCAGTGATACTGCAGGTGGCAGGTCACAGGCGGTCAACAGACCGCAATTACTTAGAATTAAGTTGTTACATTGTAATAAAGTGTACAATTAAGGAGAAACGCAGACATGAGATCTGCAAGTTCTCACAGCCGTGTGAGGGGCAGGTTATTATAAAAGGCCCGGGAGCTCAATGCCCGGCAGTCAGTCTTCGAACTCCATACTTCGTTGTTCAAGCTACTCAACCGAGTCAGTCTCCAAACTCCATACTTCGTTGTTTGAGCTACTCACCTGTACAATAATTAATTTTAGTATTATGTACAAGTTATCCAAATTTTAACTAATAAAAATATTGTTAACGTTTCAAAGTGTTTTTAAAAAACCAGCTCCAAAGGCCCGAACTTTAACTGGCGCAGTCGTAACGGATGTCAAAAGGGCACTGAAAATCCAAAAATTGGAAGATTGGTGACCAAGAATTTTAATTCGAAATTTTGGCAGAACCCAAACCAAGTTGGAGGAAGAACATAAATCGTCTAAATCCAGCAACAAACCAAGTTGGACAAGGAACAAGAATCGTCTAAGGCCAACAAACAAACCAAGGTGGACAAGATACAGAATTGATCGAACCCACCAAAGAAACAGATGAAACTAATGTAAGTTCATTTCCATAAAAAATTTTTTAAACCAACAACTATAATTGATATATGCTAGTATTATAACTATTGATTACTATCGTTTTATGTATTTTATATTATGAATATTTTTGAAAATAGTTCAAAGTGAATTATTTTCAAAACCAGACTGTATAACATTTTATGAAACTTGAATGTTAAAAAGCAAATAAGACTTGATTATTTACAAAGAGATATTTTTTCTTTAAAAAGCAAATAAGAATTGAATTTAAAAAGAAATCCTTACCATAATTAATAGAACGAAATCAAAATAATCCAAAAATAAACAGGCGCACATTCACAAACACCAAAATAAGAAACATCAATTACCGCGATTCAAACCAGGCTATAAACCGGTAAGCTAACGCAATTCAATTTCAAAGCTAATTCGAACAAGCAGTACAGAACGTTTAATTAAACCATTGACCTCTATAATACTGAATAAATCACAAGAACATTCTGCATTAACTAAAAATACGGTAACTTAAAACCACCTAAGAAAACAAAGCTCGCATCTTTTATACACTTAGAACATCAGAGAAGTGCAATAACTTTCAACCTTCAGTATTAAAGTATAGCTTAACAACGCAATATCATTATTAAAATCGCTTTCAGAATCCTTGCACAGTACTAAAGAAATAACTTTCAACTTTCAGTATAATTTCAATTTGCATCATACACGGGATAATAAAATCGACGCAGTTTCTATATTAATAAAAGCGTGTACAATTGCAATAAACTCTAAACGTTTTTCAACTAAGTAACCAGCATTATAAAGGGCATTATTTCAATACGAAAATAGAATAACGCAAAACGGTCATCATAAGAAGCTTTAATTAAAACGCTGAAAACCTACATTACGGAGAGATTCAATTACCAACAAGCATTATAATACCAAGAGATCTAAAAATAAAACAGACGTAACACTTTATGCGAAAGCAGTTAGCAATTACAGAAACAGACGTATCTAATTTCTATTAACACCTGTAAGCGTTAAGTACCTCAACAAGTATAATCATATGTACGCAATTATTACAAAGTAACGAACACTATATCTTTTAGTAGTTCATGCAAACAATAAAGTGCAGGAGAAATTAACCTCGAGTCATATTAATTACAAGTTGACAGAAGTTAAATAAAACAACGCTAAACGAGAATAAACCCATCCATTTCAGATTCCTTAAGAAAGATAAATTAAAAGCTGCATAAAAACAATTAATCCAAGACTACGGTAATTAAATTCAACATTATTGAATACAAATCTCGTGAATACATCACCGCATTGTGTAATTAAATATAAATAAACAACGACTACGATTTTAAAAAATAACTCGACGCAATATAAACTTAAAATTAATAAATCTAATACTACAAGTACGAAATTAATCTCAAATTCTTACCAAATTTTATCCACCCAATCCAAACTGAAAATTAACCATTCCTAACTAAAAAATAACGCCGAAAAATAACGAAATAAACCTCAACCTTTACCAAAATTTTATTTACCTAATCTAATTGAAAAATTAAAAACCAAAACCAAAGTTAACGTTTCAAATAGCTAAATCAACATCAATTTTTACAAAACTCTAAGTTATCCAATCTAAAAAGGAAAATTTATAAAACCAAAGCAAAAATAACGTCATAAAAAGGAAAATCATCCCCAATTTTTACAAAATCCAAAATTATTTCATCCAAAAGAAAAACTAATACATCCAAAGCATAATTAACGTTACAAATAGAAAATCAACCCCAATTTTTACAAAAATTGAAATTTTACAACCCAAACAAAAAATTAATAAATCCGAAGCAAAAGTAACCATACAAATAACGAAATAAAGCTTAATTCAAAAAAAAAAAAAATTTTTTTTGAAATTTCCAAAAAATCGAAAACAACCCTTAACCAACATTAGTAACACAGACTTACGTCTCTATTTAGAGACAATTCAGACGTTTGATGGCACGCAGGCCCATCTCTCGAATTTCATTGGAGCATGTGAAATGTTCCTAAAAACCTTTTACAAACCCGGAGATGACGCAAGAAATTCATTGCTTATACGCTTAGTAATAAGTAAACTAGCCGGAAGGGCACTAACCTTAATCGCCAGTAGGGACGATTTATCGGAATGGGACCAGTTTAAACAGCTACTAATTGCATATTTCGGGGACCAACGTAATATAAAATGCCTGGTACGAGACCTAATAAACCTTAGAATGGAACACAATCAATCCCCCTACCAATTTGGAATGAAATGCCAAGACGTGAGAAGTTTAATTTTAACCAAATTAAAAATCGAAGAACCCGATCAAAACGTTAGACATTTAAAAACAAAAATGTATGACGAAATGGCACTAGACACATATATAAACGCTTTACCAGAACGACTATCGGATAAAATCAGATTCCAACGACCCCAAAATCTAGAAGAAGCTATGAGCCTAGTAATAGAAGAAGAAAATGTAATGTATTACCGCAACAGACTATACAACCCCAACGCGAATAAAAGTTATTCACCAACAAAAACTATACAAGCTACAAGACAAACAATCCCTCAACAAAAATTCACACCCTTTAACCCACAAACAAATCAACCGCGAAGTAACAACCCAGTTTTAACAATACCAATTTTAATAATCAATATAAACATTTTTCAAGACCAACATTCAACCCAACTTTTACGAAACCCGCATTCCAACCGAGATTCAATCAAAACCTAAACCAACAAAGACCAGCATTCAATGCAAACCCTAATAGAAATACACCAATGACTAATACTCATAACAACCCTAACAATTATTACAAACCAACACCAATGGACACCTCATCTGGTAACACCAGACAAAACACAAAAATAACACATATCCGACCAAACCCTCATCAGAAACGTAATTTTACATCAGAAGAATTATTCCATCAAGAAATAGAAAAATTTGACACTGACCAGAATAATGACATTGAGACACCTACGAACAATGAATCAAACCATACAGAAACTTATGAACGTGACGAACAATACGAAACTTACGAGGAGTATGATGAAGAAAACTCGAACTCAAATTTTCAAATGGACCCGTTCATAGACAACCAAACTTAATAAACTTAAATAACATAAATCACTTAGTATTACCATACATAGAAATACCCCACGCCAAATTCAAACTATCAATCGACACCGGATCATCTAAAACATTAATTAGCCCCAGAACCGTACAAAAACATTATTTAGATTATGTAGAAAGAGAACCATTTAAAATCAAAACAGCCCATCAAACAACACTACACCAATTCGTAGCAAATATACCCTTACCGAGAACATTTAATGTCAAAATGAAACATAAATTTTGTGTATTCGAATTTAACGATAAATATGACGGATTAATCGGAATGGATCTTCTAAGAAAATTAGGAGCCAACATTGACATTAAAATCGCTTATTAAGGACAAAATACGGAAAAATCCCAATTAAATTTCAAAACACACAAGTTGAACAAAATACACTATAGAACCCCGAACGGAAAGAAAAATAAAATCCCAGTAAAATCTAACAAAAATTTAGGAATAATAAATCATATAACTTTTCAACAAGGAGTAGAAACCCCAACTGCCTTAGTTCAAATAAAAGATAACTTTGCAACCACAACAATATTAAATTCAAACGACTATCCCGTAGAATTATCATTGACAGACCCAATTAACGTAGAAGAACTAAATTTTAACGAAATGGAAATAGACGAAAATTTAGAAAACGAATACAACCCAATGGAACATGACGAAATGTTAAGAGAAAATTTAACTAACATCCGCTTTAATACCGATATCAATCAAGAAGAAGAAAGAGCAATTAAAAACTTATGTTTTGAATACCGAGACATATTCCATTGTGAAGGAATACCATTGACATTCACCAACACAGTAAAACATAATATCGAGTTGACAGACAATAAACCAATCTTTACAAAAGCATATAGACTACCTCATGCAAGCCAAGAAGAAGCTGACAGACAAGTAGCAGATTTATTAGACCAAGACATAATCCAGCACTCCAATTCACCATGGAGCAGCCCCGTGTTAATAGTACCTAAGAAATTAGACGCAACCGGAAAGAGAAAGTACAGAATGGTAATAGATTATAGAAAGTTAAATGAAAAAACGGTAGATGACAAATATCCTACTACCAAATATTACCGAAATTTTAGACAAATTAGGCAAATGCCAATATTTTTCAACATTAGACCTAGCATCAGGATACCATCAGGTAGAGATGGAAGAAAAGACATATCAAAACAGCCTTCAGCACACCTAGAGGACATTACGAGTACAAACGAATGCCATTTGGATTAAAGAACGCACCCGCTACTTTCCAGAGAGTCATGGACAATATACTACGAGGAATACACAATGAAAATGCCTTGTATACCTTGACGACATCATAGTTTATTCCACATCATTGGTAGAACACATAGAAAGATTGAAAGAAGTATTCGAAAGACTTAGACAAGCACATTTTAAAGTACAATTAGACAAAAGTGAATTTTACAAAACAAGTATCATTTTTAGGACATGTAATAACACCCCAAGGAGTAATGCCAAATCCAGACAAAACAAATGCAGTTCTAAATTACCCATTACCAAAAACAAACAAAGCAATTAAAGGATTTCTAGGACTTAGTGGTTACTACCGCAAATTCATTAAAGGTTACGCTCAGATAACCAAACCCTGACAAATTGTTTAAAAAGGAAACAAAATTGAACACACCCCGGAATTTATTAAAGCAGTAGACAAAATTAAAACATATTAACAAATCATCCTGTATTAGAATACCCAGACTTTACAAAACCATTTATACTGACGACAGACGCATCGAATGTAGCATTAGGCGCAGTATTGAGCCAAGGAAAAGTAGGTAGCGATAAACCTATCAGCTACGCATCCAGAACCCTAAACGAAACCGAACAAAATATAGCACTATAGAAAAAGAATTATTAGCCATAATTTGGGCAACAAAATATTTTAGACCTTACCTATACGGAAGAAAATTTTACATATATACCGACCATAGACCACTAGTATGGTTATGCAAACTGAAAGAACCAAATTCAAAATTACAAAAATGGAGAATCAGACTCGAAGAGTATGATTACGAAATTATATACAAAAAGGGAATTTATAACAACAACGCAGACGCTTTAAGCCGAATCCAACTCAATGCATTAGAAACGGAATCCATTATAGGAAACGTAGACGATACAGAAATAAGGGAAGATCCAGACGAGATCGACACAATACATTCGACACAAAACGAAGAACCAAAAAACGCGATTAAAATTTTAAACGAAGCAATCGATATGAAACCCAACCAATTTATAATAACCGAAGTATTAAATAACCCCAATCCAGTAAAATATACAAAAGTAGATAACAAAAAGATATACCAAATTCAAATAACAAAAGATGATAACGAGGAACAAATAATTAAAATTTTAAAAGAATACACCCCCGAGAAAAAACGATTTTATTTTTATTTCAATACCAAACATTTATACCAAAGATTTTCAGAATTATACATTAAATTATTCAACAACTCTGGACCTGAACTCATCAGATGTACTAGAAAACTAATAACACTAGACGACCCTGACGAAATAAACGATGTAATTAGAAATCAACACGAAGGAAAAACCAACCATCGTGGAATTAACGAAACAATAAAACAACTCATAAGACGTTATTATTTTAAAGACATGAAGGACTTAACCACAGATTTCATTAACCAATGCGAATTATGTGACAAAGCGAAATACGATAGGAAACCCCCAAAGATACCCTTAATGTTAACCAAAACACCCGACAAACCATTTCAAAAACTACATGCCGATACTCTAGTAGTAGAAGCGCAAAACTATCTAACAATTATAGACGCATTCACAAAAATAGGCCAAGCCATACCAATCACATCCAAAAATAGCATTGACGTGACCCAAGGATTTTTACAATATTTCACATTTTACGGAACACCCGAATCAATAACTTTAGACAATGGTAGCGAATTTAAAAATGAGACAATACAAAACACGTTAGAACTTCACAAAATAAACATTCATTTCATAACGGAAAACCACCCTGAATCAAACGGACTAATCGAACGATTACATTTAACCCTGTTAGAACAAATTAGATTATTAAGAATAAATTATAAAGAGGAACATATAACCAATTTAATGTCATACGCACTAATCGCCTATAATAACACTATCCACTCATCAACAAATTTTACACCCTTAGAATTAACCTTAGGACATTCAGATTCACGAAATCCCTATGACAAACACTACAATAAAGAAGTATATCAACAATATGCAAAAGATCACAAACAAAAACTAAAAATAACTTACGACAAGGTAAAAGATAAATTAGAAAACGATAAAGAACGTATCACCACAACCCGAAACAAAAATACCGACTCAAATAAATTTTCAATAGGACAAACCGTATATGAGAAAAACTTTCAAAGCAAGCGACATAAAACAGCACCCAGAAATTTAGGACCATTTAAAATTAAGAAAATATCAGATAAAAACATAGCAGTAGTAGACAACGGTAAAATAACGAAATACATTCATTTAAAAAACCTAAGACACCCTGTAATTTCAGATGGACAGTCATCACCCTTACCGTCAACCTCCACCCAGGTAGAACGGACAAACAAGTAATAACAATAAATACAGAACAACCCCGGTATACTACCAAATAAACTAGGCAGTATACAAAAATACAATATTTACTCAAATAATATCAACCCTTACTTTAATGTAACAAATTTTAGCAACATTAAGATATTTTTAATAAAAATTCCAATAGTAGAAAGTAACAATTATCAATATTATCATTTATTTGCTTTTCCAACAAAGGTTACTAGCACATACCAAGTAATCATACCCAAAACCAAATTCCTATCCCTAAATGAACTGAGATATGGTTATACAAACGAAAAATGTACTGAAGTAACACCAAACCAATATTTATGTCAATCGATGACGACAACAACCATTAAAGAAGACAGCCCTTGTGAAGTACAACTATTAAAATTCTCAAATCACTACGAAAACTGTGAAACCAAACAAGTGCAAATAACTAATATGAAAATTCAAAAAGTTACAGATAACAAATGGATAGCAATCTTCCCAACAGAAGTAATAGCAACCATCCACTGCAACCAAGATGAAAATAACCAAGCATTAATCGGAAGCAAACTAATTACCCTCAAAGAAGATTGTTATGTGAAATTGAAAGATGAAGTTATCAGAGTTTATCAAGATCCCATAGCAACAAAGAAACTTGCAAACCTACCGGAACTACAAGTCAAAATACAACAAGAAGACGAAGAAATAATAAAGAAACCTATGAAGCTAGAGCATCTAGACTTAGACGACCTCAACCACGCCGTGAAATTAGTGGAAAGTTATAAAGAACAATTAAATGAACTCAAAACGCCAAAGTTACATTATAATAATATAAGTGTTTGGACAATTGTATTGATCATTTTAGTAATTTTTGTAATCATGTATGTATTATACAAAATGTACCTTAGATATAAGAATGAAGGAAACAAAGAGAAAAAAGGAAACAATAAGCATACCATTAGAAACAATGAATTTTAAATGAATTTAAATAATGTATTTTATGTATTTAAAAATTAAGAAAAACCTTAATTTTTCATTTACGGTGGGAGGAGTTATGTATCCCCCAATTACATATATATATTGATATATTGAATCTAATAGGAATTATTAGAAATTATTAAGTAAAAGTATAAGTTCAATGCAACATTGTAACACAAGGATAACCCAGAGAGGTTATCGACAGTTCATGTGAACGGACATGCAACTTTGCATCCGTGAGGGCAGTGATACTGCAGGTGGCAGGTCACAGGCGGTCAACAGACCGCAATTACTTAGAATTAAGTTGTTACATTGTAATAAAGTGTACAATTAAGGAGAAACGCAGACATGAGATCTGCAAGTTCTCACAGCCGTGTGAGGGGCAGGTTATTATAAAAGGCCCGGGAGCTCAATGCCCGGCAGTCAGTCTTCGAACTCCATACTTCGTTGTTCAAGCTACTCAACCGAGTCAGTCTCCAAACTCCATACTTCGTTGTTTGAGCTACTCACCTGTACAATAATTAATTTTAGTATTATGTACAAGTTATCCAAATTTTAACTAATAAAAATATTGTTAAAGTTTCAAAGTGTTTTTAAAAAACCAGCTCCAAAGGCCCGAACTTTAACTCGTGTACACACTTTTACTGCTAAATTTAACTTCGGCTGCCTTTCATTTGAACGATGTTTGTTTTGCAATATTTCAATATATGTTGATTGTGCGCAAAGGGTAATTGAAAAACAATAGATTCGGCAAGTGCCTAAGTGAAAAGGGATCTTGGTAGCCATCAGGTTGCTTAACCCCTTTCTTGTACCATTGAGTGTCAGTGAAATTGGATATATTTCTAGAAAACAATTGAAGGAAAAGTGTAAAGAATATAAAATTAAAAAAAAAGATTTATACAAGTCGGGCTGTGATTAACAAGAAAAAGGAACGTCTATATTCGAAGACAACAGGCATAGAAACAAGGAGAAAATTGCTGAAAGTATATGTGTGTGGAGCATAGCACTGTATGGCTGTAAAACGTGGACATTAGAAGAAGGGGGCAAGAAAAAGATACAAATTTTTCAAATATTATGCTACAGACGTATGATAAAAATATCATGGACAGATAAAGTTAAGACCAGCTAGGTTCTAGAGATGGTAGGGGAAAAAGAAATATGTGAAAAACAGTAAAAAATAGGAGATATAGGATGATAGGACGCATACTAAGCCATGAGGGAATAGTGTGAAATACATAAAATGCATGGAAAGAAAAAATAATAGGTGGAGGTAGACCCAGATTAGACTACTGCACACAGTGAAATTGACGTCCATCTGGTAACCAAATAATCGGCGCTCCAAGTAATGGGCAGTTTCTAGGACAAAATATTTATTCATTAGTCATTAAAAATGTTAAAAGTTGGCTCCTTCTTTCTCTGTATTAATAATTTTTTTTCATTTCATTGTGTTTATTTATACTAATTTGAATACGTAGCATATCCCTTCTGGTTGTCATGTAACTATTACCCAAACTAGGAAAATATAAATTTTACTACCAGACGAAAACTATTTTTCAATTTGTATTTAAACAATATGTTCTTTGCTGTAAAATCTTCATGGGTTTTGGCACTTTAGAATATACTGCTGGCGACCCCTGGTGACTCATTTGTACACTTTGTCTAACGTATTGCATAATACCTTAAAATAATACAGAACTCCATTTTCTCTTATAAGGGCATATTTTTTTTGTCAAGACAATAACTAATATTTAAGTTTTCAATACAGCTTAGTTAAAATTGTAGTTCTGTGAAATTTTATATAAATGACTCAGACTTATTTCTACTTTGCCATTGCCGAAAAAGTGTTTCTTTTTACATTAACGATTCGTTTAGGTAAGTTTCCTTAGAATACATATTCGTAATTCGTATTAACGTTTAAAGTATTCATCTTGCGATGAGTTTCGCAAATTTATTTAATAACTTTGACACTCGTTATATTTTTCGGTTTGAGTGCTAAAACATTTTTTTATTTAATAAACTTGTAAAACAATTTCTTTGTCGAATATTTCGCTTGTGTTTTTATTAAATTAACCTATTTTCTGATTATTTTTATTCGCCGAGTTGCAAATAAATACTCGTAAATTGATTTTTTTAAACATTTCTTATAAATTAAATTTACGACTTTATAAATAATACCAATTACAAAAGAACGAAAGAGTACTCATGGTTAGATTAGAATCTAAACCGGTAAACACAGTAATAATACAAGTATACATGCCCACCTCTAGCTACAGTGACGAAGAGGTAGAAACCATCTACAAAGATATCGAAGACATATTAAGATACGTAAAAGGACATGAAAATTTAATAATTACGGGGGATTTTAATGCTGTGGTAGGTGAGGGTAGGGAAGGAGCGGTAGTAGGTTTATTTGGTTTAGGCACGAGAAACGACAGGGGAAATAGGCTGGTAGAATTTTGCGACAAGAACAATTTAATCATCACAAACACATTATTTCAACATCATGCTAGAAGACGATATACGTGGAAGATGCCAGGAGATATAGGACGATATCAAATAGATTACATTCTTGTTAGACAACGGTTTAGGAATCAAGTAAAGACTGTAGAAGCTACCCAGAAGCAGATATAGATACTGACCACAACATCGTAATTATGAAGGCCGCACTTAAATTTAAAAATCTGAAAAGAGGAACGGAAAAAGGCACTTGGACTTAGAGAAACTAAAAGACAAAGATATTCAAGTAAGATTCGAAAAAAAGTCAAATGAATTGCTGAATGATATCGCGAAAATATCTGAAACTAAGAGGAAGTAGAAACAGAATGGAATAACATTAAATCCAGCCTAGACATGGCGGCCAGAGATATTTTGGGGTATACACAAAAAGAAAATAAGAAACCATGGATAACAAAGGATATCGTGAATTTAATAGAAGAAAGACGAAAATACAAAAATAAATCAGACGAAACAGGAAAACAGAGATACAAAGCCATAAAATGGGAAATTATTCGAAAATGCAGGAAAGCTAAAGAACAATGGATTGATGAAAAGTGCAAAGAAGTACAAACTAAGATGGAAATAGGAAAGACAGACGAAGCATACAAATTAATTAGAATGAATTTTAGGATATAAAACCGTCTAGCAAAAATATAAGGGACGCACAAGGAAACGTCATTATAGAAAACGTAGAGAAAGTGAGTAGATGGCAAGAATATATAGGGAATTTATATGCAGGAGAGGAACTAACTGCATTAGAACAGGAATCAGACATTGAAAATGATGACTTGGGATATCCTATACTTCGAGACGAGTTTGAATTAGCATTAAAGAGTCTGAAAAATGGTAAGGCGCCGGGTACAGATAAGGTGCAAGCAGAAACTCTAAAAGCCGCTGGACAAGCAGTAACAGAACGTCTCTTCCAACTTGTAAGCTATATGTATGAGACAGGCGAGATACCCAAAGATTTCAAACGTAGCATCATAGTAACTATACCAAAAAAGAAAGGCGCGGATAGATGTGAAAATTTTGGAACAATAAGTTTGACAGCACACGAGTCAAAAATATTAACTAGAATTGTGCAAAGACGAATGGAAAAATGAGCTGAAGAAATACTAGGAGAAGACCAATTTGGGTTTAGGCGAAACAGGGGAACACGGGAGGCTATTTTAGCTCTGAGAGTGATAATGGAAAACAATAGAAAAGGGAAAGCATGTATATAGGGTTTGTAGATCTGGAAAAAGCATTCGACAATGTAAATTGGAAAAAATGTTTGAAATACTCAAAAGGATTGGAATGAGTTATAGGGATAGACGAATAGTACATAGCTTATACAAAGAGCAAACAGCAGTAATAGAATTAGAGCAGGAACGTAGAGAAGTAAACATTAGGAAAGGGGTGAGACAGGGATGTGCCCTATCCCCATTGATTTTAACTTGTACATAGAAGAGGCAATGAATACTGTCAAATGCAGAAAGACATTTGGAATTACTATGCAGGGACAAAAAATTGATATGCTTAGATTTGCAGATGATATAGCGGTATTAGCATCTAGCAAGGAAGAGTTAGAAGCAGCTCTTAATGAAATGGAAACGGTTCTAACAGAGAGATACGGTATGAAAATTAACAAAACTAAAACTAAAGTTTTAGTTTGCAAAGGTGGGGAAAATAAATCAAAAACAAGAATACAAATATGTAGCACGAACTTACAAGAGGTTAAGGATTTCTGCTACCTAGGAAGCCAAATAACGCAAGATGGGAAAAGCACAAAAGATATAAAACAAAGATTAGCACAAGGTCGTGCTACATTTAACAAGAAAAAGCAACTATTGTGCTCAAGGACCACAAACATAGAAACAAGGAAAAGATTGCTTAAAACATATGTGTGGAGCACAGCACTGTACGGCTGTGAAGCCTGAACAGTAGGAGAAGCGGACAAGAAAAGGTAGAAGCCTTTGAAATGTGGTGTTACAGGCGTATGATGAAGATATCATGGACAGACAAAGTTAAGAACGAAGAGGTACTAAAATGGTAGGGGAAGAAAGAAATATGTGGAAAACGGTAAAAATAGGAGAGATAGGATGATAGGCCACATACTACGGCATGAGGGAATAGTGCGGAATATTTTAGAAGCAGAGATAGGAAAAAAGAGAAGAAGAGGCAGACCTAGATTAGACTACTGCACACAGATAGTAAAAGATGTAGGCTGTAGAGGTTTCAGGGAGATGTAGGCTAGCCCAGAATAGAAATCAATGGAGGTACGCATCCAACCAATCCCAAGATGGATAAACTAATGACGAAAAGATAACTGTGCGTAAACATGATGATTATTATAAGTAACTACAAGAATTGGTTGGGCAATATTTTCGAATAATGTTAAGTGTGTGAAAGGATTTACTAGAAAACCATTATTTCGGCAAATGTCTAAGTGTTGGGGGATCTTGGTAGCCACAGGTTGCTTAACCTCCTTCACTGAATCTCGGTAAAATAGGGTATAAAATTAGAAAACAATAGAAAGGAACGAGCTGAATACACATACTCCTGAAAAGAAGAAAAGAAGAAAAAGAAGAAAACCACCAAAAACGCAAAATCAAAGAAGCTGCCTATATAACCCTACATAAAAATAACTGCGTTGCAAACGAATCCGGGACTTTCAGTAAACAATGGATTCCATTACTAAAAGAAATAACAAATGAAAATCAAATGCCCACAATATCTAGGTAGCATTGCAAGTTTTTCCTGGATTTTCCTTGCAATATTAACATGAAATACAGCCTACATACATGATTTCTATTTATACATAAAATAACTAATTACATAAAAATAAGCATATTAACAATCCTTGTAAAACAGCACTGGTATCTGACAAGTATAAATCCACAATAAGGTTACCTCAAAACCATATACAATCTTCGTTGAACAGTATTGGTATCTGACAAGTGTAAACCCGCCATAGGGTCGCCTCAGATCCATATACAATCTTCATAGAACAACATTGGTATCTGACAAGTGTAAACCCGCCATAGGGTCGCCTCAGATCCATATACAATCTTCATAGAACAACATTGGTATCTTACAAGTGTAAACCCGCCATAGGGTCGCCTCAGATCCATATACAATCTTCATAGAACAACATTGGTATCTGACAAGTGTAAACCCGCCATAGGGTCGCCTCAGATCCATATACAATCTTCATAGAACAACATTGGTATCTGACAAGTGTAAACCCGTCATAGAGTCGCCTCAGAACCATGTTAAAATCTACCAAAGAGGTAACTTAAATCATAATGAATTTTCCCCCTCAAAATAAATATAAAAAAAAAGACTACTTAAGCCTTTCAATAATGCAATCGCACACTTCTTTAATAACCATCCTCTCAATTGTATAAATAGAAACATGTTAAAAAATGTTGGCTGAAATGCAGACACAAAAACGGTAGCAGTCTTTTGAAATGCTCCAGATGTATGAGTACGATAGCATGGACAGACAAAGATAATAACAAATAAGTTACAGAAATAGTATGGGAACAAGGATATCTGGGGAAAAAGAGAAATAGTAGGGCGGAATACGTTCTAAGGCATTTTTGGGGAATAGTATGTAATATATTACAAGCAGAGATAGGAA
Organism: Platerodrilus igneus; assembly: GCA_036346225.1. Taxonomy (NCBI): domain Eukaryota; kingdom Metazoa; phylum Arthropoda; class Insecta; order Coleoptera; family Lycidae; genus Platerodrilus; species Platerodrilus igneus. The sequence continues at coordinate 85,964 of JARFIW010001663.1, read as the reverse complement.
AAAAGAGGTAGATGTAGACCTAGATCAGACAGTTATAGATGCAAACTGTGCATATTTCAGGGAAATCTGTAGGTTAGTTCAGAATAGGGAACAATGATGGTACGCGTCTAACCAGTTCTAGGACTGAAGACCTAATGATGATGAAATAATACCAAGTATACCAAATTGTATCTACCTCTATCTTAAGTCGTTTTTATGATAAATATTCCAATGTTTCTACACAAAATATCAATCTGTTTTAATTATATGAATCGGTAGCTAAAAACCTTATCTTAGAAGCAAAAAATTGTGCTAATCTCGTTTAATTAATAAATAAACATTACCATTTTTATTAAGTTCAACATCCGTTTCTAACTTAATTTCCTTTGTCGTTTACAATACTCTTTTGAAATTATTTGCAAGTAAACTTAGATAAATTACATTTGCTATTCTAAAATGAAACTGCAACCAAATCGTTTCTTACCTAATACATTTAAGAAATCCTTTTTAAAACTAACTTCTAATTGTACCTTATATGAATTATATCTCATAGTACCCTTATTAACTTATAATACAATTTTAATTTTAAATTTCAAGAATCATAGCATATAAAAACTTTACAATCCTTTTTCTTTGCTTGTAACAATTAACACGTAAGTCAGATCTGTCGTCTTACTGTTAGTTACGTAAATATATATTGTTTTCTGTATCTTTAATTGAATCAAATGGTTCTTTTTGACTTTACCTTCTCTGTACAAATGTATCTTACTAGTAGACTTTCGTTTTATTAACTCTTACCTAAATCTAATTTGTGCCTTTTAGAGATATCCTATTATATACTTACATGTAGCTTACCCTTGAACTTTGAATTGTTTCAAACTTTTTCATGTCACAAATAACTTGTTTACTTCTAAATGCTAGCTGCCTCATTTCTAATTAAAATATTTTTATTATTCATCCCTAATTTCAAATAATTCTATTACTTTTAAAGAAATTCCTACATATGACAAAAAACAAAATAAGCACATGCGAGGAAATAGGAAACCCAGAACAGCTACTATTTGAATGCAATGAAATCGAAAAAACATTAACACAGAAAGAGACAACCTGAAGGAGACACACCTATAATATGCTATGGAACAAACACCTATTCCAAAGATTAAAATGCTGGCAAATAATGTTACCCAAAAAGTCCACAAACAACAGTGAAAAAGTGTAGTGCTACAAGCAAAATATAACAAGTAACAAAACTCTTTGGACATTCTAGGAGCAAAAGATCCTGATGGCCAGGAGTAATAAACACAAATAGTGCACACTACATATGTAGCATCGTACATGGCTATATGTGACAAATTAAATTGTAAGCAAATTACAATAGTAGAATAAGGACTTTTATATATAATAACTTAAATATAAGATCATCATAACAACATAAAGTATACAAAACTGTGAAACTAACAAGTCAATCCAACGTTCCTGTAACGCAATGTATGCAGAGAAATTATTCTATAAATAAATACCATACAAATAAAATTGCAATCCAGCAACAATCATTTGAAGCGAATGGACCATGTATATTCATCAACACAATACGCACAACAGCATAGATCATACACAGCAGGGCCTGTACATGAGTCCCTGCGCTTTCCATGTGTAATAAATGTAGACTACGCAGTTCCTGATTTTGAGCTGCCGATTGTGGAGAACTGAACAGAATGCAATCAAAGAAAACACCCAAACAACAAAAACAATACCTTGTTACGTTTATTTTCGACTATAGATTCAAATACGTACTTTTTTGGGGTAATTCGTTGTTCATTCGCCTAGCTTCTGTTTTTATTTAAAACCTCATCTTGTATTTTTACATCGTTACACAATAGAACGCGCAATCATAACATTTCCTTCAAATCTATTCATTCTAAAACGAAAATTTATTCGATAAATTAAATAGTCAATACCTTATTTTAGGTATCCGTTAAATTGTTAAACATTCCGATAACGTATAATTGCTTTCTCTTGTGTTTAAAAACTTGTCGAAGTAATAGATGCTACTATTATTTGATAGCGTGTTTTCCAGTTTGTCAATCGCGCTTTGATAACGCTAGGATTGCAGTTCAAACTCGTGTTATTATAATTTGATTCTGCAGCTTGTACGTTAAAATATTTTCTACAGCAATGCACGTTCTTTTTCGACAAGTAGGAAGTATCTTGCTTGTATTGCTCTTAGTTAAAGGCCAAATTGGTTCTTTCTTTATGTAGGCCTAACCGTTCGTTGACGTAGACCAACTGCTTCTGTCTGTAGACCGCTGCTGCAGTTACGGTGGCAGGGCAAATGGATCCTGACTACCGTGGCGTTGCTGTGCTGACTCACCCCCGACGAGTTTTAAGATAAGTATCCCGTCGCATAGAGGTATGTGACTCGTTTTCTTTTATGCACATCGACGATTATTATTATTATCAGCGGTTGATGTTGTGAAACCCGTTCACCGTGCATGTTTAAAAGCTAGCTTTGCTAGTGCTTTTGGTTATATTTCTATAATTCTTACTACAATTTGGTCTACATTTAATACTTTAATTTAACACACTTGCTATGGAGAAAACCTACATTTAATACTTTAACTTAACACACTTGCTATGGAGAAAACCTACATTTAATACTTTAATTTAACACACTTGCTATTGCGAAAATCTAAGCATTATTTTTTTCCAATGAGTTTTATTACATGATAGCTACGAAATGCGCACTTTGTGGATCCATTATTAAATTTGTCCGTTACAATAGAACTTAAATTTAATACTTTTCTTTGTGCATGTGAATCAAGAAATTTTAATTTCTTTTATTGTTAATAGATAATTGTGGGCGACGTACTTTTTTTTGTTTTTTCTGTATGTAAGCGCATCCCCCCCACTCTCCGCGGTTGATACTTAGCCTGGTATTTACTTCTCTTCTGGCTACGTCTAGGTACGTAGCAACCTACACCAAACAAAACCACAAACTTCCACAACGTACAACCATCACTCAAAGTATCTTACAAGACGCAATAAACTATAAATATAAAACATACGACAACAAAAAAAAAAACCAACAACACCTAATGCATTAAACCGAGCAAGCAAAACATTGGGTTAGGGGAATCAGGCATGCTTCGACATTTAGATAGCATACTATAAAATTGTTTAAAAAATAAGCACCAATCTTTTTCTTAACCTTTTAAGGCCCTATGAATTTTGGAGCCAGTTTAGCAGATATAAATTTGGTTGCGTCGCTAAGGATCTTGTTACGTCGCCATACAAGTTGACCTATCTGGTAAGTCACATCTCTTCTACGCAGATTGTAGGTGTGTCGAAAACGCTCGTGAGCGAGACGAAGACGCTTTTTCACCGTTTCTCGTAATTTCTGAAAACCAGTTTTTCTCTTTTCCACTTGAAAATTTAAATTAGGCGGTTCGGGGGCATTCACATCAATAAAGTATTCCTTACCATCGGCAACGTGTTCTCTGCCAAAATTAATATAATAAGGGGTAAAACCTGTCGTTTCGCTAGTGGAGGTACGAATTGCACAAGCCACATCGGCTAATGGATTATCCAAAGCACGATGGGTATCCTTGATGTATGAAACGATCATGGTTTTAATAACTCTGTTTGATCTCTTGGCAGGGTTAGCGCGAGGATAATAAAGAGGAGTATAGAAAATTTCAAAGTTGTATTTTTGACATAAGGCTTTAAATTCTTTGCTTTTCAGTTGTGTTCCATTGTCACACATTATTGATTGTGGAACACCATAAATCAAAAAGATTCCTTCTTCTTAGTTTTTACACACACTCTTAGCAGTAGCGGAACGGACGGGAAATAATACTACATACTTGCTAAAGTAGTCGCATACTACCAATAGATGAGTGTAGTCTATAAAATCTACACTAATCATTTGCCATGGCCTACTAATTTCGGGACGACTGCCCATTAATCCTGTGGGTAGTTTTTGTTCGGGTTTCTGTTGTCGGCAAATTGTACAACGATTGACATATCTGGTAATGTCGCTTTTCATCTGAGGCCAATAATAAAGATTTTTAATTTTAGAGTATGTTTTAAAGATACCGACATGTCCAGCTGTCGGACGATCATAATACCGTGAAAGGATCTCTTTGCGATGGTCTTTGGAAACTACCAGTTTCCAAACCTCAGACTCGTTGGTGAGTTCGGGTATACCAGGTTTAACATATTTGTACAATTTATTAATTTCAGTACGCCACTGAGGGTACTTTAAAGGAAATTTCGATATCTTGGTAATCATTTTTCTATACCATCGGTCAGAAATGTTAGAACTTTCGTTGGCATTCGATTGAAGAACATCAACCGACACAGGTACGGAACGCGATAAGAAGTCAGGAACGACATTGTCTTTGCCTTTTCAATGAATGATGTTGAAATCGTAGGGTTGCAGACGGAGAGACCATTGAGCTAATCTACCTTGAGGGTCCTTCAAACGGTGGTTGCACCGTTTGAAGTAAGTATAGTAAGTCATAATCTAAAACCTGTATCTTAATAGTAATGGAAAAATGGAACACACTAATAAATGAAACACGCGACACAGAATACATAATTAAACATTTCAACACTGTTTGCGAAAATGACCGTTCTTAAACTTGTAAAGCGCAGAGTAGACCGTGTTTAAGTTGTTCATATCCATTTTGTTATTAAGTGGATTCGATTGTTGCTGAATATGGAAAGATTCCAAGAAAAGTCTCTTATAATAATTAGATTCTATATCTAATATAGTGGTGTTCTCAAAATTCGCTGTATGTTTAGTATTGTACAAATGCGACGCAAGAGCACAATTCGATTTTCCAATCCTGGCATCACTTTTGTGTTGTATGATGCGGTTCTTCAGCCACTGTTTTGTCTGACCAACATACGTTCTTTTGCAACTACATTGTATTTTGTAAATAACGTTGCTACACAGAGACTGAAACGTATTATATTTTCTTGATCGCTAACCCCAAACGGTCACATTCTTTCCTAAATTGAGCTTAACTAATGCTCTCTTCTTAATACATACATCTGACTCTAGAAGTTGGGGTCAGCAAAACAAAGTCTTCCGACGTAACTAGGGTCTATTCCTTGGGTAGAGCTATGAGCAATGGGGGTAAGTCGAAATCTATGGAGGGTTACACTTAACAAAAAAACAAACAGGCGCCACCAAGTCCAAATTGATTTATTTTAGGGCATAGCTATTTTTTAAGGGCGGACTTGGAGACCCAAAAAAGAGATCGCCTTCGTTGATACACAAACTTGTCTTAACAGAATAAGACGCTGTTCCTGTAAGAAAAATAATAATTAAGTCACATAAAAATGGGAACACTATTTGCGTCCCTCAAGTATACCTAAAAGTATAGAGAATATTTTCTGCATAATGGGATCATAAAATTTTAGTTCTTATTGCTTTTTGTTTACCAAGTCTGATCAGACTAGATCAGAATAAAAAACTTTAAATGAAGAATATTAATTTACTAATAAGAATTTTCTTGGTTTCAGTAAATAAAGTATCATTGTAATTAAATAAAAATAAAAATTTGAAGTACTTGCAAAACTGGTAGTAAAGGTTATCAACTAATCCTTACTCAAATATTTTATAATTCTATGTAACTAAAAATGCTAGAGTTTCTTTATAACCCAATCAGATCTGTGTGAGTCATTTACAAATGAATATACGAAATTTTCTCTTTAGGTTAACAAACTTAAATTTAGTTTGAAGTCAAAATAATCACCAAGATATTCTCTAATGTTATCAATAGTGGTTGTACTAAAATGCTAAACATGTGTTAGCCATTGGGCAATTGTTGACAATAGTGAACAAACAAACAGGTGATGTAATAGCAGCTGTTAAATTACGTTGAAGCCACGTGTGATCACGTATTTACGAAGCTAAGTGAAAGCAAATTTAATACTGGGGAAAACCAGCTTATTTACAGGTAAACTGAATAACAATTTTTGTACGTCTAACAAACAAAATGAAACAATGTACCTTCAGAAGGAAAGTACTCAGGAAATCATAATTCTATTACGAACCCAAGAGCAGCAGTTGTCCCTTGATGTAATGGAAATTACCTCGCAGCGCGGGAACAGCAACTAATTATACTTGCTTTCCATGCTTTAACACAGGTGTAGGAGCAAAGCGGGTTCCTTACTTGGATCACGGCAGCATTACTTTGTAACGTAATCTTCCGTTGTCTAAATTTATTTACTAAAATAATTTTTCATTGCGTAGCCAACAAATTAAGCTTTCTAAATTGTAACTTCAAAGGGATCATGTTGTCTCAAATTTTACAGTTGCGATTTTCGACGTGGTGTGCGATATATACGTTATCCATGCAGTTTTCTAATTTCTCGTTGGGATTTCAAATGTGTCGTTGCGAGTTCAAATGGGTCGTTGCGAGTTCAAATGGGTCGTTGCGCGTTCAAATGGGTCGTTGCGCTAAATAAATTTTGTAAATTAGCTAATATGACAACGAATATACAAAATGTGGATTAGGTACTAACCGTTACTCAGGAAGTGTTTCACAAACATAGAGCGACTCGGAGGTCACTCGCCATTCTCTTAGAATGCATCTTGACGCTACTTTTAACTATCGACGAGTGCGCTCGCTGCTTTCTTGTATGGTGGGAGGTTCCGGATTTTAGTTCTCGAACCTCTCACGCGCGCGCCAGTGGCTGTGAAATTACACCGAACTCGGAAACAACTCGACTAATAATCCTTGATATTATAATACTATAAAAGTTTGATTGTTACTTGAATATTTATTTTAATTAATAAAGGTATTTTACTATTCATTGTACGTTTAATGAATGGATTCTCCTACTGCAAAAATAAAATTGTTACAAGACTTATCTGTGCTATCTTTTATTTTTGTAAACAAACTACCTATTGATTTTTTATAGGCGCATGCGATAAACAAGTCAGGTTGCTTCAAAATCTTGGCAAGTTGAGGTGTTAGATTTTGAATGTAAGGTAGTTTCCTGAATTTTTTCCCTTCTGATTTATCTAGTGCTGAAATTGGTAGGTGTTTTGTATACAGTAATCGTTTTATAATAGGTTTGGGATATGCATTATTCACCAAACTAAATTCCAAAAGTTTTAAATTTTTATGAAGCAAATCTGGCTCGCATATTCTGGTAATACGATGTTTTAAACCAATAATGGTGTTAATTTTATGAGCGAGCGTATGATTGGAGTGATAATTAATATACCTCCCAGAGTCAGTGGGTTTCTTGTAGATGTCAAAAAGCAACGTGTTGGTAGGTGATCTAATCACCAATGTGTCTAGAAATGGGATGCTTCGGTTAACTTCTTTTTCATATGTAAAAACTAAATTAGAATTATAGCTGTTGAAAATATACACTGTATATTCTATCAAATGCTCAGGCACGGAACATAAGATGTCGTCCACATATTTGACAAGAAATGAAATGTCAAAAGGAAGTAAATTCATGACAGACTCTAGTAAAGAATCCATGACGACTTGAGCAATGATGGGAGACAGTGGAGAGCCCATCGGTGTGCCAAACGTCTGTATGTAATATGTCGAGTTAAAGATAAAGTAGGTGTTTGTCACGGAAAATTTAAGTCAAGTTGACGGCCACTAGAAAAGTGCTTAGGTAGCGGCTTTTGGGTTGGGGGTGGTGACAACTTTTGCTCCGGCTTAGTCAGGGTGAGACTCTAATTCAGGATAGATCAGAAAATGTACTGCACAGATTATATTAATAAGGGTTAGTATTGAATCAGAGCCTGGACAGGGAATGCCAAGGCGCCAGGAACTGATAAAAATAAAGGAGCGTATGAAACCTAAAGTCTTAGTTCCAACAGACTTCGAAGGAACCCCTTTCCAGATCATAAATATAAAACACGCAACTTCACAAAATAACTATCTTTAATATCGCATCGGAACACAAAAACAATTAATAACAAAAATTCCAAATACCAGTTGAATTTCAATATTACATCAATTATGATTAACACAAGAATAGAAAATACAAAATTAGTAAATATTACCGTACGGAACCCCGCACGAGTGCATATCAGGGAAGAAGAACTTTTAATTTCTCATTCACTTTAAAGTTATTTATTACTCACGTACTCATATTCCCTTGGCCAAGAAAGCATGTAGTAGCACGTAAAATGCACCATAAATTAAGTGCTAGGTGTTCTAACCTCAATTTCAAATAAGCACCTCGTGGGAGCAATCTCTAACAATGGTGTAAATATTAGATACCTTAACGTACTGTTGAAATATTTTACAATTATCTCAATGAATCACCCTAGGCAGTAAAGAGGGTGCCTAGAAATATACTAAATGTTGATTTTTAAATATTAAATTTTGTATATCAGTATTACAGAATTTTGAATGAAGTAGATGTACTTCTTATGAACAGCAATAGCTCAAATTATTAATATTAAGTACTAGTAAAGGAAAATAATAAAACCAAAATGGCACCAAATAAGCACAAACACTAACAACGAACAATAAATACATGGAATAATCTTACTCAATGATTAGCTTCTGTACGTAGTTATCTCACATCAACGGTCGTCGAAGTCCTAGGCTGTTGCAATGGTAACCCAGAGTAACGACAGCTGGTCGGCAACCCCAATAAATGATCAATAATAAAGTTGATAGTGCGACAACGTTCTTGAGATAAAGGAGACAGGAGCATAACCTGAATGAAGAGCATACGTATAAGGCACAATGAGACGGCGTAGGGAAGAAAAAGTAGAAGAAGAAGGAGGAGGAGGACCCTAAAATTTAATATTAGAAATCAAGTTGCAAACAAAAATTGAGATATTAATTACCACGTAAGTGGGTCAATTAAATGTGCACTAACTGATTTAGAGATAACAGGACGTTATAATATTTAGATTTCAATAACGAACATCTGCACCTAGAAAAATTAAAATAATAAAATTTAATCTATTTTAATTCATACCAATTATGAACGGTGATGATGAATTTAAATCCACTACAAGTGAAAATCGAAGCTTGCAAAAGGAATTCTAAAACCATAAAACCAAAATTGCCAAACTCCAATAATTATTTGTCGGTACTACCTAAATTCGTAATCAATACGTTTATATCGGCAGAATCCAACTTTCACCAACAACGATCGAAATAAGAATGCCTCTTATCCACAAGGACAAAAGCAAAGTACAGCTTATTATCATATTTGTAATTTCCAATGCAGATAAGTAATGTAAATTTGAGTATACGGCAATAACTTGTAATTATGAAGGTTAACACAAATGAAGCGCAAAGGTAACAACGATATAGATAGCAGAACAATGCTATCAGCAGACAATTGAATTTAGAAATATTATATAAATAGAATGCTGACACAGAAGTGTCGACCGGAAGGTTACATCCCCCCTTTTCTTCGTAAAGAAGTAAACTCCATTGAAGATTGAGTTTACTGACAAAACTCACACATGAATTAGATCATCACATGAGGGATCCATTTTTGAAAAGTTCGGGCCTCACAACATAAGTATGTTCCACACAACAATTTCAAAAATAAAGAGAAAAAAAAACAAAGCCAAACAAACAAAGAAAACATCAACCTTGATCATCAATAACTGCAGGTTTTAATTCTTGAACATGCCAAGTCCCTGCGGATTCGCCATCACTATCTTCCAATTCATAAACATAAGCACGAATCTTTTTCTTAACCTTATAAGGCCCTATGAATTTTGGAGCCAGTTTAGCAGATATGAATTTGGTTGCGTCGCTAAGGATCTTGTTACGTCGCCATACAAGTTGACCTATCTGGTAAGTCACATCTCTTCTACGCAGATTGTAGGTGTGTCGAAAACGCTCGTGAGCGAGACGAAGACGCTTTTTCACCGTTTCTCGTAATTTCTAAAAACCAGTTTTTCTTTTTTCCACTTGAGAATTTAAATTAGGCGGTTCGGAGGCATTCACATCAATAAAGTATTCCTTACCATCGGCAACGTGTTCTCTACCAAAATTAATATATTAAGGGTGGAACCTGTCGTTTCGCTAGTGGAAGTACGAATTGCACAAGCCACAGCGGCTAATTGATTATCCCAAGCACGATGGGTATCCTTGATGTATGAAGCGATCATGGTTTTAATAACTCTGTTTGATCTCTCGGCAGGGTTAGCGCGAGGATAATAAAGAGGAGTATAGAAAATTTCAGAGTTGTATTTTTGACATAAGGCTTTAAATTCTTTGCTTTTCAGTTGTGTTCCATTGTCACAAATTATTGATTGTGGAACACCATAAATCAAAAAGATTCCTTCTTCTAAGTTTTTACACACACTCTTAGCAGTAGCGGAACGGACGGGAAATAATACTACATACTTGCTAAAGTAGTCGCATACTACCAATAGATGAGTGTAGCCTTGAGTTGAGCGTACTAAAGGTCCTATAAAATCTACACTAATCATTTGCCATGGCCTACTAATTTCGGGACGACTGCCCATTAATCCTGTGGGTAGTTTTTGTTCGGGTTTTTGTTGTTGGCAAATTGTACAACGATTGACATATCTGGTAATGTCGCTTTTCATCTGAGGCCAATAATAAAGATTTTTAATTTTAGAGTATGTTTTAAAGATACCGACATGTCCAGCTGTTGGATTATCATGATACCGTGAAAGGATCTCTTTGCGATGGTCTTTGGGAACTACCAGTTTCCAAACGTCAGACTCGTTGGCGAGTTCGGGTATACCGGGTTTAACATATTTGTACAATTTATTAATTTCAGTACGCCACTGAGGGTACTTTAAAGGAAATTCCGATATCTTGGTAATCATTTTTCTATACCATTGGTCAGAAATGTTAGAAATTTCGTTGGCATTCAATTGAAGAACATCAACCGACACAGGTACGGAACGCGATAAGAAGTCAGGAACGACATTGTCTTTGCCTTTCCGATGAATGATGTTGAAATCGTAGGGTTGCAGACGGAGAGACCACCGAGCTAATCTACCTTGAGGGTCCTTCAAACGGTGCAACCACAGCAAAGAATGATGGTCAGTAATAACCGTAAACGAAACGCCATCTAAATAATGTCTTAATTTTTCCACAGCCCAGATAACAGCAATACATTCTCGCTCGGTAGTGGAGTATTTTCTTTCTTGGGTTGTCAAAGAACGAGATAAATAGCAAATAACGTTATCACCTTGGTCGGATTCCTGGGTAAGAACAGTTCTGTAACAGTTTTTGGACGAGATATATTCAGAATCGCACTAATTTTCTCGGGATCGGGTCTTAATCCATTAGCATCTACAACATAGCCTAGATATTTGAGTTCGGGTACACAAAATTTACATTTCTCCAAACTAATAACGAGACCAGCTTCAGCCAATCGATCAAGAACTTTTGCGAGAACTTCCAAATGAGTATTAAAATCTTTCAAAATCACAACCACATCATCAAGATACTGCAAAACAAAGGGTTGCAGGTCGGCACCTAAAGTGTTATCTATCAAGCGCTGAAACGTTGCAGGAGCATTAGTCAGACCAAAAGGCATCCTAGTGAACCTATAGACCCCATGCGCTGGAATCGTAAATGCAGTAAAATCCTTAGAGGACTCTGACAAAGGCACTTGCCAGTACGCTGACCTAATATCAATTGACGAATTAATTCTTTTTAATAAATGAATAAGACGCGAACGAATAGTAGCCAAAGGTGAGTCCAATTTCTTCAGATTTGCTTTCAGTTCAGTTAATTTAGTTCCAATAATTTCAAATTCTTCATCAGTATTTAATTTCAAAGTTGGGTAAGATAATGATTTATCCAATTGTTCTATTTTAATTAAGGGACGGAGACATGCTCGCATATGGTCTACAGTTTCAGTGGTAGCCATATCAACACCACGAATGAATAATTCAAAACACAGCTCATCTTTTCTTAAACGGTTGAGGTCTAATTTATATTCAGCCATTATATACTAAGCAAACAAAACAACTCTATACACACAAAAATATATCACTACACAACTTCAATGTTCCTGTTTCTTCACACGAAAGTCGTTATAATCACAAAACATCAAATAATACTCAAATATACCACAGAAATGGTGAAACAACAAAATAAAAATCAAAAGTAGCACGCAAACGTAAAGGTTACACAAATTCACATAAACACAAAAACAAATTCTGTAAATAGAAATCTTGGTTAACTTCAAGGGCACTAATGAAAATTGATTATTTGAGGAAACGCCAAAATATTTAAAACGAGAACTCAAAAAAAATCAATGCAGGTTTTCGAGGCCACACGCGTTGGGTGCGCCAATTTTTGGATGTCACGGAAAATTTAAGTCAAGTCGACGTCCACTAGAAAAGTGCTTAGGTAGCGGCTTTTGGGTTGGGGGTGGTGACAACTTTTGCTCCGGCTTAGTCAGGGTGAGACTCTAATTCAGGATAGATCAGAAAATGTACTGCACAGATTATATTAATAAGGGTTAGTATTGAATCAGAGCCTGGACAGGAAATGTCAAGGCGCCAGGAACTGATAACAATTAAGGAGCGTATAAAACCTAAAGTCCTAGTTCCAACACACTTCGAAAGAACCCTCTTCCAGATCATAAATATAAAACACGCAACTTCACAAAATAACTATCTTTAATATCGCATCGGAACACAAAAACAATTAATAACAAAAATTCCAAATACCAGTTGAATTTCAATATTACATCAATTATGCTTAACACAAGAATAGAAAATACAAAATTAGGAAATATTACCGTAAGGAACCCCGCACGAGTGCATATCACGGAAGAAGAACTTTTAATTTCTCACTCACTTTAAAGTTATTTATTACTCACGTACTCATATACCCTTGGCCAAGAAAGCATGTAGTAGTACGTAAAATGCACCATAAATTAAGTGCTAGGTGTTTTAACCTCAATTTCAAATAAGCACCTCGTGGGAGCAATCTTTAACAATAGTGTAAATATTAGATACCTTAACGTACTGTTGAAATATTTCACAATTGTCTCAATGAGTCACCCTAGGCAGTAAAGAGGGTGCCTAGAAATATACTAAATGTTGATTTTTAAATATTAAATTTTGTATATTAGTATTACAGAATTTTGAATGAAGTAGATGTACTTCTTATGAACAGCAATAGCTCAAATTAGTAATATTAAGTACTAGTAAAGGAAAATAATAAAACAACAATGGCACCAAATAAGCACAAACACTAACAACGAACAATAAATACATGGAATAATCTTACTCAATCATTAGCTTCTGTACGTAGTTATCTCACATCAAAGGTCGTCGAAGTCCTAGGCTGCTGGAATGGTAACCCAGAGTAACGACAGCTGGTCGGCAACGCCAATAAATGATAAATAATAAAGTTGATAGTGCGACAACGTTCTTGAGATAAAGGAGACAAGAGCGTAAACAGAATGAAGAGCATACGTATAACGCACAATGCGAAGGCGAAGGGAGGAAAAAGAAGAACAAGAACCGTAAGTGGGTCAATTTAATGTGCACTAACTGATTTAGAGATAACAGGACGTTACAATATTTAAATTTCAATAACGAACATCTGCACCAATTATGAACGATGATGATGAATTTAAATCCACTACAAGTGAAAATCGGAGCTTGCAAAATGCATTCTAGAACCATAAAACCAAAATTGCCAAACTCCAATATTAATTTGTCGGTTCTACCTAAATCCGTAATTAATACGTTTATATCGGCAGAATCTAACTTTCACCAACAACGATCGAAATAAGAATGCCTCTTATCCACAAGGACAAAAGCAAAGTACAGCTTATTATCATATTTGTAATTTCAAATGCAGATAAGTAACGTAAATTTGAGTATACGGCAATAACTCGTAATTATGAAGGTTAACCCAAATGAAGCGCAAAGGTAACAACGATATAGACAGCAGGACAATGCCATCAGCAGACAATCGAATTTAGAAATATTATATAAACAGAATGCTGACACAGAAGTGTGGACCGGAAGGTTACAAATTGTTAATTCATCTTAATATAATCAATCAGCTGCTATCAGGAAAAATTTTTAGATATGCTGTAGGAATCATTAGAACTATTCTATTCTTCACACGGTATGTATGTGTTTATAATGCACTCTGATCTGTAATTATAGGTGTCGTAAACTTTTGCTTTGTAAGTATCTCCTTATTTTGTTCAGGGTTATTTTGCAACTTTTGGGAAGTTGTTTGCATTGTATTTATGTATTATTCTTTTATTATTATTTCAGTAGTATTTGCAAAAAGTTATTAAAATATTTCTAATCAACTAGATCCATTATTGGATTTCAAAAGAGAATTGGCATTTAAAACAATATGAATATCCTGTTTTTAGTTTCCTATAAGTTAAATAAAACTCAGTACAACGGCTGTTTTTCATTTTTCTCCTTAAGTAGATATAGATTTTACTGTTTTAATTTATGTAACCAATCCCTCATGGGTTATTTAAAAATGTATTTACTATTTAATGACTTTTTTTGGGTTGATTCATTTTTCGTAAAAACTGCTTTTAATTTTTTTGAAGTAAATCTATAGTCAAATGCAGCTGAATTTGAACATTTTTGATAATTTCGTTCTGTTACATACCATACATGTAATGATTCTAAACATTTATAATCTTTGAACTACAGTAGCCCCTATCTAAATGATTTCAGATTTTTTTTATAGATAATCAATCATTTTTACATCGTAGGTGCACAAAATGTGCACACTGAACGAACGTTTGTGCACTTCTCTATACACTGATATGAAGAAAATAAAATGAAAGGGCTGTAGAGATCGCAGTCTCCTCCTCTCAAAGCACTTTCAAGTTTTTTTTTAGAGACAATCGTTTATGCATTGTATGTACACAACTGTACGGACTGACCGAACGTTCTCTAAACAAAGATACGATGAAAATAAAGCGATTTTTATAAGTTATCATTATTGCATTATAGCTGCACAAATGTGCATAATGAACAAACGTTTATGCAATTCTCTATACAATGATGTGAAAAAAATAAAATAATTGGGCTATGGGGGCGCCAGCCCCCATGTGCATTAATGTGCACACTGGACAAACGTCTGTACATTTCTCCATACAAAGATACAACAAAAATAAAATGATAGGACGTAGAGACAACTTCCTAACCCCACCCCCCCCACTCTTCGGCAAAGCAATTTCAGATTTTCTTAAATACAGGCGTTTGAGCATTGTATATGCACAAATATGCACAGTGAACGAATGTTAGTGCACTTCTCTATACAAAGATATTGTTTAGTGACAATTGTTTGTGCATCATAGCTGCAAAAATACGCACAGAGAATGAATATTTGTGCACTTCTCTGTACAAAGATGTAAACAAAATAAAAATGGTGGTGTGTAGAGTCAGAAGCTCTCTCCTCTCATCAAAGCAAGTTCAGATATATTTTAGGGGCAATCGCTTGCATATTGTAAGTGCACAAATATAAACAGTGAATGAATGTTTGTACACTTCTCTAAACAAAGATATAAAAAAAATAAACTGGTGGCCTGTAGAGCTACAAGCCCCTCCATTAAAGCAATCTTAAATTGCTTTTTGAAGCAACTACTTGTGCATCGTAGGTGCACAAATGTGCACAGTGAATGCATATTTGTAAATTTATAATGGGACTGTAGAAACTACTAATCCCAAGTGTCCAGGTTCGAATTCCGACACGATCTGCTTGATAAATGTTAGGCAAGCATTTTTCACAAAAATACACCCTCGATCGGACGAAAGGTAAAATGTAGCCCTCATCTCAACAATTTTGTTTTTGTAGTGACAATCATTTGTGCATTGTAGCTATGGAAGTGTGAACAGTGAACAAACGTTTGTGCATTTCTGTGCACAAAGACAAGAAAAGAAAATAAAATAGTATGGTTCTAGAAACGGCAGCCTTCCCCCAAAAAGACAACTTTAAATTTTTTTAGAGGTAATTGTTTGTGCATTGTAGATACAAATTACGTTTATCACTCTCGAAAACGGTTTTTTAAAAATTTTTATTAGCGTGAGAACATTACAACACTGATGTCATACATAATCTGCCCTCTAAATCTAGCGCTACCTCTATTTATACTACTTCCTTATCTAATGCATTTTAAATACATAACTCCTCCGGCCCTAAATGAGAACTATGGGGAACCGGAGTTTGAAAGTCCAGGAAAGTTCATTGTCTCATGTTTTGTGCTGTCTTCGTTTACATTTTTAGCTATTGACTTCTTAAAAAAATATCTATAAATTAAATACAATATCAGAGAAATAATAGTGACATACAAAATTATCGTATAAAAGCTAATATTCTTAAAATTGATTACAGGACTTTCTAATTTACTTAATTCTAGTTTTTCATTTTCCAAAACTTGATAGACCTCATTTAATTCATTGAGATGTATCGGATCTATTTCTAAAGGTTTAAGGTCAAAGTTTGGCATTTTTGAATTATTCGCATAAACGTCTAAGCGTGGTAATGCAATATTCTTATAACTAGAAATTTCATTAACAAAAGTTTTTAACACTACTTCATCAATTAACACTTCACAAGAATCTTTAAGTTCTAGCAAATAGCTACCGTTTATAGGAATACTGTTTTTCACTTTTCCGTACTTGTGTATAACAACTAAATTATGAGGCACTACGATGATCCATTTGTTCTTCTCCAGTTTTTGAATTTTTTTTGTGGTTATCTTCACCGGTATTTGGTGACAATTACGTATATTATCGGCGTATCTTATTAATTCAATTTCGCATGGTGCTGTTGAAGTAATTTTTGATGTTTGTAATTGATGACAAATAAATTCTGCCTTAGTGACTTCATAACAATTTGTGTCAGGAAATGCATAGGTGTGGTCGTTTAACAAAAGGTATTTTGCACTAGGGATGATCATCTTAAAAGAAGTCTGATGTGGAGTGGGTAGTGGATACAAATGATAATAGATAAAATCGTCCATTTCAACAATTGGTACTTCCAAAATAAACACTATACTGTTATCTTTACTGTAGCTTTTAATATTGATGATTTTTTCGAATAGCAACGTATTAAGTACTGTCATTTCGAATGGGAATTTCTTGCCTTGTAACTGTTTACTGGCTGTGGTTAGTTCAGAAAATTGTTCATGGGGTTCTACCATAGCATTATGAAAAATATTTAATTTAGAAAAAGTAATAGCAACTTCGATTCGTTCCAATAGATCATATAGAATCTGAAAATTTGTAGAAAATTGCAGAGCTAATCTTTCTATAGCAAAATAATGAAAAGTTACTACCTTGTCAATACTTAAATTTTTAATTTCTTTTGAAATCTCCTCGATTCGAGCTTTTAGAATATATTGATTGTGAGCTAATATTTTAGAATTATTTTCGAAATTCTGAAGCGAAGTTTGAAATAGAGTTATTTGATCATTAATTAAAGATTTAATTTTTTCTTGGTTATTAGTTAAAGATGAAATGGCATTGTCATATCTTTCTCCATCGTTATAATCTAAATTTCTGGTGAGAAACTTTAATGCTGAGCCTACACCGTTAAAAAGAGATCGTTTTTCTCGTTTATTCCAAAGCGGATTTAATTGTGTTAATTGTATCTCAATTTTATTTTCTAAAATTTGGACTGTGTGATACGAGTTGTGAAATGATTGGTTGAATTGGAATACATGTGGGGATAATGATAGTGTATTTTGAATTTGTTCATATTGAGCCTTTAAAGTCAAAAAGTTTTTTGTAATATTAGCAATATCATAAATTTGAATAAATGTCCAAAAATCGGTTTTTATTTGGGCTGTGCCTAAACGAAGAGGAAGAAGTCCGAGGTTGTCGTCTTAATTGTAGAACTGGGCTGCAATTCGTCTTGTGACTGTACAGAGGGCGACTCTGTAACAGGGGTCTTTTTAGTTCCTTAATATGTATAATTTCTTTACTTAATGTAATTTCCTTATTTTTTTGTTTCTCTCTTGAAATCTTTACCCTATTCTTATCTAATATTTTAGTAATTTTATACGGCCCTAAAAACTCTTTATCTTTTTTGTTTCTCTTTTTAGGATTCTTCTTAAAAACTATTTGTTCTACTTTAAATTCTGGATTAGTATCTCCATTGGTATTTTTCTTATCTACTACTTTCTGTTTATTTTCGACTAATTTTGCATTTACTTTATTATATACGTGTTCTAATTTTTCTTTATGATTATTAACGTAGTCTGAATAAAAGTTAGGGGTTAAAAAGATTTCATTAGGGTCTCTCGAATTTGTATGTCCAAACGTCAATTCAAAGGGAGTATATTTTGTCGCACTGTGGATCGAGTTATTATAACCTATTATAGCATAGTCCAATAAATCGCTTTCTTTGGGGTAAATATCGCGTAAAAGTCTTAAGTGTTCAATTAGTGTGGAATGTGTTCTTTCAACTATGGAGTTGGATTCGTGATGTCCGGATGTTGTGAAATGTACACTAATTCTGTGTAGTCCTAAAATTTCTTTAACTGTAACGTTGTTAAATTCCGTTCCTTTATCTATCACAATGGTTTGGGGTATACCGAAAGAAGTAAAATATTTTATAAGTGCTTGACTAATATTTATAGCCGTTTTTCCACTTATAAATAGAGTTTGAGCTAATTTTGTAAAAGCATCCACTAATGTTAAATAATTTTTCCCATCAAAAGTAAATACGTCAATAAGTACAATTTCGAATGGGCTTTTTGCCGTTTCCGTTAGCATTATTGGGGTATATGGGGTCTGTCTAGCGTATTTATTTCTTTGCCACAATGTACATTCATTGATAAAATTTGTTATACTAGTTTTCAAATTTTTTCAGTAATAATTTTGTTTGAGTCTTTCATAGGTTTCGTTTATTCCTCGGTGAGTCGTTTTACCTTCATGGTAGTTTCTAATTACTATTGTCTGCTCTTCGATATCCTTAAGTGTATTAATCAATTTGGTACATTTAATTAACTTTGGTCCATTTTCAGAAAAATGCTGTTGATATACATCATTGAAGTCATTATACAATTTGTCTTTGTTGAAATGTAAATAATAAGTGTTACTAGGGTCTGTGTACTGAATTAGAAAATCCAAAATTAGTTTGTCATTGGCAATTTCTGGAATTTTGACTTTTATAATTGTGGGGTCGCTTTCATTTTCTAACGTTACGTCCGTCTTGTAATACAAATTTGGGTAAACTAAAATCTGGCGTGGTTTGTTATTTATAATTTCGTCTAAAATAGCAATTCCTTTATTCGTGTTTTCATTAGAGTTAGAATGTTGAGTAGATATGTTGTCGTTGTCAGGAATATGTATTGTCCATGCAGGTTCAGGAGTGTTTAATTGAGGTTCTTCAGGTAATTCTGTTTGAAGTTGATTTTCGTCATGCGGTTCATGATCTAAACTTATTAAAAATTCTGCTATATAGTCATCTATGTCACCTGGATTATTTGCAAGAGATCCTGTTTCTAAGGCATTGACTGGTATCCGGGATAAACAATCGGCATTAGTGTTACATTTTCCTTTCTTATAAAGAATTTCGTAGTCATACTCTAATAATTTTATCCTCCATCTTGTCAGTTTTGAGTTTGCGTCTTTTAAGTTGAAAAGCCATGTCAGTGGTTTGTGATCAGTATATATATATATAAAACTTTTGTCCAAATAAATACAGTCGAAAATGTTTGCATGCCCAAACAATTGCAAGAAGTTCCTTTTCGATTGTCGAATACTTTGTTTCGGTTTCATTTAGTGTCCTAGATGCGTACGCTATTGGTCGGTCATTGGGTACGGTTCCTTGCTATAATATTGCTCCAATTGCATAGTTACTCGCGTCTGTCGTCAAAATAAATTTTTTTCCAAAGTCGGGATACTGAAGTACAGTACCGTTGGTCAAAATTTCTTTACAAGTTCTAAAGCTGTCTAGAAAATCTTTGTTGTATATTACTTTGGCATTCTTCTTTAAGCATTTCGTCATAGGTTTTGTAATTTTTGCAAAGTCTGTTATGAAACATCTATAGTAACCTAATAGTCCAAGGAAACTTTTGATTTCAGTTGCTGTGCGTGGTAAAGGAAAATTTTTTACTGCTGTTATTTTGTCTGGGTTTGGTTTAACTCCTGTAGGGGTAATTACGTGTCCTAAATACATTACGGTTTTTTGTAGGAATTCTGATTTGTCTAACTGTATTTTTAAATTATGTTGTCTAAATCTGTCGAAAACTTCTCTTAATTTTTCTAAGTGCTCTTGAAGAGATGAACTGAACACAAGACAATCGTCAAGGTAAATTATACACGATTGATCTGTCAGTCCGCGTGAAACTCTATCCATTACGCGTTGGAATGTCGAAGGGGCATTTATTAAACCCATAGGCATCCGTTTAAATTGAAAATGTCGCTGCGGGGTACTGAATGCTGTTTTCTGTACGTCTTGGGGGTCCATCTGGATTTGATAAAACCCGCTGGCCAAATCTAGGGTCGTGAAATAATTTGCACGGCCTAGCCTATCTAAAATCTCATTAATATTAGGTAATGGGTATTTGTCAGGAATTGTTTCGGAATTTAATTTTCTATAATCTACTACAAGTCGCCATTTTCGTTTACCAGATGCATCAATCTTTTTCTCTACTATCCAAATTAGGGAAGACCACGGCGAAACACTATCTTCAATTATGCCCTGATCTAACATTTTCATTATTTGTGATTTAGCTTCGTTGCGGTGAATTTCTGGGAGGCGATATGATTTTGTAAAAATTGGAGAATCATTTTTTAAATTTATTTTATGTTTAATTTCACTAGTAAAACTGAGGGAAATTCCTTCACAGTAAAATATGTCACGGTATTCTAAACACAACTTCTTTATAGCATCTTTTTCTTCTTTATTGCAGTGATCAAGTCGAAGGTCTTTCAAATTTCTTCTTAATTTATCGTCCTGTGGTTCGTCTAATTCTAGGTCTTTTTCCAAATTTTCGATAAAATTTACATCAATATCGTTTATAGGTTCAATTTCGAAAGGTTGAAAAATAGAAATTTTAACGGGATATTCATTTATATTTGTGACTACAATGGTCGCAAAATTTTCGATAACACTAACCAAAGCTTTTTGTGTTTCAAGTCCATTTCCAAAATTCGTGTGGTTTAATATTCCGACTCCATTACGTATTTGTACTGGGATTTTTATTACTTGTCGGCAACGCTCTGTTACAATTATCGAATAATTTGTGAATTGATTCTTTTTCATTTCTGGTTCAAAATTTAGAATAATAGGAATAGTCGCATGCGGGGTTATTATTTGTTTCCGGCTTAAGTTAAAGTTAGCGCCTAATTGTCGAAGTAAATCGATTCCAATTAAACCTTGAAAATTATTACTAAATTTGAAAAGAAAAAATTTGTAATAGTCCTTTACGTTAAAAATTTGAAAAAGTAGTATGCGTGCTACTTCTTTGTGAAAGGTTGTATTGTGTGCTGTTTGAATATTGAAAAACTCCGGGTAAATGAAATTCGTATAAAATTTGTGTGCTACTTCAGGATCGATCAAACTACGAGTACTACCAGTATCAATTAAAAATCTAGCATTAATTTCAGGAATAATAATAAATGGCAAATCTTGCTTGAATGTGTTTACGTGTATTATCTCTCGTTGTTCCGAGGCATGACCTGTAGAAAATTTTGTTGAGTAGGATTTACATCATTAACATCATAATTTATGTTCTCACACGCGTTATCAGGAAACTGGATATAATTTCTACCGGTGTTATGTAGCGGCTGAGTTTGAAACGTCTCGTGTGTTTTCAAAGAATGAACGGGGTCGTCGTTATCACAATAAGCATTACAGTTTGCAGTATTACAATCATTTTCACGTTCTATAAAATAAGGGTCATTGCAGTTTGTTTGAACTATTTATATTTTGATTGTATAACCTTTGAGATTGAAATTGGGGTTTAATAGTTGTATTTCCGGAAGATGTGTCCATCGGTTCGTCTTCATTAAAATTGGATATGTTATTTGGGTAAACTTGAGCAAATCTTTGAGATGAACTTGCAAAATTTTGTTTGTTACTAAATGGCGTGTTTTGTATACCAAACCTGTTATTAAAATGGGAACTTGGATTAAATGTTCTTTGATGGTTTACAGGGGTGTAAAATCTGTTTGAATGTATGTTTTGAAAATGAGGCTTTTGCGTTTGAAATTTCGAATATGAAGGTTGGTTGTTTTGAAATGTGTTTGGGTACCTATAATTGAAATTGTTAAAATTTTGTCTGAATGGAATGTTAGAGTGATTTGAATAGCTACTAGGCGTCATTTTTGGAATGGGTTTGAAATTTGAATTTGAATTTAAGTTACTATTTCTCTGTGTTAAGTATAAGAAATTTTCTTCCTCGATAACTAATCCCATAGCCTGTTCTAAACTACTAAGGTTGCGTAATCTAACATTTGTTTGAATGGTTACTGGCAATCCACGAATATATGTTTTAAGCAAAAGGTCATCATAACTTTTAAGTCTAATAGTACGTTCTTCGGCTAAAATGGTCAATGAATTTAATTTTGCAGTTATTAAACTCCTTGCGTCTTGGCAACGCATTCCAAAATTATATGGCGTTTCATGTTTATTTGGTCTTAAACTAATTAAATCCTGAATAAGACAATCAATATCGCGCTGATCTCCAAAAGATAAATTTACCGCGTTTTTAATTTCGTCCCAAGTTTTTAACTCTATGCGTGAACCTATTAATATCTGATCTCTACCTATCAATTTACCTATAATTGCTCTAAGCAAGAAACTATTTAACTGAATATTTGTTTGACTAGCAAATACATTAATTACGTTCTCGCAATTTGCGATAAATATTGTCAAGGTATGAGGGTTTCCATCGTAAGGGGGAATGGAATCTAAATGTAATTTTAGCAATTGATAATTTGTTTGTTCAGTTGCCATGTTTGAATTAGTTAAGTTATCTAAATTACTGATACTATTTTCTGAGCTTTCCAAAATATTTGAACGAGCCCTTGAATTATTCCCTAAAATATCTTGTTACAGGCGGAAAAGCTACTAAGTGTATCTTTTCCAGTCAAATTATAAAATGGGGGCGGCCTGTAAAACAAAATTTAAAGGGGGGGTCACCGGCACTAGCTAGCGGAAGGTCGTGGATCATATAGAGGGTTAAAATTTTGAAAAAAAAGGTTAAATTAATTTATAATATACTATAAAAATGTGGCACTTACCATTCAGAAAATATTGTGGCTTAATGACAATTGCCAAGGGCGCCAGACAAGTCGAGAATGTCCAAATGTTCGTACAAAACCTTGAGAGACTTGTCATCCCAAGGAGGACAATTGTTTCTTTTAATCAATTCCTCACCTTTTTTACTACTTATAAAAAAAATAAGAAAAACTATTGACTTAATCAACGGCAACCAAAACTATTTAATTCACAGAGCAATAAACGTGAACCTCTTACATGCATTGATTTTAGTTTATAAATTTAAGTGAATAGGTGACTATGGAATTTATGAAAATTTTGTGTACATAAGTAGTTATCAAACACTTGTATATGAATGAAACTTATATTATATCTCGTACACTAAATTAATCCTACGGTTTATGGCCAAAACGTCCTAACAAATAAACTAACTAAAATTGGTCATGCTACTTAACTATAAAAACTTACTTACTAAAGATTGTCCATTATTTGAGGGTTTGTTTTCCAACGTAGAGCAGTTCTTAAATTTGGGAAGAGAATCTCGCTTGTTGCTTCTGTTTGTAATGTTTAAGAAAATTGACTGGCACACGAACTCGGCAGAATTTTTGACAATATTACTTACTTGCTGCGTCATACGCCTACAAGCTTTTTAATATTTATCTTGCATCACTATAAATCCGCGAACATATGGGCATAACTCTCGCGAAACTGGAAGAGTAACACTTCTTTCCAATTTTTTTTCTAACGTGATACGAAGTGGAATACTCTGTCATGCCAGAGAACGCTACCCGCAAACTACGTTTCTCTCTACTTCTTGACCACGGTCGGCCCAATTGGAAGAACTCCCTGTCTTTGGCTAAAGCCTTCAAATATATAGACTAAATTCCTACCCTAATAATTATGAGCGTCATTTTCTGTTATCCAATGACTGAACAGAACCTCCCACAAAACAAGATTTCAGAAACCAAATCCAACCCCTTTTTAGATGAGAATCACGGAAGCAATTATTCTCCCACGGGTTTAAATTATCTTTTACTTTCTACGAATTACTTAGTTATTGCAATGTGGAACCTATCTATGGCGACAGCAGTCTGCCCGTAACAAAGACCGGCTAACCTACTTGAGCCGAAATGAATTTTAAATACAATGGATGTCTCCAGACTACTTAAAATTACTTGTAATATTTGAACAAATCAAATTGGAAATAGTTTTGCGCTATTTATAATATTTTGTTTTGTCTAACCCGCTGTCAATCAACGAAGTATTAAGAAGGTTAAGCTTTTCATTCAAACTGAAATTGGTTTTCTTTATTTACGCTAAAAAGGTACTAATACATTTTAATTTTATCGGATTTGTCAGTCTGTACCCGACCTAACTTTTAAGATGTTTATTGTATTTGACTTACGAGGGTCTAGAGCTTTAAATGATGACCTGCCGCTGGAATTTACTAGCCTGAAGCTATCGGTAAATGTGGTCTTTTATTATAAAGAATCCTAAATAAAATGAGGTGATTTATTGGTGTAAATTTTTGTTTATACTTTATTCAAGTTACTGAATTTTTAATTAATTAATTTGTTTAATCGTTAACATTGCAAAATAATGTTACAATCTACGTTCGTGTTATCTGAACTTGCTTCTAAAATTTCCTCGTTACTTATTTTAATACGTTCTATCAAGACTGTTAAGTCGCTTATATCACAATCACTCATCAATTGAAAATCAATTATAAGACATCAGAAATGGAAATTCAAAGTTAGCTTACATTAATATGATGCATTGAGTTCGCATAATTTTCTTAAACTAAGTGCCCTGGTTAGACGATTCTGTTCCTTCCAAAAAAGGGCTGATGTCTGGATTGGATGATTTCGTTCTTTCTCCAAACTGCTAACAAAAATCTTCGTTTCTCGAATTCGAAAGCACAAACAGCTGTTGATTTTCCTAAAAGCAATTTCCAAAGCAATTTTCGCTTGCCTATATGGATATATCACTTTCAAAGTTCTTGATTTTGGTTAATCGTTGAAACGAAAAATTTCCGGCGATTCGAAAATTTCCAAAATCCCGTGCCGACTGCGCCAATTACGTTTATCACTCTCGAAAACGGTTTTTTTAAAATTTTTATTAGCGTGAGAACATTACAACACTGATGTCATACATAATCTGCCCTTTACATCTAGCGCTACCTCTATTTATACTACTTGTACTAGGCCGCCCCTATAATAAGAGGGAGAAGTATCCGCAATGTTTAAGTGGTCCGATAGGTAACAGTAAGTCGAGTTAAGCGTGCGAGAGAGTGCGGCACGTTTATCCTAGCGCGTGTCGGATGTTTTAGAACTTAGTTAATTTGTGAGCTTTGCGTTGAAATTAAATTATACATTGATCCGTAAGAGTGTGGCAGAGATAGTGTATGCTAACGAGGATCAGTTTGGATTGTACTTTACAGATAAGTTATAGCCGTAGTATTGTTTCTTTGTTTGTTTTTAATAGCAACGCCGCTGGGCGCATTGTAGTTATGGTGCGTGCTGCATTAATGTTTATTTAGCTGTGTTGTTTTATTTTGTGACATTGGTTACAAGTCATTAAACTACATAAATCCATCTACGAGTTATTATTAAATATCCACAGGTTGTAACAGGTAAAACTAAAAGGATCACGAAAATACCGCAGGAGAGGGGTTGCCGCTAGTCTGGGCCGACATCTACAAGGGCAGCCACTCGCTTCCACGCCTCCGGGAATGTCTGATCTTTCTGAGGGAGCTTAGTGCATACTTCCTTATATAATGCATTTTAAATACATAACTTACACCAATGTCCACAGTGTACAAACGTTTGTGCACGTTTTTATACTAAGATATGATTAAATTCATATATATGCACACAACAGCGGCATACCATAAACACAACTTTCGATTTTCTAAAAGACAATCACGTTTGCATCATTGGTTAGCTGTGCACAACATGTACACTTTTGTGCACTTTCTATTATTAAGAAATACAACCCAATTCAATGTAGGAATTAATTTGTGCAGTCTAAAATACAACAGCATATACGCTATGCATCATACTAATTGTATATTGTATTATTCGTTTGTGCATTTTAGGTACATTTTTCTGCAGAAGTCTTAACGTTTGTGCACTTTTCTAGTGATATAGTAGAAATATGCTTTGCAAAAGCTGCAGAAATAACAACTCCTTAACTCAAAATTGTTTCTGCTTTTTAGTAATAATCGTTCCTTTAGTGTTGTAGCATTTGTACACTTTCTCAAACTTTGATTTAAAAAATAAACATAGAGGATGCTTCCAAAGCGATAGCTATCAAATAAATTATCTATGTTCTTACAAAATATTTTCGTGAATGGAGAATAATATATTGGAAACTGATTTTTGAACACTACGATAATAGAAGCACTTAACTGAAGTAGTGCTCAGTTTCTATTTTTGAAATATGTCCTTGAATTGAACAAAAATTTGTTGGGAAACAGTTAAAGCGCCACCTTTTCACATCAGATTTTTTAACATTATGTTTTACACATCTGCTCCAAGTATACCTTTAAGACAAACCTATCCTACTTCTAATGTGCCAGTCATGGAGCATTGAAGCAAACAAATTAGGTGTTACTTGGTGCGAAGGTTTCAAACAGCAAAATATTAAAATCTTGTAAACTATTTGATTGTAGGATAGTCTGCTATATTGGTAATTTTTAAATAAATTATCTTGTTGCAATTTTAAATTTACGTTTATATGTGGAGGAGAAAAATTTTCACTTATTTGTTTTAGAGGTGTACTTTATGCATTTCGATTTTTGTCTATAAGTCCATAATGGCATAATAAATAAACAATCTTCATGTGTATTGTATTATAAGACTGACCAGTCCATTACTTTTATAATGTGTTTGTGTGTCTGTATATATGTCTCTGTGTGTGTGTGTGTGTGTGTGTGTGTGTGTGTGCATGTGCGTGTGCGTGTGCGTCTGCGTGCGCGTGTGCGTGTGTGTGATGTGTGGGGTGTGATGTGTGTGTGGTGTGTAGTGTGTGTGTGTGTGCGCGTGCGTGCGTGCATGCATGCGTGCGTGGTGTATGTGTGTGTGTGTGTGTGTGTGTGTATGTGGTGTGTGTGTGTTTATGTGTATATATTGCTGTGATAAGGGGTTGTTTAAGGGTGTACTTTATAGTAAAGGTTGTTTAGAAATGAGAAATTACCATAGGGAGCAGAAAACTGCATTCATCTAGTAAAGAATTGAG
This sequence comes from Platerodrilus igneus, assembly GCA_036346225.1. NCBI lineage: Eukaryota > Metazoa > Arthropoda > Insecta > Coleoptera > Lycidae > Platerodrilus > Platerodrilus igneus. Next base: position 58,560 of record JARFIW010001663.1, on the reverse strand, counting down.
AAATGGAGATAGTTTGTAAATAGTAAGCGACGCAAATACACACAGGAAAACGCATAGTTAGCGTAGAAACCAGGAACACATTCATTAAGTAAATAGTAAATATTTAATACCCTGTAGATAGAGTTTTAGGTAATTTAGGCAATGCAAATAATGATATTTTTTCAGTGGAAGCACGCGTATCTTATAAGTAAACAATAAAGTGTAATTAAACACACAACGAAAAGACTTCCAAACAATTAGGTTAATACTGAGATAAGAAATAGAGCTTCAGGTAGCATAATGTAAATGCGTGCAAGTAGTTAAGAACTTTGATAAAGAGAGGTGATTAAAAATTGCGTAAATAACATGCAGATATGAAAATTAAAAGTCGAATTGCATCAGTTGTTTATGGAAAAGCAATTAGATTCATCAAAACACCGCATGTTTGATAACGAAGACAGCTGCGACCAGGTCACAATTATTGGAAAGCATAGAAAATTACATCAGAAACTACTTTAAATGCAAAGATTTGATTCGTTAAAATGAGCGACGAGTTTGTAAACCATACCCACTGACGGAGTGGGAAATGAATGATATATTAGCAGGTACAGTGATAACGAAGCAGTTTCAACTCAACAAAGGCCGAAGTGCGCCACTATGAAATAAAGTAATACGTAATAATAATTCAAAGTGAAAAATTATATAAGTGCGAAAATGAAAATTACGATTGCCGATTAAACGGCTTCCGAGGCCGTGGAGAATAAATGTAATTTCGAGTCAGGGGACAATGACAATAAGAATTCTATTCTGAAGCAGGGAAAAATAAATTATGATAATCCAATTCTAAGTTTGGGGAAATTGATAAGAAGTAATTCTAAATCTGGAATGAGATGACAATAAATTGGGGTGCATAAGTATAAGTTAATGGTAATCCAGAGGGTGATGGCAATGATTTAAATGCAATGGTTCAAGTGTGTGGATAGACAATATTTTTGAATGGGCATGTAATAATCCTGAATTAGGGGAAGATAATTTTTATTCAAATGGATGGCTTAATGCATGGGAAATATTGGCTGATGCGTCAATGCGAAGAAAATAGACCAGGTTAGATTTTTAGTTGTAAGACATTATTTTTCTATATTTTTATTAGAATATTGAATTTGCTTAATATAAATTAATGTGACGAAGTTCACCAAAACAAAGGATTTGAATCGTATAAAGTGCGTGATATGATAAGAGGTTTCGAACGTTCTACACTTCTTTTATAAAGATAATAGGTTTTTTGGTGACTTTGGGTTTTGAATAAAAAGTATATGATTTTGATAAATGAGATTTATAATATTAATTAATTGAAAGGTGTATTACAAATAATTTACAAAAGCTGTACATAATATTTGTTTCATTATATAAAATCGAATTAACTGAATTTTATAATTCCAAATAAATGCTAGTCGAGGTCATAGGATAAAGTTAATGGGAGTGATTTGATAATTTAAATAGTTCAAGGAGGAGCTATAAGTTGAATACAAAATTGATAACAAGTAAGGCGGTAACGTATCAAATTTTGTTATCGGTTGACAAGGTTGGTTCAAGATAAAATCCAGTTAAGTTTCTGGAGGGAATTTATAGCAATATTAATAAGACAGCCCAACGTCGGAAAACGATAATTCCAGTAGTTCATAGCAATGTATATATATATATATATATATATATATATATATATATTGCTATGCTATTAGCGGAATTATCATGCCCCTACTTTGGGCGGCACCTTTATTTGCTATGATATTAAATACTCATCATGCACCTACGTTGGGCTGTTATATTTATTACTACGTACTCTAAATTATTGGACCACCATTTTAATATTCACAATTAAGTGTAATTATCTCCTCCTCCAGCTGTTTTCTTAATGTGGCTATCAACTGGACTTTATCTTTAAACAACTCTATCTACCAATGGCAAAATTCGATACGTTACCGCCTTGCGGGTTATCTCTTTCCTATTCAACTTGTGGCTCCGCCTTTCTACTATTTAAATCTTATAACCTCGGCTAGCATTTATTTGCAATTATAAAATTCAGCAAATTTAGATTTTATATAATGAAACCAATATGTTATGTACAGCTTTTGAAATTATTTGTAATACATTTCTTATAAATTTCATTTATTAACAACCATCTAGTATGTACTCAAAAACCCAAAGTCACCAAAGAAAATTTATTATCTTTACTAACAAAGCATAGAATATTTTAAACCTGTTTTCATATTACTCATTCAATACGTATGCAACCTCTTTTGTTGACTTCTTCACAAGCATATCATATTTAGCAAATTCAATATTAAAATAAAATAAAAATTCATATAGAGAAACAAATATCTTATAACTAAAAATCTGACCTGGTTTTATCTTTTTCACATCGACGCTTCCAATAAAAATGATCTTCCCCAATTCTGGATTCCATTCAAATTATTACACTATGGACCACCACCATTAAATTATATACCCCAATTTATTTCAATTCTTCAAACTTAGACTTTCATCATTCTTGCCCCAGACTTAAAATTGTAGTTTGTTTCACCCCTGTACTTCAAGATTGTATTATTCTTCTTTTCTCCTTGACATTTAAATTGTATTACTGTATTTTTTTCTTAACATCAGAATTCTAGTCTATTTCCCTCAGACCTCGAAACCCTATTATTTTTATGTCTTAGTCTACAATAAATTCATTAAAAACGTACTTACGTTTAAACGGCAATTGTAATCTTCATATTCGCACTTATTTTATTTTTCACTTTTATACTTATTACGTACTACTCTGTTTAATGGCAATGCACTTCGGGCTTCATTGAGTTCAAAACTGACTTTCTTACCAAGGTGCTTGCTAATATAATCTCGAATTCCCACTCCATCCGTGGGTTTGGTCTAGAACTCGTCGCTTGTCTCTGACCAATCAAATAATTTTATTTCGAGCAGTTTCTGATGTAATGCTCCACGTTTTCCCATAATCACAACCTGCCCGCAGCTGTCTTCCATTGTCAACATGCTGTATTTTGATAGATTACTTGCTTTTCTATAAACAACTGATGCAACCCGACTTTAAATTTTCATGTTTACATACGATTCACGCAATTTTTAATCATTTCTCTTATCAAAATAGTTAGATCTTTGTACGCATTTATATTAACTACCTGAAACTCTATTTCTATATCCGTATTAATTTAATCGTCTGGAACTCTTCTTCTTAATGCGTGTCTAATTACACTTTATCATTTATTTCTCAATATACGCGTGCTTCTACTGAAAAATATCCTTATTTGTTTTACCTAAATTAACTAAACTTTATCTACAGGGTATTTAATATTTACTATCTACTTAATACATGTATTTCTCATTCCTACGCCAACTATGCGACTTCCTATGTTTACCTGCGTCGCCCAAAACTATCTCTACTCTATATACAGGGTGTTGACTACTTACTATCTACAAACTATGTCTATTTCTTAATTATCTTATTAAATAAGTGTAGTTTTCTGCTGACTATTCTAATTACTCATTCCCGAACGACCTTTACTATAACGTGCACCCTTAAGCAACCCCTTATCACAGCAATATATATATATATATATATATATATATATTGCTCTGATCCTCGTTACTACGGTGAAAATTCCTTTGATATTCGATTTCTTACCTGAATATCGCCTCTTGAATCCTTCCGTCTCGGCTGCTCACCTAGTTAAAACTTTCATCCTCATTCATAAAAAAACACATTCCTACCACAAACATCAACGTTAACTCTATTTACACCAATATTCACAATACATTAAAATTTCAAAATTAAATTTCAGCATAAATTTCAGCATCATAAAATTTCAAGTTCATATTTGTCCTCATTTTAATTTGCATCCGGAATTAGAGTCCTTGTAGGATGCATACTAATTGTTAACAATATTTGCAGACCTGAGTCTGAATAAAAGGGAGCATCTCCCACCCCTTTACGTTAATTTAACAGGTTAGTCTAATTGAGCTCAAAGACAGACCCAAATTTTCATCATAATCAAAAACATAAACCTGATAAATACTCCTTTCTACTTATACAAAAAAATTTTACCTTAAAATTCAAAATTTGTTGTTTATACAAATTTACTACTGTCCATCTTTATCAAACAAATTATAAAGATATTCAACACACACCAAAACATCAAAGATCGAACAACAATGCATAAGTTACCTGAAGGTTACTGCACTCGTGGCTTCAATGTACATCGTCCTTGCTAATCCCACCATTCCAGCTGGTTTATGTTTACGTCTTTGAATTTCTGACCGCCTTTAAAATTTTTCTACACCACCATTCGTCTAAAAAGGTTTCAGGGCTTCTCAGGACTTCATCTATGTATATCTAAATCTTGTTTTATGGATCCAATCACGTTTACGAATAACATTTGATTACTAACACCCCCGAAAAATAACACTAAAATTCATAATTCTCTCAGGCTATACCCAAAACTGCATACTTCTATTTATTTATTTATCGTTATTAATTTGGATAATTAGTACAGTAATACCCGCAAATATGACTAGACTTTATTACCTTTATTTTATCTTCTCTAAGTGCACTAATGCATAATAACTGTTATAGTAGCACGTAATCACCATCTATTCTACTGGACGTATCGAATAAAATCAAAAAAATAAAGAGCAAAACTGTTTGAAGTATCGCATAAAATCAATAATAAAAAAGAGCTAAACTCCTATCAGCACGGGTTTATATAATGGCTCGCTTGCAAGTCGAATTTGTCCCGCAACGGACGATTTTAAAAAATTCGCATTCTATTTTCCCTTCCGATGGCTCGGCACAATGATTCTACTGAAATTTGCACTCGTCTCGTAACACGTCCGAGAACAACTAATTAATTTTACATAGAAATTGTTATGTTTCCACCTCTCCTGTTTGCATCTTATTTCAACCTTAACCGCCAATCTAGTCTGTTCATTCTATCTACAACCTGTGCTCTTGTTTTACACATTTCCCCTCATTTAACTACCAATCCATTCCATCTCGCTTGTCTCTATACCACAAACTCGCTTTCTTACTTGCACTCATATAGCTTGGAGCTTATCGACTATCATATACATCGTTATCTTTGCAGGTGTTTCTTGTTCTAATACGCTGAAGGCTTTTATGTGCCTTCCCCACGTCATTTATAATTTCTCGATAGTTTTAGTACTTGGAATGATTAAATTAAATACAAATTGAACATTTTAACTCTGCTTCTTTTTATAGAAAGCGTCCCGTGAATAATCTAAACCCCTTATTTTAACGAAACGAATAAATTTTTATGCTCCACGGTTTTAATAATGCGTATTATCTAATTAAATTCTACATTACTTCCTTCTACACGTTGATTATGATTATATACAAACTCTACATTCTAATGTAATGATTTAAATCTACACCGTAGGCCTTTAATTAAGCGTACTATTTTGCAGTGCTTTAATATACACGGTGTTTAACATTATCTAAACAATATAAACCCTATGTTTAGAAGTAAATGACGAATTTATCCAATATGCCTTTAAATGAAGCGTATTAGTACCTAAAGCTTCCTTATACACGGTGATTAAAATTATTTGCTGTCGTTAATTAATTTTCTACCCTGGTCTAAATTTGAGTATTTTCCCCCTATTTGAATACAAATAATCCCACTTATTTGAATTCAAATATGAAAAATCTAGACTGCAAAAAAAATTACAAAAAAAAATTGTCTCCTTGCTATACACTTATCTTTCTAACTTACCTAGCTTATATCCAATCCTAAAAATATTTACACCTATCCTATATACCTATCCTATTCCTAACTCTTACCTAATTTTTTAAATTGACACTATCCCTAACTTCATCCTACTTATCCATCTAATCCTATATACATCCTATATACCTATCCTCTTCCTAACTTTTAACCAATCTTCACTATGCTCACTTACACCTACCTAATCCTATATACCTATCCTATTCTTATTCTATTCCTAACTCTCCACTAATCTTATAAGAAATATCTACACTTAACCTATCTTATTTTCTTCCTACATTTAATTTTCCTTCTCATCCTATATACCTATTTCTAACTATCTCCTATATTTATCCTATACCTAGCTTTATTTTCTATAAACACTTACTTCTACTCTTCTATATACACCTATTCTATCCCTATATTTTGTTCATTTAATCTTCATTTCTTATTTAAATTTGACTCTTTTCTTGATCCTCCAAGTCTTTCTTCTCACCATCCTAATACTCTTCATCCCTATTTCTCCTCCTTTTATATCTATACCTATCATCCCTATTATCTCACATACAATAAACTTATCATCCCTATTATCCTGACTCTTAAATATTGCTTCTTCTTCAGTCCCTACACTTGTCTGTTTCTCATTTATTATTATTTCCTTTTCTGCGGACAAACCAAACGATACTACTTTAAAATTATAGATTTTTCGCTCTACGGAAAATCCTGTGTACCTTCTAGAATCCTTGTGTAATGGAATCAGCCAGAATGAATTCCTTAAATCTACTTTACTAAAAACAAACTTGCCACTTAACCTCGTCAAAAGCGTGTCCATGGATGGTGGACAATGGAATTGCGGTTTGGTCCGTTGACTAATTTTTCGTGCATCTAAACATAAACGAATACTATCATCCTTTTTCTTAACCACCACCAACGGATTTATGAAATGAGTGTTTGAGACCTCTATTATGCCATCTTCCAACATTTTATTTAATTCTGCCTTCACCTGCTTCCGATATGCTGCTGGAATAGGATAAAACTTGGCGTTGAACGGTTCTGAATTATCCACTTCCAACACGTGCTCATAGCCTAACGCTGTGCTTGCTTCTACCCCCACTAATTCTTCATGTTTTTGTAATAAAGCTTGAACCTCTACTATCCTATCCTCTGGACATCTTATTGTGTTGATCTGTTTAACTTCATCATCCTCTACCTCTACTACATTAATACTCAACCCCGTGCCATCCTCTGTGACTTCATAACTGCTCTTCCATGGCACTACCCTATCCTTAATCCTTACTACCTTCCTTTCCATATCTATCAAAACCCCTAACTGCATCATACAGTCAACACCTAAAATGCTCTGAAACTTCAGTCCAGGTACAATTACAAACTCCTGTTCACAGCTTAAACCTCCTATATTAATCCTAAGAACCACAACACTATTTACTACAGCAAACTTCATTTTATTTGGAGCTACTAAATGGCTACGCTTTATAGGCATAATTCTATCACAAACCTTATCCCTAATTTTGCTGACGAATTCCTCCGATATTAAACTCGACTCTGCCCCTGTATCAAGTAATACTTCTTTATCATTCTCAAAAATTCCTATATTAATAATTGGCAAACATAATTTTTCCTCAGTTTCTGGCTCTATTTCCTCCTCAATTTTGAAAAATTCACGTGGATGTTCATACACATTTACACAGAAATCTAGTGGTCTGTCGCGTTCTAAAAATCCAGTCTCGTCCTGTTTTCCATGCTTGGTTCTAGTTGTCCTTCTACAACCTGTGCGTACGTCCTCCTCGTATTAATATCCGTGTCCCTGTCTCTATTCGGCGTGCTCGTCACTGTCCTGTTTACTTCCGGTAAACTGTTTTGTCTCGTAAAACTAGGTCTTGGCTTTGGTCCCCTAGTCGCACTATAGCTTCTGTATTCCTGTCCTCGTCGTTCCCAATTCGGTCGAAAATTTCTATTATAGTCAGGCCGTCTCGCAAAATTCTGTGTCCTGTTGTCAAACCTAACCGTGTTAATGTTTCGTTTTCGTATCTCTCTTGTCCGTCCTACACATACATCGTCATATCTCTGTAAATATTCCAAAAATGTCTCACGTTCTGTAATGTTTTGTAAGGCCACGTGTTGTCTGATTTCGAGTTCAAAATGTCGTGATAAGTATTTGACTATTTGTCTGTCCGTCAATGGTGGATTAAGTTGTTTGGCCACACTGTATTTGCGGATGGCATATTGTTCCCTAGAACCTGCAAACTCTCCCTTAAATTTTCCTGTAATCAAGTCGTCCCTAATCTGATCCTGTTTGTGATCACTCCAGTAATGCTGTAACAATTTGTTTTCAAAGTCCTGATATGTGTCTATGTCCTGTCCTACTAAATTATACCATGCTTCCGCATTGTCCTTCAATAAAGCCTTTATCGTATTTAGTTTAGTCTGTTCGTCGAATAAATTTCCCACTAGATTTCTTACGCTATTAATAAAAATTTGTGGATATACCCTGTTATCGCCATAAAATTTCATATGTTGGTCCAATGATACGCCACCTGTATAAAATCTGGGACCATCCCCCGTTAAACTTGCCATGTTGTATTTAATACTACCAACTTCGCGTTCTACCCTGCCTAACTGATCCCTACATGAGTCCGTTACTTCAGTCATTTTTATATTTATCTCTTCTTCACAAAAAATACGTACTTCGGACCTTAAATGTCCCATTTCCTGTCGAAGACCTGTAATGTTTTTCTCATTTCTATCAACCCTACTTTCTACTTCCTCCATTTTCACGGTAAGACTATTTTTAAATTCTGTAAATTCTTTAGTAGATTGCTCAATTTTCTCGCTTATCTGCTCTAATTTTCGGTTGGACTCCTCCCTCGCTCTATTCGATTCTTCCCTAGCTCTATTCGATTCTTCCCTAGCTCTATTAGATTCATCGCTTAGCTGTTCTAATTTTCTATTGGATTCCTCCCTCGCTCTATTCGATTCTTCCCTAGCTAATCGCATTTCCTCTAACATTCTCAACATTAACTCATTTCCTGTTTCTCCTGACTCCGTCTTAGACTGATCCCTACTACTTCCTGCTTTTTCCTCCAATTCTGCTTCTGTCGTCTTAAATAAAACACTATCACTGCTTCCTATTTCCACCCCTTGACTTCGAAGCCACTCTTTACTCTGCATCCGTCACACTTTTCACCCCCACACACGCCTACACACTTCTTTCACACTCCTACAAAAAAATATTCACACTCAGCTTTTAATTTCAGGGTCGTCAGTTTCCTGAAACAGTTACACACTATCTGAAATTCGAGCGCTCACGCTAGGGTCGCCAAGATTTGCTGTGATCCTCGTTACTACGGTGAAATCTCCTCTGATATTCGATTTCTTACCTGAATATCGCCTCTTGAATCCTTCCGCCTCGGCTGCTCACCTAGTTAAAACTTTCATCCTCATTCATAAAAAAAACACATTCCTACCACAAACACCAACGTTAACTCTATTTACACCAATATTCACAATACAGTAAAATTTCAAAATTAAATTTCAGCATAAATTTCAGCATCATAAAATTTCAAGTTCATATTTGTCCTCATTTTAATTTGCATCCGGAATTAGAGTCCTTGTAGGATGCATACTAATTAAGTTAACAATATTTGCAGACTTGAGTCTGAATAAAAGGGAGCATCTCCCACCCCTTTACGTTAATTTAACAGATTAATCCAATTGAGCTCAAAGACAGACCCAAATTTTCATCATAATCAAAAACATAAACCAGATAAATACTCCTTTCTACTTATACAAGAAAATTTTACCTTAAAACTCAAAATTTGTTGTTTATACAAATTTACTACTGTCCATCTTTATCAAACAAACTATAAAGATATTCAACACACACCAAAACATCAAAGATCGAACAACAAGGCATAAGTTACCTGAAGGTTACTGCACTCGTGGCTTCAATGTACATCGTCCTTGCTAATCCCACCATTCCAACTGGTTTATGTTTACGTCTTTGGATTTCTGACCGCCTTTAAAATTTTTCTACACCACCATTCGTCTAAAAAGGTTTCAGGGCTTCTTAGGACTTCATCTATGTATATCTAAATCTTGTTTTGTGGATCCAATCACGTTTACGAATAACATTTGATTTCGAGCAGTTTCTGATGTAATGCTCCACGTTTTCCCATAATCACAACCTGCCCGCAGCTGTCTTCCATTGTCAACATGCTGTATTTTGATAGATTACTTGCTTTTCTATAAACAACTGATGCAACCCGACTTTAAATTTTCATGTTTACATACGATTCACGCAATTTTTAATCATTTCTCTTATCAAAATAGTTAGATCTTTGTACGCATTTATATTAACTACCTGAAACTCTATTTCTATATCCGTATTAATTTAATCGTCTGGAACTCTTCTTCTTAATGCGTGTCTAATTACACTTTATCATTTATTTCTCAATATACGCGTGCTTCTACTGAAAAATATCCTTATTTGTTTTACCTAAATTAACTAAACTTTATCTACAGGGTATTTAATATTTACTATCTACTTAATACATGTATTTCTCATTCCTACGCCAACTATGCGTCTTCCTATGTTTACCTGCGTCGCCCAAAACTATCTCTACTCTATATACAGGGTGTTGACTACTTACTATCTACAAACTATGTCTATTTCTTAATTATCTTATTAAATAAGTGTAGTTTTCTGCTGACTATTCTAATTACTCATTCCCGAACGACCTTTACTATAACGTGCACCCTTAAGCAACCCCTTATCACAGCAATATATATATATATATATATATATATATTGCTCTGATCCTCGTTACTACGGTGAAAATTCCTTTGATATTCGATTTCTTACCTGAATATCGCCTCTTGAATCCTTCCGCCTCGGCTGCTCACCTAGTTAAAACTTTCATCCTCATTCATAAAAAAACACATTCCTACCACAAACATCAACGTAACTCTATTTACACCAATATTCACAATACATTAAAATTTCAAAATTAAATTTCAGCATAAATTTCAGCATCATAAAATTTCAAGTTCATATTTGTCCTCATTTTAATTTGCATCCGGAATTAGAGTCCTTGTAGGATGCATACTAATTAAGTTAACAATATTTGCAGACCTGAGTCTGAATAAAAGGGAGCATCTCCCACCCCTTTACGTTAATTTAACAGGTTAGTCTAATTGAGCTCAAAGACAGACTCAAATTTTCATCATAATCAAAAACATAAACCTGATAAATACTCCTTTCTACTTATACAAAAAAATTTTACCTTAAAATTCAAAATTTGTTGTTTATACAAATGTACTACTGTCCATCTTTATCAAACAAATTATAAAGATATTCAACACACACCAAAACATCAAAGATCGAACAACAATGCATAAGTTACCTGAAGGTTATTGCACTCGTGGCTTCAATGTACATCGTCCTTGCTAATCCCACCATTCCAGCTGGTTTATGTTTACGTCTTTGAATTTCTGACCGCCTTTAAAATTTTTCTACACCACCATTCGTCTAAAAAGGTTTCAGGGCTTCTCAGGACTTCATCTATGTATATCTAAATCTTGTTTTATGGATCCAATCACGTTTACGAATAACATTTGATTACCAACACCCCCGAAAAATAGCACTAAAATTCATAATTCTTTCATGCTATACCCAAAACTGCATACTTCTATTTATTTATTTATTGTTATTAATTTGGATAATTAGTACAGTAATACCCGCAAATATGACTAGACTTTATTACCTTTATTTTATCTTCTCTAAGTGCACTAATGCATAATAACTGTTATAGTAGGACGTAATCACCATCTATTCTGCTGGACGTATCGAATAAAATCAAAAAAATAAAGAGCAAAACTGTTTGAAGTATCGCATAAAACTAAAAATAAAAGAGAGCTAAACTCCTATCAGCACGGGTTTATATAATGGCTTGCTTGCAAGTCGAATTTGTCCCGCGACGGACGATTTTAAAAAATTCGCATTCTATTTTCCCTTCCGATGGCTCGGCACAATGATTCTACTGAAATTTGCGCTCGTCTCGCAACACGTCCGAGAACAACTAATTAATTTTACATAGAAATTGTTATGTTTCCACCTCTCCTGTTTGCATCTTATTTCAACCTTAACCGCCAATCTAGTCTGTTCATTCTATCTACAACCTGTGCTCTTGTTTTACACATTTCCCCTCATTTAACTACCAATGCATTCCATCTCGCTTGTCTCTATACCACAAACTCGCTTTCTTACTTGCACTCATATAGCTTGGAGCTTATTGACTATCATATACATCGTTATCTTTGCAGGTGTTCCTTGTTCTAATACGCTGAAGGCTTTTATGTGCCTTCCTCACGTCTTTTATAATTTCTCGATAGTTTTAGTACTTGGAATGATTAAATTAAATACAAATTGAACATTTTAACTCTGCTTCTTTTTATAGAAAGCGTCCCGTGAATAATCTAAACCCCCTATTTTAACGAAACGAATAAATTTTTATGCTCCACGGTTTTAATAATGCGTATTATCTAATTAAATTCTACATTACTTCCTTCTACACGTTGATTATGATTATATACAAACCCTACATTCTAATTGAATGATTTAAATCTACACCGTAGGCCTTTAATTAAGCATACTATTTTCCACTGCTTTAATATACACGGTGTTTAACATTATCTAAACAATATAAACCTTGCGTTTAGAAGTAAATGACAAATTTATCCAATATGCCTTTAAATGAAGCGTATTAGTACCTAAAGCTTCTTTATACACGATGATTAAAATTATTTGCTGTCGTTAATTAATTTTCTACCCTGGTCTAAATTTGAGTAATATATATATATATATATATATATATATCTTCATCTTTAGGTCTTCAGTCCTGGAACTGGCTAGATGCGAGCCCTCATTGTTTTATACCTCTGAGCTAACCTACTCATTTTCCTAAAATTTTCACATGTGCATCTTTCACTATCTGCGTGCATTAATCTGATCTAGGCCTACCTCTACCTCTTTTTCTCCAATCTCTGCTTGTAGTATATCCCGCACTCTTACCCAAAAATGCTTCAGAACATATCCTGTCCTTCTATTTCACCTATTTTTTTTTTGTTTTCCACATATGCTTTCAACAATTTTCTTCTTGTTTCTATGTTTATTGTCTTTGAGCATAGCCGCTACTCTTTCTTGCTAGATGTAGTTCGGTTCCCCTTCTATTGCTTTACAAATATATACCCTATTTCCCCGATACTTAGTGGTATCTAAAGAGGGTTAAGGAGCCTGCGGTTACCAAGATTCCCAACCTTCGGACATTTGCCGAATTAATACTTATCCTTTATATCCTTTCGAACAATCAACATTAATTGAAAATATTTCACAACCAACACCTGCAGTTGTTGATAATAATTGTCAGATTTAAGTGCAATTATTTTTTTCGTCATGAAACCGGTTAGACGCGTACCTCCGTTGATTTTTATTCTGATCTAGCCTACACGAGTTATAGGAACCCCCATCTATTATACATATAAAACTAATATCTGTATTAGGAAATGTTAGGACAGTGCAACAATGTCGTTGCAACATTTTATTACATTATATTATGATGATTTCAGTTCCCACGAGTGGAAACGCTACAAAGTAGCACAAGGATAAGTGACACTACAGAAGTCAGGTCACAGACGGTCGTCGGATATCACGTAACGGGATTACGCAGAATAAGCCTGCAACATTGTAATTATGAATAGCTTTTAAGATAGAAACTAAGTATTGTAAAGTGTAAGCGGACATTACGTCCGCAGGTTCCCACAGAAATGTGAGGGGGAGAAAGTTATATAAGGACCAGGAGCTCCACTCCTAGTCAGTTCATCAGACGTTCAGCTTTAACCTTGCAGTTCACTGATAACTCACTGTACAAATTAATTAATGTAATTCGACTTAGAATAAATTAGTTCAAATTGTTATTGTTCAAATCTGTAAATCAAATAAATTTGTTAAGGACCAAAGAAGTCTTTTTAAAAAGGACCGCTCGAAGCCACAAACCTTAACTGGCGCAGTCGTAACGGATATCAAAAGGGCACTAGCGAATCCAACTTCGAGGAACTGGTGGTCCGGGAATTTCAATTCCGATTTTGGCAGAACAAAACAAAAAGTTGGAGGAGAAACACGCATCGTTCAAGTCCAGCAGTTGAAGGAAAAACAAGCATAGTTCGAATTCAACAACAAAAGAAAAATTGGAGGCGATACAAGCATAGATCAAATCCAAGAAGCCAAAAGAAAAACAGAAACAAAGAAAACAAATCAATGAAAGCAACCAAGCAACTAGTGTAAGTTCATTTTCCTAAACCAATTGAATTTATTTTATTATTAACAAAGACAATTGATATTTGCTAGTTTATGAATTTATTTATGTATATGTTGACTATTGTTACAAATATTTTATGCCATTTTTTGAAAATAATCGACTTAGCAATTGCTAGAGATTATCTTCAAGCCTTTATTGAAGTTTTATTATTATTTTACTTGTATATATGAAAAATTTATGAAAACTTGAGACAACAAAAAAATTCTGAGACTAAGAACTGAGAAAAATTATTCTGAAACAAAAACTAGAGACAATTATTAAAAAAGTCGCAAAGCGCAAGAGACTAGATCACGTTTTAACTAAAGTAAGAAAAATTCTTAAAAAACAAAATCAAACCTCTTAAGATTGCGGAGTTAAATCTTAACTGGCGCGGAAAAATTTTTAAAACCTTTAACTCGACAACCTTAACTGGCACAAAAATTTTTAGAATTTTAGAATCAAAACTTAACTAACGCAAGAAATTTTTAGAATTTTTAATTCAACCTTAACTAACGCAACAAATTTTAAAATTTCTAATCCCAACTAACACAAGAAAAAAAAATCTTCCAATCCCACAATAAAAGAATTAACTGACTCACAGAAATAATTTAAATACACCAAGAAAAAACGCGAAAGCAAAACCACGAGCAATTAAAAAACCAAAACCTTATAACACCACGATTCAAACTCAAATACCATCCATAAATAGAAAAATCGCATTCTATTAATTAAAACCCACATCTTAATACGAGAATTAACAAAGCGCGAATTCAAATTGAACGTAATACCTCATACTTCATAGAAACTAACCTTGAATAAATACGCATAAAAATCTAATAATAAATCACATCAAAAGCTATTTAAAATCATCGCAAAACCTTTCATCATTGTGAAATTAAAAGCAACATAAAATTACAATCGAAAACTTTATTTAAGTATCAATCTAAAACCAACTCAGGAGAGAATAAATAAGTACGGTACTAAAACGCAAAATTACAACCTTACTCAAACGTGAAAAATTTTACTGCAATAAATTAACGACGCACAGATTGTATTATATAAAATCACTGCAAGTAATAATTTACACCCACGGTAAAATTAAAAATAACTCGTAATAGAGACGCAAATGCAACTAAATGACTAACAACATCCTGTAGCAGATAACATTGTAAGCATTACAGACACCTTACAATCGCATAAACCAACGAGAGAATTAATACGCATCTAAATAAAATCGACATAATAAAAAATTAGAGAAGTAATAACTGACGCAAATAACGCAAAACATTCACACCCGATAAATTACCACAAAAATAACCCAACCCACTGAAACTTCAGAAATTAAAATTAAAAATCGGCAAATCAAAAGTAAACTCAACCAAACTAATACCAAGCGTAAAACTCATTAAATAACACCCAAAAACTACAAAATAAAACCAAATTTAAAAAAAAAAAAAAAAAATTTTTTACTTTTTAAAATTACCCAAATATTACCCCCGCCAAGATGACTAATGAAATGAAGCTGTACCTCGAAATGATACCGCCATTCAATGGAAATGACACCTGCTTACTCAGTAATTACATTTCGGCTTCCGAAATATTATTAAAGACCTTTTACAAGCCAGGCGATAATGACAGAAACACTTTACTAATCCACCTCATTACCAGTAAACTAACCGGAAGGGCACTAACGCTAATAGCCAGTCGAGAAGACGTAGACGAATGGGAACAGTACAAACGAATATTAATTGCATATTTCGGCGATCAACGGAACTTAAAATGTTTAGTAAGAGACTTAACCGGTCTACGAATGGAACATAACCAGTCACCCTATCAATTTGGAATGAGATGCCAAGATGTAAGAAGTTTAATCTTGACAAAACTCAAAATCGAAGAAACCGACCCAAACGTGAGATTAATAAAAACTAAAATGTATAACGAGATGGCATTAGATACCTATCTAAATGCACTACCCGAAAGACTTTCAGATAAAATTAGATTTCAACATCCTCAAAACTTAGAACAAGCAATGAATATGATAATTGAAGAAGAAAACGTAATGTACTATAGAAACCGACTATATAATCCCAACGCGAATAAAAGCTATACGCCAATGAAAACTATACAACCCGCAAGACAAATAAATCCACAACAAAAATTTAACTCATTCAATGCACAAACAAACCAAACGCGAACAAATAATCCACAATTTAATAACTCAAACTTTAACAACCAATACAAACAATTCTCAAAACCAACATTTTACCCGAACTTTTCAAAACCCACATATCAACCAACCTTTAACTCGAACTTTTCAAAACCCGCATTTCAACCGAGATTTAACCAGAATATAAATCAACAAAGACCAGCATTTAACGCGAATCCTAACAGAAACTCACCGATGATAAACAATAATAATCCCAATAACTATTACAAACCTACACCAATGGATACCTCATTTGGTAACACCAGACCTAACACAAAAATAACGCACATAAGACCAAACCCTAATCAAAAACGCACTTTCACTTCAGAAGAGCTATTTCACCAAGAAGTAGAAGAGTATGAAGATGACCAGAATAATAATAATCAACCGTGTACGAATAACGAACAAAATCAATCAAACCAGTATGAACGCGAAGAACCACACGAAAATTACGAGAAAGACGACGAAGACAACACGTGTTCAAATTTTCAAATGGACCATTTTATAAACGACCTAACGTAATAAATCTAAATAATATGAATCACCTTGTATTACCCTATATCGAAATACCCCACGCTGAATTTAAATTACTAATCGATACCGGATCTTCTAAAACATTAATAAGCCCGCGAACAGTAAAAAAACATTATCTAAACTATGTAGAAAGAGAACCCTTTAAAATTAAAACCGCCCATCAAACAACCATACACCAATTCGTAGCAAACATACCTTTACCAAAAACCTTTAACGTAAAGATGAAACACAAATTCTGCATATTTGAATTTAATGACAAATATGACGGACTATTAGGAATGGACCTTCTAAGAAAATTAGGAGCCAACATAGATATCAAAAACCGATTATTAAGAACCAAGTATGGACGAATCCCCATTAAATTTCAAAATACCCAAATCGACGAAAAATATACATTAGAACCCCGAACAGAAAAAAAAATAAGAATCCCCGTAAACTCAAATAAAAACTTAGGAATAATAAACCACCTAACTTTTCAACAAGGAGTAGAAACCCCAACCGCATTAGTAGAAATCAAAAATAATTACGCCACAACAACAATATTAAACTCAAACGATTACCCCGTAGAACTATCCTTAACAAACCCGATAAACGTAGAAGAACTAAACTTTAACGAAATGGAAATAGATGAATCCCCAAACAAAAATTATAACCCCGTAGAAAAAGACGAAATGTTAAAACAAAATTTAAATAATATCCGATTTAACCGCGATATAAATCACGAAGAACAAAAAGCAATACAAAAATTATGTTATGAATACCGCGATATATTCCATTGCGAAGGAATACCCCTAACGTTTACAAATACAGTTAAGCACAACATTGAGCTAACGGATAACAAACCCCTATTCACCAAAGCACACAGATTACCCCAGGCAAGTCAGGAAGAAGCTGACAGACAAGTAACCGATCTATTAGATCAAGATATTATACAACACTCCAATTCACCATGGAGCAGCCCCGTACTAATAGTACCGAAGAAACTAGACGCATCAGGAAAACGGAAATACAGAATGGTAATAGATTACCGCAAATTAAACGAAAAAACGGTAGACGATAAATACCCGTTACCGAATATAACAGAAATATTAGACAAGTTAGGCAAGTGCCAATATTTTTCGACGCTAGACTTAGCATCAGGATACCATCAAGTAGAAATGGAAGAAGGAGATACACAGAAAACAGCCTTTAGCACCCCTAGAAGACACTACGAGTATAAACGGATGCCATTTGGACTGAAGAACACACTCGCAACTTTTCAACGAGTAATGGATAACATACTACGAGGGATACACAACGAAAAATGCCTTGTGTACCTAGACGATATAATAGTGTATTCAACATCATTAGTGGAGCACATAGAAAGATTAAGAGAAGTGTTCGAAAGATTAAGAACCGCAAAATTTAAAGTACAATTAGACAAAAGCGAATTTCTACAGAAAGAAGTAACTTTTTTAGGACACGTAATAACACCCCAAGGAGTAATGCCAAACCCCGACAAAACAAACGCTGTATTAAATTACCCCATACCTAAAACGAATAAAGAGATTAAAGGATTTTTAGGCCTTAGCGGATATTACCGAAAATTCATAAAAGGTTATGCTCAAATAACAAAGCCCCTAACCAATTGTTTAAAAAGGGAAACAAAATTGTACATACCCCAGAATTCATAAAAGCAGTAGACAAAATTAAAAGCATTTTAACAAACCACCCCGTATTAGAATACCCAGACTTTTCGAAACCATTCATTTTAACAACAGACGCATCAAATGTAGCCTTAGGCGCAGTACTAAGCCAAGGAACAGTAGGTAACTATAAACCCATCAGTTACGCATCAAGAACCCTCAACGAAACAGAGCAACGATACAGTACGATAGAGAAAGAATTGTTAGCCATAATTTGGGCAACAAAATATTTCAGACCGTACCTATACGGACGGAAATTTTATATATATACCGATCATACACCATTAGTATAGCTATGCAAACTCAAAGAACCCAACTCGAAATTACAAAGATGGAGAATCAGACTAGAAGAATATGACTATGAGATCATATACAAGAAGGGAATTTACAACAATAATGCAGACGCTTTAAGTAGAATCCAACTTAACGCACTTGAGATAGAATCATTAGCAGGAAACGTAGACGAAACCGAAGTCAGAGAAGACCTAGAAGAAATGGAAACCATACATTCGACACAAAATGACGAACCGGAAACTGCAATAAAAATTTTAAACGAAGCTATAGACATGAAACCCAATCAATTTATAATCACAGAAGTTTTAAACAACCCCAACCCTGTAAAATACACGAAAGTGGACAATAAGAAAATTTACAAAATTCAAATAACTAAAGACGACAATGAATCACAGATAATTAAAATATTAAAAGAATACACCTCCGAGAAAAAACGATTTTACTTTTATTTTAACACAGAAAACTTGTACAGACGATTTTCAGAAATATATGTAAAACTATTTAACAATTCTGGCCCCGAACTTATAAGATGCACAAGAAAATTAATAACATTAGACGACCCAGACGAAATAAATGACGTAAGAAGAAACCAACACGAAGGAAAGACCAACCATCGAGGAATAAACGAGACCCTAAAACAAATCATGAGACGTTACTATTTCAAGGACATAAAAGAATTAACTACAGACTTTATCAACCAGTGCGAATTATGTGATAAAGCCAAATATGACAGAAAACCCCCAAAGATACCCTTAATGTTAACTAAAACACCAGACAAACCTTTCCAGAAATTACATGCAGCTACTCTAGTAGTAGAAGCACAAAATTACCTAACAATCGTGGACGCATTTACGAAAATAGGACAAGCAATACCAATTACTTCAAAAAATAGTATAGACGTAAACCCAAGGATTTCTACACTATTTTACATTTTACGGAACACCCGAAACAATAACATTAGATAACGGAAGCGAATTTAAAAACGAAACGATTCAAAACACTTTAGAATTACACAAAATAAAAATTCACTTTATAACAGAAAACCACCCTGAATCAAACGGACTAATTGAGAGACTACATTCAACCCTATTAGAACAAATCAGATTATTAAGAATAAATTATAAGAAAGAACACATAACCAACTTAATGTCATACGCATTAATCGCGTATAATAACACGATTCATTCAACTACAAATTTTACACCCTTAGAACTAACCTTAGGACATTCAGATTGACGCAACCCCTACGATATACATTATAACAAAGAAATCTATCAGCAATACGCTAAAGACCACAAGGAGAAACTAAAAATAACCTATGACAAAGTAAAGGACAAATTAGATAACGATAAAGAACGCATTACCGCAACCCGTAATAAAAACTCAGACATAAACAAATTTTCCATAGGACAAACCGTATTCGAGAAAAATTACCAAACTAAAAGACACAAAACAGCACCGAGAAATTTAGGACCCTTTAAAATCAAAGGAATATCCGACAAAAACGTAGCCGCGATAGACGACGGCAAGATAACAAAATATGTACATCTCAAAAATTTAAGACACCCTGTACTTTCAGATGAACAATCGTCACCCTTACCGTCAACCTCCACCCAGGTAGAACGGACACAGAAATTATAATTGAAGACATAAAAAATAACCCTGGTATACTACCAATAAAATTAGGCAGTATGCAAAACACTATAGATTATTGGACCTTTGCACAAAAATTCGATTTAACCGAGCTAAAACAGGAATTTCAAATAATAAAAAATAATTATTTTCGACTAAAACAATCAATGGACACGACAAAATTCGGAAAAGAATACGCAATAGAAATGATGAACTACGACAGTATAACAGAAAGTATTTTGAAAAATATCGAAGACAAATTTAATCGACTAATACCTACAGAGCAGATGACGAGAAGAAAGAGAGGACTAATCAACGGATTAGGAAACGTAATTAAAGCAATTACCGGAAATTTAGATAACCAAGACGCAGAACGCTATGACAACGCGATACAACAATTGATAGAAAATCAAAACGACATTAAAATTATAATTAGTAATCAAATATCGTTAACACAATCAACGATCATCAAATTTAATGAAACCCTTAGAAAACTAGTTAGAAATCAAGATAGTATAGCCAATCGAATAGAAACCTTAGAAAATAACATGCGAACTACTATGTTAGGCATGCGAGATTTAATCAGATTCAATACGATATATAACCAGATAATATTAACCCTAACTTTAATTCAACAAATCCTAGCAACATTAGAAAACGCAGTAACCTTTGCAAAATTAAATACCCTACATTCAAGTATCATAGAACCAATAGATTTATTAAAAGAATTATTGAGAATAAAATCTTTTATAACTAATAGTAAATAACCTTTCGATGTATTAGAATCAAACATTTTAATATTTGAAAAAATAGCCATAGTTAAAGGCTATGTAAAAATAACGATATAACATTTTTAATAGAAATACCAATAGTAGAGATTAACAGTTACAATTATTATCACCTATTTGCTTTTCCAATGAAAATGACTAACACATACCAAGTTATTATTCCAAAAACCAAATTCCTATCCTTAAATGAACAAAGATATGGTTATACGAACGACAAATGTAATGAAGTCACACCCAATCAATACTTATGCCAATCATTAACAACCACAACAATTCAAGAAGACAGTCCTTGCGAAGTACAACTACTAAAATTTACCAATCACTATGAAAATTGTGAAGCCAAACCTGTATTAATCAACAACATGAAAATTCAGAAAATAACGGAAAATAAATGGATAGCCATCTTTCCCACCGAAGTAATCGCAACAATGTATTGCAATCAAGACGAAAGTAATTTAGCATTAATCGGAAGTAAATTAATCACCCTTAAGAAAAATTGTTATTTAAAATTAAAAAATGAAATAATTAGAGTTTACCAAGATCCAGTACAAAGCAAGAAATTAGCAAATCTACCCGATCTGCAAATCAAGATTAACCAAGAAGAAGATGAAGAAACCCTTCAAAAACCAATGCAATTGGAACACCTGGAATTAGACAACTTAAATCACGCCATGAAACTCATGGAAGAATATAAAGAAAAACTGAACGAGATCAAGACGCCCAAAGTGCACTATGATAATATTAGTGTATGGACAATTATATTGATTTTATTGACTATTTTATTAATCATTTATGTAACGTACAAAATATGTATTAGAATTAAGAATAATAAAGGAAACAGTTTTAGATTTAAGAAACCCAAACAAACAAATGTACCCCTAGAAAATATGAATTTTAAATGAGATTAAACGAAAATGAATTAAAAATCAAGATAAAGTAAAAACCCTTAATTTTTAATGTACGTTGGGAGGAGTTATAGGATCCCCCATCTATTATACATATAAAACTAATATCTGTATTAGGAAATGTTAGGACAGTGCAACAATGTCGTTGCAACATTTTATTACATTATATTATGATGATTTCAGTTCCCACAAAGTAGCACAAGGATAAGTGACACTGCAGAAGTCAGGTCACAGACGGTCGTCGGATGTCACGTACCGAGATTACGCAGAATAAGCCTGCAACATTGTAATTATGAATAGCTTTTAAGATAGCAACTAAGTATTGTAAAGTGTAAGCGGACATTACGTCCGCAGGTTCCCACAGAAATGTGAGGGGGAGAAAGTTATATAAGGACCAGGAGCTCCACTCCTAGTCAGTTCATCAGACGTTCAGCTTTAACCTTGCAGTTCACTGATAACTCACTGTACAAATTAATTAATGTAATTCGACTTAGAATAAATTAGTTCAAATTGTTATTGTTCAAATCTGTAAATCAAATAAATTTGTTAAGGACCAAAGAAGTCTTTTTAAAAAGGAGCTCGAAGCCACGAACCTTAACTCACGTCTCTCTAAAATTTCCCCAACCTAAATCTTTCACTATATGTGTGGACTTATTTCTATTCTGAGCTAGGCTACAAAGCTCCCTTATATTCCCACAGCCTAGATACAGCTCGATCCCCTTCAGTTGTTTTCTAATTATATGTCCTATTTTACCGAGATTCAGTGGTTTGTAAAGGGGGGTTAAGCAACCTGTGACTGCCAAGATCCCTCAACACTTAGACATTTGCCGAATTAATAGATTTTCAGTAAATGCTTTCGCACAATTAACATTAGTTGAGAATATTACAAAACCAATACCAGTGGTTGCTTATAATAATCATTCGGTTTAAATACAGTTATTTTTTTCGTCATTAGGTTTTTCATCTTGGAACTGTTTGGACACGTGCCTCCATTGATTTTTATTCTGAGCTAGCTTACATATTTTCCTAAAATTCTCTCAACTTACATTTTTTACTATATGTGTGCAATAGTCTATCCTAGGTCTACCTCTATCTCCCTTTTTTCCTGTCTCTGCTTCCAATATATCCCGCAGTATTCCCTTATGCCTTAATATTTAGTTTATCATACTATTTCTCCTATTTGTTACAGTTTTTTACATATTTATTTCTTTCTCTGCCATTTTTAGAACTTCTTTGTTTTTAACTTTGTCTGTCTATAATATCATCATTATATATCTGGAGCACTATATTTCAAAGGCTTCTATCTTTTTCTGTTCGTTTCTCCTACCGTCCAGGTTTCACAGCCCTACAGTGCTGTGCTACACACATATGTTGTAAGCAATCTTTTCATTGTTTCTATGTTTGTTGTCTTTAAACATAGTGTTTGTTTTTCTTGTTAAATGTAGCACGACCTCGTGCTAATCTTTGTTTTCTATCTTCTGCGCTCTTTCCATCTTGCGTTATTTGGCTTCCTGGGTAGCAGAAATCCTTAACCTCTTGTAAGTTCTCATTACCTATTTATATTCTTGTTTTTGATTTATTTTGCCCTTCTTTGCTTAGTAGTACTGTAGTTTTATTTTTGTTAATTTTCATACCGTATGTCACTATTTCCATTTTATAAGAACAGCTTCTCACTCCATTTCGAATGGACCTGCACCTTGCCGAAGTTCTAAATTACTAGAACAGGTAAAATGGCTTGCACGTTCTAATGAGCTAAAGAGCCAAACTACAGGTCCAACCAAAGTAGTAGGGTCGTTAGTGAGGAACCAGACTAAGACAGGTCCCCGAAAGAGGGCTGCGGCTCTTTCGGTACTTAGATTGGCAGAGACCATAGGGGTCGGTATGGCAGTCTAAGACACACTACCGCGATGTGGAAGCAACGGGAAACCACCACATAATCTCCCAAGTACACAGCGTACCTAAATTATAACAAAATGATGGTATTCTCTGGGGTAAAAGATTCCGGAGTTAAAATAGTCCCCCAGTCAGATCTCCGGGAGGGGACTACTTCGGAGGATGCAATCGGAAAGCTAAAAATAAGAGTTGTGAACACTCTGCGAGTCGGAGCGTGGAATGTTAGAAGTATGAAGCAAGTAGGTAAGCTAGAGAACCTAAAAATCGAAATGAATAGGTTATCACTAGACATAGTAGGGATCAGCGAAGTTCGGTGGCCAGAGGCGGGGGATTTTTGGAGTGGAGACTTCAGGGTAATTCATACAGGAGCAGAAGAAGGAAATTTCGGCGTGGGGATAGTTATGCGGAAAAAGATAGGATCCTGTCTAGAAAATTACTTACAAAAGAACGAAAGAGTACTCATGGTTAGATTAGAATCTAAACCGGTAAACACGGTAATAATACAAGTATACATGCCCACCTCTAGCTACAGTGACGAAGAGGTAAAAGCCATCTACAACGATATCGAAGACATATTAAGATACGTAAAAGGACATGAAAATTTAATAATTACGGGGGATTTTAATGCCGTGGTAGATGAGGGTAGGGAAGGAGCGGTAGTAGGTTTATTTGGTTTAGGCACGAGAAACGACAGGGGAAATAGGCTGGTAGAATTTTGTGACAAGAACAATTTAATCATCACAAACACATTATTTCAACATCATGCTAGAAGACGATATACGTGGAAGATGCCAGGAGATATAGGAAGATATCAAATAGATTACATTCTTGTTAGACAACGGTTTAGGAATCAAGTAAAAGACTGTAGAAGCTACCTAGAAGCAGATGTAGATACTGACAACAACATCGTAATTATGAAGGCCGCACTTAAATTTAAGAATGTGAAAAAAAGAAACGGAAAAAGGCACTTGGACTTAGAGAAACTAAAAGATAAAGATATTCAAGAAAGATTCAAAAAAAGTCAAATAAATTGCTCAAAGATATCGGCAAAACATCTGATACTTAGGAAGTAGAAACAGAATGGAATAACATTAAATCCAGCCTAGACATGGCGGCCAGAGATATTCTGGGGTATACACAAAAAGAAAGTAAAAAACCATGGCTAACAAAGGATATCCAAAATTTTACAAAAGAAAGACGAAAATACAAAAATAGATCAGACGAAACAGGAAAACCGAGATACAAAGCCATACAATGGGAAATTATTTGAAAATGCAGGAAAGCTAAAGAACAATGGATTGATGAAAAGTGCAAAGAGGTGCAAACGAAGATGGAAATAGGAAAGACAGACGAAGCATACAAATTAATTAGAATGAATTTTAGGGATATAAAACGTATAGCAAAAATATAAGGAACGCACAAGGAAACGTCATCATAGAAAACGTAGAAAAAGTGGGTAGATGGCAAGAATATATAGGGAATTTATATGCAGGAGAGGAACTAACTGCATTAGAACAGGAATCAGACATTGAAAATGATGACTTGGGATATCCTATACTTAGAGATGAGTTTGAATTAGCATTAAAAGTCTGAAAAATGGTAAGGCGCCGGGTACAGATAAGGTGCAAGCAGAAACTTTAAAAGCCGCTGGACAAGCAGTAACAGAACGTTTTTTCCAACTTGTAAGCTATATGTATGAGACAGGCGAGATACCAAAGATTTCAAACGTAGCATCATAGTAACTATACCAAAAAAGAAAGGCGCGGATAGATGTGAAAATTTTCGAACAATAAGTTTGACAGCACACGTGTCAAAAATATTAACTAGAATTGTACAAAAACGGATGGGAAAACGGGCGGAAGAAATACTAGGAGAAGACCAATTTGGGTTTAGGCAAAAGAGGGAAACACGGGAGGCTATTTTAGCTCTGAGAGTGATAATGGAGAAAACAATAGAAAAAGGGGAAAGCGTGTATATAGGGTTTGTAGATCTGGAAAAAGCATTCGACAATGTAAAAAGGAAAAAATTGTTTGAAATACTCAAAAAGATTGGAATGAGTTATAGGGATAGACAAATAGTACATAGCTTATACAAAGAGCAAACAGAAGTAATCGAATTAGAGCAGGAACGTAGAGAAGTAAACATTAGGAAAGGGGTGAGACAGGGATGTGCCCTATCCCCATTAATTTTTAACTTGTACATTGAAGAGGCAATGAATACTGTCAAATGTAGAAAGACATTTAGAATTACTATGCAGGGACAAAAATTGATTTGCTTAGATGCCAAAATTGGTGAAAAATCATGTGCTCTTGTGTCACATGTACAAGATACCAAACATGTTATCAACAGATATGATACTAAAATTTTAGATATAGAAAGGGACTATAATAACAGATTGTTTTTAGAATCATATCATATACAAAAAACATCAATAGTTTAAACTTCAAAACAGACACTCATAACCTTATTAACATCTACGCCCTATTATATAATTTTAACCAATAGCTTACAATTTTTTTATAAATAAAATCTTACCTACAATTTTACCTCAATACCATATCCACAAAAGAAAATAAGAAATCATGGATAACAAAGGATATCCTGAATTTAATAGAGACGAAAATACGAAAATAAATCACACGAAACAGGAAAACAGATACAAAACATAAAATGAGAAATTATTCGCAGATGCAGGATAGCTAAAGAACAATGGTTTGATGAAAAATGCAAAGAGGTACAAATTAAGATGGAAGTAGGAAAGACAGATGAAGCACACAAACTAATTTGAATCAATTTTAGGGATATAAAATCGTGTAGCAAAAATATAAAGCATGCGGAAAGAAACGTCATAATAGAAAATGTGGAGAAAGTGGGTAGATGGCAAGAATACATAGGGAATTAATATGCAAGAGAGGAACCAACAGCAATAGAACAGAAATCAAACACTGAAAATGATGAATGGGGATATCCTATACTTAGACATGAGTTTGAATTAGCATTAAAGAGTCTGAAAAATGGTAAAGCGCCGGGAACATATCAGGTGCAAGCAGAAACTCTAAAAGCTGTTGGACAAGGCGTAACAGAACGTCTCTTCCAACTTGTAAGTTATATGCACGAGACAGGAGATGTACTCAAAGATTTCAAACATAATACCATAGTCATTATACCAAGAAAGAAAGACACGGATAGATGTGAAAACTTTTGAACAATAACTTTGACAGCACACGTGTAAAAAAGTATTAACTACAATTGTACAAAGACGGATAGAAAAATGGGCAGAAGAAATACTAAGAGAAGACCAATTTGGGTTAAGGTAACACAGAGGAATACAGGAGGCAATTTTAGCTTTAAAAGTGTTGATGGAGAAAACAATAGAAAAAGGAGAAAGCGTGTATATAGGGTTTGTAGATTTGAAAAAAGCATTCGACAGTGTAAAATGGGAGAAAAATATTTGAAATACTCAAAAAGATTGGAATGAGATATAGGGATAGACAAATAGTATATAGCTTATACAAAGAGCGAACAGCTGTAATAAAATTAGAACCGAAACGTAGAGAAATAAATATTAGGAAAGGGGTGAAACAGAAATGTATGAAGCAGGCGAGATACCCAAAGATTTCAAACGTAACATCATAGTAACTATACCAAAAAAAAAGGATGCGGATAGATGTGAAAATTTTCGAACAATAAGTTTGACAGCACACGTGTCAAAAATATTAACTAGAATTGTACAAAGACGAATGGAAAAACGAGCTGAAGAAATACAATTTGGGTTTAGGCAAAACAGGGGAACTCGGGGGCTATTTTAGCTCTGAGAGTGATAATGGAGAAAACAATAGCAAAGGGGAAAGCGTGTATATAGGGTTTGTAGATGTGGAAAAAGCATTCGGCAATGTAAAATGGAAACAAATGTTCGAAATACTCAAAAAGATTGGAATGAGTTACAGGAATAGACGAATAGTACATAGCTTATACAAAAGACAAACAGTAGTATTAGAATTAGAGCAGAAGCGTAGAGAAGTAAACATTAGGAAAGAGGTGAGACAGGGATGTGCCCCATTAATTTTTAACTTGTACATTGAAGAGGCAACGAATACTGTCAAATGCAGGAAGACATTTGGAATTACTATTCAGAAACAGGAAATCGATATGCTTACATTATCAGATGATATAGCAGTATTAGCGTCTAGCAAGGAAGAGTTAGAAGCTGCTCTTAATGAACTGGAAACGGTTCTAACAGAGAGATACGGTATGAAAATTAACAAAACTAAAACTAAAGTTCTAGTATGCAAAGATGGGGAAAATAAATCAAAAACAAGAATAGAAGTATGTAACACGAACTTACAAGAGGTTAAGGATTCCTGCTACCTAGGAAGCCAAATGGACAGACAAAGTTATGAACAAAGACGTACTAGTAATGATAGGGGGAAAAGTAGTATGTGGAAAACAGTAAAAGATAAGAGAGATTGGTTGATAGGTCACATACTAGGGCATGAGACAATAGTGCGAAATATATTAAAAGCAGAAATAGGAAAAAGAAAGGTAGAGGTAGATCTAGGTTAGATTATTGCCCACAGATGGTGAAAAATGTATGCTGTGGGGATTTCAGGGAAATGTGGAGAGTAGCTCAGAATGGAAATCAATGGAGGTGCGCGGTCAACCAGTTCCAAGATGGAGAATCTAATGACAAATAAATAATTGTACTTAAACGTGATGATTATTATAAACAACTACAGATATTGGTTTTGAAATATTTTCAACTAATGTTGGTTGTACGAAAGGATATATTGGAATATTATTAAATTGGCAAATGTTCAAGTGTTGGGGGATCTTGGTAGCCGCAAGCTACTTAATCCCTCTCACTTACCATTGAATATCGGAGAAATAGGGTATAAATTTGTAAACAATAATAGGTAAACCGAACTCAGAATAAGAAACAATGAGGGTACGCGTCTAACCAGTTCCAGGACTGAGGACCTGATGATGATGACAATGGGAGTAAAAAGAATTACCAGTCGTCAGCAGTGCAGCATATATTATTTGTTTAAATCGTTACAAATTTTGCCGACAACCTTAGTTACCCACATAATGATGCAAATTCTAAACAATTTAAATGGGCTGTTGATTTTTCGCTCCGATGGGCTAAGTGCGCCTAGAGCTAAATCTGTGCTGTTGCAGAAAAAGAAAGTTTGGCTACCCTCAACACTTTCTATAGAATAATTTTCACATCTGTGATTTTTAAAAAATATTTGTAGGTGCTCCTTTTGTACTCGAGTAATAGAACTTGGCACAATACATAGAAGCTTGATAAATACATGGGACAAATCGAGTAACGACACAAAATTGCACAAACTGTACCCACCTCGGAATAAAAACTATATTTATTTGGTCAAAAGTGCGGCACCGATAATTTTGGATTTATTCAATTTCCACATTGTTAACAATGTTGTTGATTTCGCTTTTACGGCATAAGGCAGCAGAAACATAAATAAAAAACAAAATTTTTCATAGCCTCGCATTTTTCAAATTCTGAGCTTTATTTATATGTGCTTTTATCATAAACGCGAGATTGACAATTTTTAACAATAAAGAAATTAAATGAAAACAATATTGTTGCGATCCACTATTAGGCAACCCGTCAAACATACAAACGCTCGGGGCACAGCGTATTCTCAAGGATTCCAGAATTCTTCTAGAAATTACGGGAGCATGAGTCATCCTTGTAATCCAGAGATATATAAGACCGCTAATGAATGCAAGAGTCAGTCTATTCTTGAATGTCTAATATAAATTATATCGTGTAAAGTAATAGTAGTTTTGAGCTTTAGAAGTATATATAAACGTGATATGCTGTGTCTAATGTACATGCAGCTTGTAGTATACATAAATAAATAGAAGTGTATAAACAAATAGTTGTGTTAGTGTTGTTAATGAACCTATGGTAAAAGAGTTAATTTAAGAAGATATTAGTGCTTGTAAATTCATTAGTGTAATAGTGCTTCATTGTTGAGTGGACTGAAAACATCTATAAATAAGGCATATACTGTTAATTAGACTTGTGAACAGTGAGTAATAAAGACCATTATTATTACTTGTTTTAAATTAAAGAAACGCGGTAGTAGTAGCTCGCTTCACTGGTGTCAGGTGCGGGGTACATAGTGATTAATTTAAAAGGAAAGCACACAAGTCTAAAGACATTTAAGTAGTTTGTATATGCCAGTTACAAGAAATCAAAGGAAAATGGAGGCAGAAACTTTAATGAACTTCCTTAAGGATTTTAAATCCGAAATGCAAGTGACACTAAATGAAAACGTAGTAAGGTCAGTTGAACTGGAAACAAACCTTACCGAAAGGTTAAGTGAAAATGCTAAGAAAATAGAAGAACGGTTTAGTGAAAACGCGATAAAAATGGAAGAGTTGAATGAAAAGACGGCCACGTTAGAACAAAGATTAATAGCAAGCTCCAGTGCATTGAAAGAAGATGTCACTGAACAGGTAAAAGCAGTTGAGCAAAAGTTGGACAGTAAATTGATAAAAATGGAAGAAGATATGATGAGGCTGCAAGAACAGGTGATTTCAATAACAACACGTCCACTTGAAATAGCAAATCAAGTTGTAAATGAGAACATTCCAGAAATAAGAAGCATGGTAGAAAGCGAGTCAATACCGTCAAAATTTAAAGTGAAACCACCCACATTCGATGGTAAAACGCCTTGGCCGACATATTTGAAACAATTTGAAGCTGCGGCATTAGCCAACGGTTGGTGCAACAAAGAGAAGGCTATCTCCTTAATAGTGGCCCTACGGGGGGAAGCTCTTAACATCTTACAAACAATTCCTGATCACCAGCAGAATGATTACGGCCTTTTAACATCGAAGCTTGAGATGAGATATGGAGATGCTCACCTTCAACAGGTTTACCATGCACAAGTTAAGAACCGCTCGCAAAAGACAAGTGAAAGCCTGCAAGAATTTGAAGCTGACATCGCCAGATTAGTTAGATTGGCATATCCAACGGCACCAGAGAGTTTCCTCGAACAACTGGCTGTACAAACATTTGTGGATGGCGTTAAAGATGGCGAAATACAGCAAGCGCTAAGATTAGCACGGCCAAAAATGTTAGATGATGCACTGGCCCATGCGCTTGAATTTGAAGCAGCTAAGCAGACATCACATAGGGTGAGTCACAAAGTTCGGTCTGCCTTAGAGGAACCTGGTCAAGCTCAGAACAGCATAGATGAAATAATCAACCGTGTGTTTGAAAAGCGAAAGGCGGAAAGGCTGAAAAGACTACGACCGCGGAGATGGCGTCTACGATGCTGGAGCTGCGGTGAAGTTGGCCATATGCAGAGACGCTGTACTCAACCAAAGAAACAACCGGTTGTGCCAAAGCTGGTCCATGTAAGGGGGCGAACTTCGACAGCACAGCTTAGTGCCCCGGAGATTATCATCCGCGCTGCATCGTCGGTGGAAAGTCTGGACAGCATTTATATCGATGGTAGAATTAATGGTAGGGTTGTCCGATTACTTGTGGATACAGGAGCGACAAGAACTATTGTGAGACCAGATTTGGTTGGTCGTGGAAAAGTGCTACCTGTATCGGTGTGTCTCCGAACGGCAAGTGGTGAGAAGATTGGTACTCATGGAGAGACTGCCGTTATGTTGACAATTGGGGACAAATTAATTAATCATCGAGTGTTGGTGGCTGAAATTACAGAAGAAGTGATCTTGGGAATGGATCTCATGAGAGAATATGGGTTTCATGTAAACATGAAAGAAAATGTGCTTCGGATATATGATGATGAGATTTCATTTCAAGGAAGGAGTAACCAGAAGATGCAAGTACGAATGATTTGCGATATGAAAATACCCGAGAAGGCGGAAATGATAGTAATGGGACGCCCGGATGGTACGCTCCGGGAAGGACAAGTATGCATGATGGAAGCAACTGAATCGGGAATGGGTCAGGAGGGACTTCTGATTGGAAGAACGCTGGTAAAGTCTCAAAATATGGTACCAGTAAGGGTGCTGAACATTAATCCACATACGGTGACCCTGAAGAAAGACACGATTGTGGGAAGTTGCATTCCAGTATGCCATATTAAACGTTGTGTGGACGACACGAAAAATAAACCAACCAACGGTTGCTCACAGAAATTGCTGGATATGATGATACCCTCGTGTCAAGGATTAAATGGCGACCAACTGGGCAAGGTAAAAGAACTGGTCGGACGATATCGAGGTGTGTTTGCACTGGATGATAGTGAGAAGGGAAGGACGAATGTTGTGCAACACAAGAACAATACTGGAGATGCGCAACCGATAAGACAACACCCCAGGCGGCTTCCTTTGGCAAAACGTAAGGAAGCTGAGCAAATTATCACCGATATGGAAGAACAGGGAGTGATTGAACTCTCGAATAGTCCATGGGCATCCCCGGTAGTGCTTGTCAAGAAAAAGGACGGGTCGACAAGGTTTTGTGTAGACTACCGGCGGCTTAACAATGTAACAAAGAAAGACAGCTATCCTTTGCCCAGAATTGATGACACCTTAGATACTCTTTCCGGATCTAAATGGTTTTCGACCTTGGACTTAAAAAGCGGATACTGGCAGGTAGGCTTGGAGCCAAACGATAAAGAAAAGACTGCCTTTACAATTGGAACTGGATTATGGCAGTTCAAGGTCGTGCCATTTGGATTATGCAATGCTCCTGCTACTTTTGAACGATTGATGGAGTCGGTACTGCGTGGACTGTCTTGGAAGACATGTCTGGTGTACCTGGACGACGTGATAGTGTTAGGTCGGTCTTTTGAAGAACATCTTAAGAACCTAGAGGAGATATTCCAAAGATTACGCGGGGCAAACCTTACATTAAGCCCCAAGAAGTGCCACCTATTTGGAAAAGAGGTGAAATACCTAGGACATGTCGTTTCGGAGACCGGAATAAGAGCTGACCCTGACAAAATAAAAACGGTACAAGAGTGGCGTACACCAGCAGATATACACCAACTACGCAGTTTTCTGGGATTGTGCACATATTACCGACGTTTTATACTTGGGTTTGCGAACATTGCCAAACCGTTAACAAAATTAACCGAAGATGGACAAGAATATGATTGGAATGACGACTGCCACAGAGCATTTGAACAACTGAAACGGCTACTAGTTACAGCACCAATTTTGAGTTATCCACGGATGGAGGGGAAATTTGTGTTGGATACCGATGCTAGTAACACAGCTATAGGAGGCGTTCTTTCTCAAGTGCAGGACGGACAAGAAAAAGTTATTGGGTATTTCAGCAAGGTCTTGTCGCGGCCAGAAAGGAACTATTGTGTGACAAGAAGGGAGCTGTTGGCCGTCGTCAAATCCGTAGAGCACTTTTATAAGTACTTATACGGCCGTAAATTCCTGTTGAGAACAGACCATGCTGCACTAAAATGGTTATTGCAGTTTCGAAATCCTGAAGGGCAAGTGGCAAGGTGGATAGAGCGGCTGCAGGAATATGATTTTGATACAGAACATCGTGTAGGAACTAGCCATCGAAATGCAGACGCTCTATCAAGGAGACCTTGTCCGGTGGACTGCAATCATTGCTCCAAGATGGAAGAGAAAATAAGTGTCATCCATAGAATGACGGTAACCGATGATACTTGGCAACCCGAGAGAATGCGAGAAGACCAGGAGAATGACGCCGAATTGGGACGAATTATTGAGTGGAAAAATAGAGGACAACGACCAGCTTGGGAAGAAATTAGTATCTTAAGTAGGAGCCTGAAGGCATACTGGGCACAGTGGGACTCCTTGATGATGGAAAATAGAATCTTGAAACGACGCCTGGAATTTGAAGATGGCACTGAGAGACTTCAAGTGATAGTGCCGAGAAGCAGAGTGCCGGAAGTGTTGCAGCACTTGCACGACGGTATTTCCGGAGGGCACTTTGGCGTGAAAAGAACTCTCGAAAGAGTGAGAAAAAGATTCTATTGGGTGAACTGCAAAGAAGATGTGAAGGAGTGGTGCCGGAAATGTGAATTGTGTGCCTCTGCAAATGGCCCGGTCTCAAAACGGAAAGCCCCAATGAGACAGTATAACGTGGGGAATCCTTTTGAGAGGGTAGCCATTGATATAGCTGGTCCGTTTCCTGAATCAGAGAAAGGGAATAAATACATCTTGGTTGCAATGGATTATTTTACCAAATGGCCGGAGGCATATGCTATACCTAACCAAGAAGCTGAGACCGTTGCAGATGTACTAGTGAGGGAGTTGTTTTGTCGGTTTGGAGTTCCGTTGGAATTACACTCCGATCAAGGTCGGAACTTCGAATCAGCGTTGTTTCAAAACGTCTGCAAGCATCTTGGAATCAGGAAAACTAGAACCACGCCACTTCATCCTCAATTCGGATGGAATGGTTGAAAGAATGAACAGAACGTTAGGAAAGTACCTGGCCAAAGTTGTCTCTGAACATCAACGGGACTGGGGCCAATATCTACATTTGTTCCTACTGGCGTACCGATCTTCGGTACATGACAGCACAGGGTACTCGCCCGCTTGCGTAATGCTAGGACATGAATTGCGGCTACCATGTGATCTTCGGTTTGGATTTAAACCTGGAGAAGAGATCGCAGGTGAAGATTACGTTAGTAAGCTTCGTGAAAGATCAAATAGCATTCACGAAAACGTCCGAAAGAATATACAGGCAGCAAGCGATCGAATGAAATCACAATATGACACGAGAGCACAAGAAGGTGGTTATCAACCTGGAGATTTAGTGTGGTTGTACAATCCACAAAGAAAACGTGGATTGTCGCGAAAACTACAAAGACAATGGGAAGGGCCGTACGAAGTGTTAAAAAGAATTAATGATGTAGTGTACCGGATCAGAAGATCCCCTCGTGGTAAACCGAAAGTGGTACACTTTGACCGTTTAACATCCTACGCTGGCAACAACCAGGAAGACTCGAATAATGATAATGGTGTTCGACAAGTTATTAATCATGCGCCAAATGTAGATTTTGAGAGCTTTATGGCGGCGTATGGTGGTTCCGCTAAAGCGAGATTTGGCGTTGTTGTTGAAAAACAGCAAGATCTGTTTAGAGCACCAGAAGAGTATTCCCTTGCACATTGCATAGCTCAAGATTTGGCAATGTCAAAGGGAATAGCTGTTGTTTTCAAGAAAAAGTTTGGATGTGTGGATGAATTAGTACAACAGCAGCCAACTGTAGAAAAATCTTTGGTCCTTCAAGATAAAAATCGTTATGTTTACTATCTGGTCACCAAAAATTCTTCATGGCAGAGACCTAGTTATGGACATCTATGGGAGGCTTTGCTAAATCTTAAGGCGCAGATGATGGAAAATGGAGTAACGAGACTAGCGGTGCCCAAGCTGGGCTGTGGATTGGATCGCTTAGACTGGAGGATAGTCCGAAATATGCTAGAAGTAGTTTTCCAGGGAACCAACGTCCGGGTTCTTGTTTGTTGTTATCAACCGGTTGCCTACCAAGATCAGGAAAAGAGTGTTGACTGTTACTTCCAACGACGCGGTGGATGCACCAGAAGAGATAGCTGCCGATACCGTCACCAGTCATCGAATTGGCGTCAAGATGGATTTACAGTTACGAGACGTAACGGTTTTAAAGAGGGGGCAGTGTTGCGATCCACTATTAGGCAACCCGTCAAACATACAAACGCTCGGGGCACAGCGTATTCTCAAGGATTCCAGAATTCTTCTAGAAATTACGGGAGCATGAGTCATCCTTGTAATCCAGAGATATATAAGACCGCTAATGAATGCAAGAGTCAGTCTATTCTTGAATGTCTAATATAAATTATATCGTGTAAAGTAATAGTAGTTTTGAGCTTTAGAAGTATATATAAACGTGATATGCTGTGTCTAATGTACATGCAGCTTGTAGTATACATAAATAAATAGAAGTGTATAAACAAATAGTTGTGTTAGTGTTGTTAATGAACCTATGGTAAAGGAGTTAATTTAAGAAGATATTAGTGCTTGTAAATTCATTAGTGTAATAGTGCTTCATTGTTGAGTGGACTGAAAACATCTATAAATAAGGCATATACTGTTAATTAGACTTGTGAACAGTGAGTAATAAAGACCATTATTATTACTTGTTTTAAATTAAAGAAACGCGGTAGTAGTAGCTCGCTTCAATATTATACGTTCCCCACTTTTAGCTATAAATCCAATTTTTTTATTAAGAAATTGGTATTTATTTGTGCTATGTTGTGCCATTCCCCAGAATTCGAAAAGAGTTAAGTTGAGAAAAAGTTTACTTTTCATTTGTTTATCCTCAATACGTTGTGAGTTACAGAGTTGCGAGTTACGTCACCAACACAATGTGGCACGATCAACAAAAATACAAAATTCGAAAAGTATTTAGATTCAGTGCTTCTATCGCTAATGGAAGAAAGATAATGACAAAAAATTGCTGCGGCAGGGGGGGGGGGCAGCACCATCCTAGCCATCCAAAGTGTGAACCGTAATAACTTCCCTAGTTTTTGGTTGCAAGTGGTGATGGATCAGGCACGGATTTACAAGAGTCTCCTAAGGTTCTGTTGGTTTTTAGTTTTCAAAATTTTAACAATATAAAAAATACACAGCAGAAGCAAACTATTGTTTCAAAATTTGAATAACATCTGAAAGTACAAGAAAACACTAAACAAAATTATTGAACATTAACACCATATTTATTAATCGTTTCGACAACTAAAAAGCGTGTAGTCGATTTTGTATTATAATGTTATTATAATTATATGATTTTCATTACGCTGTTATGGAACGTATTTTTCGTTTTTTCTCAGTCGAATTTCCACCTGAAAAGTTAGATGATGTTATTTATGAATATATAGCAATGTCTCGTGTATGTTTCAAAATAATCCGTGTACTGCTACCTCGTGTTAAAATAATGTAAGTTTGTCATATAATATTTTTGTATTGGTGCTTGCCGAGTGAGATGTAAGTGTTGTGGTACATACTACGAAAAATGGCGAAAGTTCCATTTGTAACCAAAATTAAATTTTATTTGGCAAACTACATCTAACATTTTTAATTTTTTCAGGGCTATTTTTTATAGTTCCTCCAAAGAAAGTTCAAATAAAAAAATAATTATTTATATTAATGAAGTCGTTTTTTTAACTGCAAACTTGATGAAAATTAAACAATAAAATTATTTTTTAAAAAATGGATTTTAAAATTCGACAGTATTCCAAAAACAATCATTGGCATAATTTGTTTTAAACAGAAGAGTTTATTTACTATGTACGCCACTGGTTAGTTACTATCAAAAGGGAAAAATGAAGTTGGCAAATAAAAATTGTTTAATTATGGGTTACAGAAGAAGGCCACATTTTTTTCCAGACAGCCTGTATTTTACTCAACAAACATAAAAGACAAAAATATTATAAATATGACGAATCTTCATTATTTTAGCCCGAGGTACAAATACACGAATTATTTTGAAGCATTAAGTGAGATAGCATGTGTACAATATAATGTACAATGTTTTAAACACTATCAAATGTTAATTAATACCAAAGTGTATTCTCTCAATTCTCCGCTGTAAAATAAAACCCCTTTCACAATGATATAGACCAGGACTGTATCATTTAATACGTCTACAGGTTGTCTAAACGTTCAAACGAAAAAATATTAAAACTAAAAATCTCGCTACAAACCCTCTCGAATGTAATATGGCGCATAGGGAAACAACTTTTTAAATAAATCGCTGAGTACTTATTATTTTATAATAAAAACAATAAAAAGAGAATGTTAGGAGTACATGTTTTAAACACACAAAAATTTAGTAGAAAGTTACGATAATTGAGTGTCTATTTTTGCTTTTGGGATTTTAGCAATCGATGACTCAATTTGTCCATACATTATTCTATTATTTGAGGTTTGACATTTAGTTCTAGACATGCTTAATCATATAGAAAACTATAATCACTGCGCCACGAGATGACTGCTGAAAAGAATGCGGACATACAGAGATTCCTATAAAGCGAGGTAATATTTACTTGTATATTACTACAGTTAAAAACATCGCATTGGGTTTTAGGTGGTAACGATTAACAGCTGCCGAGCTATTGCGCGAGCATAAATACTACTGCAGACTGAAACTGCAACTGAAAGAATACTAAGGCGAATGTTTTTAGCAAGCATTTACTAGGACGAGTTAAAGTTCAAATGATGCATTATGTGATCCCCTTGCCTCATGTTCCCGAGGTCTTCTCGTCACACGCGGATTATACCAAACAAACCTTAAAATGTGGTTAGGCATCACGATAAGGAAAATAACCGTCATTCAAACCTCTAATGTGCATTGCATTTTCATAAATTATCAAATTAAAGTATTTGAC
The DNA here is from genome assembly GCA_036346225.1 of Platerodrilus igneus. Lineage (NCBI taxonomy): Eukaryota > Metazoa > Arthropoda > Insecta > Coleoptera > Lycidae > Platerodrilus > Platerodrilus igneus. The sequence goes on along the minus strand of JARFIW010001663.1, from coordinate 20,107 downwards.
AAGCTTTACACGCTGACTGGGGTTGCTTCTAAACAAATGATACTCATAACTAATTTTTTTAATTTCATAACCTACACGAGAGATCCCATTATTTTGCAAAGTAAATGTGTTTAATTAGGGCTGTCGCTTAAGTTTTATAACGTTTTATTTTAACATTGCAATTATTACTTACCTTGAAACGACTGTATGAATTCTTTCAAATTCCAAAACATTAATAATTCGTCCATGATTTATTAATTCCAACTAGAAGCTCCGGTACACAAATAAGATTGGTATTGAAATAAAACACTTGGCTTGGGGGGTCATGCGATCTTGGTACAGAATCCGAACAGGTACATATCCGGAGTGGAAACAGCGCACGTTACAGAGCTCAGGTCAGAAATGGAGAGTAAACGTGGTAAGCCAGCGCATTCCTACCATTTGCACATTACATTATTGTTATAGAACATATTATTTTTAATTTAGAAATACCTAGCATTAGTAGTATAAAAATCCCCAAGATTTACTTTTACTTCACAAAAGCTTAATGTTTCACTTAACATTAGGTATGGTAAGAAATATTTTTGGTTATGTGTAGTAAAATCACGTAAAGAGAACATTTTATTTATAGGAAGGATTTTATTTTTTCAGTGAATTATAAACAACTACAAGTATTGGTTGGGCAATATTCTCGGATAATGTTAATTGTCTGTAAGGATTTTCTAGAAAACTATTAATTCGGCAAACCTCTAAGTGCTAGGGGATCTTTGCAGCCACAGGCTGTTTAACCTCCTTTACTGAGTCTCGGTGAAATAGTGCATAAAATTATAAAACAATAGAAGGGGAACCGAATTGTATATAGGTTGTGTGAGAATTTCACGGAACTGTGCAGGCTCTTTCAGAATACAAATGAGTGCAAGTACGTGACCAACCAGTTTTGAGACAGAAAACCTAATGGCGAAAAAATAAGCGCAGATAAATCTGATGATTATTATAAACAACTACAGGTGTTGGTTGTGAAATACATGCAACTAATGTTGACTTTGTGAAAAGACATATTGGAAAAATATTCAATTGGTAAATGTTCAAGTGCTTGGGGATGGCAGTTCTAGGCTGCTTACACCCCTTCACAACCACTGAATGTCGGGAAAATAGGGTATATAGAGATTTGCGAATCGTATGTGTAGTGTTTTACCAGGAAAATTTAAACGGTAAAGGACATATTATTTTAGTAATTCTTTTTCTTCTCAATGAAAACTTTTTACAGGGGAACGATTTTTAGAAATTGTGCGTGGAGAAATTGTAGTATATTTAAACAACCTCCCACCTAATGAAGTACGCAAAATATTTTACCAGCACGACGGTGCTCCTGCGCACAATGGAAACGTAACCGAGTACTTACATGCCTTGTTTGAAGACCAATTTATAGCTAATAACGGACCTCACTTATGGCCATTTATTTACATTTCCAATGCTCCACCCGAAAGTACTACATTGGCCAAGAGGCAAGTTTTTTGTTGCCTGGAAATTTAGAATTTTGCCGAGCCCTTGCCGTTCCAGGAAAGTAGGGACAACACTCACACACGGGACCTCCATTTAACCTCTCATCCGAACGAGGGCGTAATTTTTGTGAAAAATGCTCACCTGCCATTTTTCAAGCAGTCGGCCGTGTCGGGATTTAAACCCAGGACCTTGGGATCCGTAGTCTTACGCTTACTACATTGATCCACGGCGACGCCCCTCACTTATGGCCACCCCGATCACCCGATCTTACTCCTTTGGATTTTTTTCCTAGGAGGAGTATGTAAAACATACGCTCTTCTACCACGCTCCTACTACTGTGGAAGATTGCAGAAGACGAGTATTAAATGCTCTAAATTCTTTAACTCCAGAGCAGTGGCGGCTCGTGGTGATTTTATTTGAGGGGCTCTAACTGCTTATGGCATGAATATAATACAAGATAACATAAGCAACACTCACCTTCAGTGGTTTGGCGTATTCAGCCTAGTCACTCACACAGACCCATTCATTTTTGTATACTTGTTTATAGGTTTATGTACAAAAAGTCACACACTGTACTCTAATTGTTACGTAATAATAATTTTACTGCTTGTATACGAAATCAAGCCTTCTGTCTTTCTGAGCAATAAAATGGTCTATAAGTTTTTCGTCAAAACTGTTGATGTTATGTATGAAGTTTTTGTTGACTAACATCATTACTAAGTCATTAAGACGTTCTTCGGTCATTGTGTTCCTTAGATAAGTTTTAATCCTATTAAGAGTTGAAAAACATCTTTCAGATTCGGCAGTGGACATTGGGGTTGTGACTATAATTTTTAATAAATTTAAATAAAACGGTTTAATATTTGCCAAAGTTATCTGCAATTAGTAAAGGTCTAGGAATGTCTGGAATGTAAAACAAGCACGTTTCCAGTATTTAATCAACTTTGACGTTTACCCACCATAACTCATCTTCTACTAAAATTCTATCTAAGAGGCACATTAAATATTCTCAATTAGTGAAAGATTATAAGCTTCATTTAATATTGATTTTGGATTATTTAAGGTTGGATTGTAATAATGTATGCTATTTTTTTAAATTCTTTACTATTTTTCTGAACAAACTCCTTTTATTTATAATTGATGATGTTTAATGCGCGGGGCGTCTTATAATTTTGTATATCGATTTACCTCCGCGTTATTCTATTGTTCTAAGGTGTAGTTCCTACTCTTCAACTAAATGGACTGTATGGCGAATTATTGTACGTGTTACGTTTGCACTTTCACTGTGTTTTTTAGGATTTTAGCGATAAAATCACATTCGGCGACACTACCGACTAACTCACTTAACCAAACCAACACAACCGTTTCTGTTCGATATCCATGAGCAAGTGTCTGTCACTACTCCTTTTTCAACCTAATTTCCACATGCACAAAGGAGGTTTTATGACAGGATATAACGGGACAAGGGATGACAGCTTTACTATTTGATTTACAACTACGAATTTAAATTAACTTAAAATTAACCACGAAAACGTGCGACAAAGAGACCAAACACTCCGTCCACCAAAATAAGTACGAATTAACTTATTTTATTTCTAAAATAATTAGAGCTATTAACTAAGAAACTTAACCCGACAACTTATATAAGTGAATATATGTATATATATATATATATATATATATATATATATATATATTGCTGTGTATCTTTATAAAAATCAAGCCTCACAAATTGGGTGTCAAAATTATGCCGTGGAACTCGGGTAAGATGCTGACCAACCATTAATTATTTTCGAAATAATTTATATAATTTTCATATTCGACAATAAACAAATTTTCAAAAATTAACTAATCCGAAAAAAAAATTATCCTTACCCGTTTTCCTTTCTTCCTCGGTTGAACGGCCTTCTTCAACTGCTTTCGGCTAGCTCATTCGGATCTCCTCTTGGGTATCTAGATTCACTCGCATATTCTCAATCATACACTCATACTAGCAATAAACCTCAAATACAACCAACATACAAGCTTTTATTTATAACTATTTGCAAATGAAATGCAATAAAGTCCATATTCCATTGATCACGTTACACTTCAGAAAAACCTTATTTTATAATGTCCAGTATTTTATTTTTAAATCATTAAACACATAAATTGTACCCGAAGTAAACCGTTAGCTGTTTTATCTATTACTCGTAGAAATGTCCAAAAACACTCTCATAAATATTTCCACTGTAGAAAAAAATTAAGCATTATAAATTAAAGCCTAATAAAATTGCGACCGGAAATTTTTATAAAACCGCCTTAAATAAGAAGAATTACGTTTAATTATAAAACCAATTTAGGAAACCTATAAATAATTACGATACAGAAAACGCATATTGCAACCTCATTCAGAATTGACAATAATAATTAAAATACTACTGCAATTAACAGGAAATAAATTTTATTTTCAAACACGACATTGTATAATTGAATAACTCAGGACGAGATAATTAATTATATAAAAGATGCAATCTATTCAAACAAAAGCTTTCAGGAAAATCAAATAAAGTATAAATTGTATTAAACCACAGCATTCACTTACAGTATATTTAAAAATGACTTTGCAACAGAAACACTGACGCAACCAATTAACTGGCAACATCCTACAGTACATTACAACATTGTAATAAAAAGACCATTGTATGTAATTTTGAACAACGCAAAAGACGACACTTTGCAAATTTATAATTAACACTTAAGCTCACGAGACGAAAAGCATCATAGACACTTATAAATTATACAAACCTACGGGAAAAATAACTATTACAGATAGAATTAAAATCAGCGGAATTAAAGTAGTAAAACTACACTGACGCAAAGCAAACGAAGTAAAATAAATTACCATAAAAATAAATCAGTCGCACTTAAACTTCAGAAATCAAACCTACAATAAAATTAACATTCGCAAATTAAAAATAAACGTAACCAAGACAGTATCAAGCATAAGACACATAAAATAATTACAACACCGTGCAATTAAATACAATACAAGCACCTCATTTTTTTTACAATAACCCAAAACGACCCAAGCTAAAAATAGCAAGCAACTCAACGCAATTTAAACAAAAATTAATAAATCCAAGCAAGGAATAACGATACAAACCACGAAATAAATCCAAATTTTTACAAAATTAAAAAATAATCAAAGTCAATAAAAAAATTAATCATCAGAACATTCCCCAGCCAAAATAAGTGGAGATATAAAGATCTACTTGAAGATGATTCCAAATTTTAACGGAGACCAATGTCTTCTCCGTAGCTTTATAGCAGCCTGTGAAATACTTTTAAAAACATTCTATAAGCCCGGAGATAACGAAAGGAACGTTTTACTTTTATGTCTTATAATCAGTAAACTAACCGGAAAAGCACTAATATTAATTGCGAGTCGGGATGATTTAGAACAGTGGGACGATTTCCGCCGCGTATTGATTGCATATTTCGGCGATTAGAGAAACCTAAAATGCCTAGTACGCGATTTAATAAACCTTAGAATAAAAAACAACCAATTCCCATATCAATTTGGGATGAAATGCCAAGATGTAAGAAGCTTAATCTTGACAAAACTAAAAATCGAAGAATCCTACCCAAATGCCAGACTTCTAAAAACAAAAATGTATGACAAAATGGCATTAGACACATATCTTAATGCACTACCCGAACGACTATCAGACAAAATCAGATTTCAACATCCTCAAGACTTAGAAGAAGCTATGAACATGATAATCGAGGATGAAAACGTAATGTACTACAGAAACAGACTATACAATCCCAACGCGAATTAAGGTTATACACCAATAAAAACCATACAACCCGCGAGACAAATAAATCCACAACAAAAATTCACCCCATTCAATGCACAAACAAACCAAACGCGAACCAATAATCCACCGTTTAAAAACTCAAACTTTAATAACCAATATAAACATTTTTCAAAACCAACATTCAACCACATTTTACGAAGCCCGCATTTCAACCAAGATTCCACCAAAACGTAAATCAACAAAGACCGGCATTCAACGTGAATCCTATTAGAAACTCGCCAATGACAAATACTAATAATAGTAATAATAACCACAATAACTATTATAAACCCACACCACTGGATACCTCATCTGGTAATACCAGACCAAATACAAAAATAACACACATTCGACCGAATCCTAACCAAAAACGCACTTTTACATCGGAAGAACTATTTCATCAAGAAGCAGAGGAATATGAAAATGACCAGAATAATTACACCCGACCAAGTACAGACAATGAACAAAACCAATCCAACAATTATAAACGCGAAGAATCATACGAAACTTATGAGGAGGACGACGACGAAAACGCGTGCTCAAATTTTCAGATAAACCGATTTATAAACGATCAAACGTAATAAACTTAAATAATATGAATCACCTAGTACTACCCTATATAGAAATATCCTACGCCGGATTCAAATTACTAATCGATACCGGATCTTCAAAAACATTAATTAGCCCGCGAACCGTAAAGAAACATTATTTAAACTATGTAGAAAAAGAACCGTTTAAAATTAAAACAGCCCATCAAACAAACAACCCTGCACCTCCAATTGGTAGCAAACATATCCTTACCCAAAACATTTAACGTAAAATGAAGCATAAATTTTGCATATTCGAATTCAATGACAAATATGACGGACTATTAGGAATGGACCATTTAAGAAAATTAGGAGCCAACATCGATATAAAGAACCGTTTACTAAGAACCAAATATGGACGAATCCCCATTAAATTTCAAAATACCCAAGTTGACGAAAAATACACAATAGAACCCCGAACAGAGAAAAATAAAAATCCCCATAAACTCAAATAATAAATTAGGAATAATAAATCACATAACTTTTCAACAAGGAGTAGAAACCCCAACGGCACTAGTACAAATAAAGCATAATTATGCCACAACGACAATATTAAATTCAAATGACTACCCCGTAGAATTATCTTTAACCAACCCAATTAACGTAGAAGAATTAAATTTTAACGAGATGGAAATAGACGAAAATTTAAATGAAAATTATAACCCCGTAGAAAACGACGAAATGTTAAAGAAAATTTAAGTAATATCCGTTTTAACACCGACATCGATCGGGAAGAACAAAGAGCAATCAAAAATTTATGTTTTGAATACCGCGACATATTTCATTGCGAAGGAATACCCCTAACCTTTACAAATACAGTCAAGCATAATATTGAACTAACAGACAACAAACCCATATTCACAAAAGCATACAGATTACCCCAAGCAAGTCAGGAAGAAGCTGACAGACAAGTAGCCGACTTATTAGACCAAGATATCATACAACATTCCAATTCACCATGGAGCAACCCCGTATTAATAGTACCAAAAACTGGACGCATCAGGAAAACGAAAATATAGAATGGTAATAAATTACAGAAAATTAAATGAAAAAACCGTAAACGATAAATACCCGCTACCAAATATAACAGAAATTTTAGATAAATTAGGCAAGTGCGAATATTTTTCGACATTAGATCTAGCATCAGGATACCATCAAGGAGAAATGAAAGAAAAGGACACACAAAAAACAGCCTTTAGTACACCTAGAGGACATTATGAATATAAAAGGATGTCATTTGGACTAAAGAACGCACCCGCAGCTTTTCAAAGAGTAATAGATAACATACTACGAGGGATACACAACGAAAAATGTCTTGTGTACCTAGAAGATATCATAGTGTATTCAACATCATTAGTGGAGCATATAGAAAGATTAAGAGAAGTGTTCGAAAGAATAAGAAAAGCACAATTTAAAGTACAATTAGACAAGAGCGAATTTTTACAAAAAGAAGTAGCCTTTTTAGGTCATATAATAACACTCCAAGGAGTGATGCCGAATTCCAATAAAACAAACGCTGTATTAAACTACCCCATACCAAAAACGAATAAAGAAATAAAAGGATTTTTAGGACTTAGTGGTTACTACCGCAAATTTATTAAAGGTTATGCTTAAATAACCAAACACCTGACAAATTGTTTAAAGAAAGGAGACAAAATTGTACATACCCCAGAATTCATTAAAGGCGTAGATAAAATCAAAAGTATATTAACAAATCACCCCGTATTAGAATACCCCGATTTTTCAAAACCATTTATATTAACAACGGACGTATCAAATATAGCATTAGGCGCAGTATTAAGCCAAGGAACAGTAGGCAATGATAAACCTATCAGCTACGCATCCAGAACCCTCAACGAAACCGAGCAAAGATATAGTACAATAGAGAAGGAATTAGCCATAATTTGTGCAACAAAGTATTTTAGACCCTACCTATACGAACGGAAATTTTATATATACACCGATCATAGACCATTAGTATGGCTATGCAAACTCAAGGAACTTAATTCGAAATTACAACGATGGAGAATACGATTGGAAGAATATGACTACAAGATCATATTCAAGAAAGAAATTTACAATAATAACGCAGACGCTTTAAGTAGAATACAACTTAACGCACTAGAAACAGAATCAGTTATAGGAAACGTAGACGAAACGGAAATTAGAGAAGATCCAGACGAGATGGACACCATACATTCAACACAGAATGACGAGCCGAAAACCGCGATCAAAATTTTAAATGAAGCCATAGATATGAAACCCAATCAGTTTATAATCACCGAAGTTTTAACCAACCCCAACCCTGTAAAATATACAAAAGTAGATAACAAAAAGATATACCAAATTCAAATAACCAAAGATGACAACAAAGCACAAATAATTAAAATTCTAAAGAAATACATCCCCGAGAAAAACGATTTTACTTTTACTTTAACACGGAAAACTTGTATAAACGATTTTCAGAACTATATGTTAAATTCTTCAATAACTCTGGCCCTGAACTTATAAGATGCACACGAAAATTAATAACATTAGACGACCCTGACAGAATAAATGATGTGATCAGAAACCAACACGAAGGAAAGACTAACCATCGTGGAATTAATGAAACCCTAAAACACATTATGAGACGATATTATTTCAAGGACATGAAGAAACTAACTACAGATTTTATCAACCAATGCGAGTTATTTGACAAAACAAAATATGACGGGAAACCCCCAAAGATACCTTTAATGTTGACTAAAACACCGGACAAACCCTTTAAGAAATTACATACTGATACTCTAGTAGTAAAAGCACAAAGTTATTTAACAATCGTAGACGCATTTACGAAAATAGGCCAAGCAATATCAATTACCTCTAAAAATAGTATAGACGTAACCCAAGGATTTTTACATTACTTTACATTTTATGTAACGCCCGAAACAATAACGTTAGATCATCAGCATCTTGTTTTTGACCTTACATAGTGTCGGTTTGACGCAGCTCTAACTTCTTTTCTATTCTGTGCTAATCTGAAAAGCTCTACATACCCTTCACAACCTAAATTTCTAATAATTTGACTAATATAGCTTGGTCTAGGTCTTCCTATATCCTTCTATCTTTTTCCTATCCACCTGGCTCTACATAGATATTATCAACCTGATGGTTGTTAAAAAACTCTATCATGTTTACATGATTACCATTTATAAGGAAATGAACTATAACCTGGTTATCGCTTCAAAAAAGGAAAAGTGTTAAATTATATGTTATGGTAAGGCTTAAGCAACGAATCGCTGCCAACATGCCAGACCGCTATCTAATTGTGAGTTATGTCATGGTGACGTTTATTAAATTATATGTTATGGTAAGGCTTACGCAACGAAACGCTACCAACATGCCAGACCGCTAACTAATTGTGAGTTATGTCATGGTGACATTTAGTTAACTGATTTTTATTTACTTATTCTTTTTGTTTTGTTTTCGAACTTACTTAAAGTCGGTTTGACGCAGCTCTAAATTCTTTTCTATTCTGAGCTAGTCTAAAAAGGTCTACATACCCTTCACAACCTAAATCTCTAATAATTTGACTAATATAGCTTTGTCTAGGCCTTCCTACTCTATTTTTATTTGGTAGTCTATAATCTAAGACTTTACTAAATAGTCTCTCATGTCTTAACTGGTGCCCTATCATTCTATCGCTCCTGACCTTTAATTGTTTCTACATACAGGGTTCCTAACCTATCCTTCTATAAACTTCCTCGTTTGTTACTCTATCTGTCCAACTAATCTTTAACATTCTCCTATAACACCAAGTTTAAAAGCTTCTATCTTTTTCTTATCTACTTCTTTAATTATCCAAGTCTCACTACCGTATAGTAGATGCTCCATACGTTCGACTTTAAGAAACTTTTTGTATTATCTAAACTAATACTATTAGCTATTAGTAAGTTTTTCTTTTTTAAAAACATTTTTCTAGCTTGAGCTATTCTAGCTACTATATCCCTTCTGCTACGTCCATCCTTTGTAATTATACTACCTAAATAGCAAAATTTATCTACCTCCTCTAACTCGGAATTACCTATTTTTAATTTTGGTTTAGAACTAGGCTGTAACTCACTTGTCATTATCTTTGTCTTTACTGAGTTAATTCTCATACTATAGTTACTCTGTAGTATCTCCTCTAAAATATTTAAAAATTCTCTTAACTTTTTTCTAGACTCTGCTATAATGGCTATATCATCTGCAAAACGTAACATGTCTATTTTCTGTCCCTGTACACTAACACCTATCTCTTTTCTCTCTCTAGCTAAGTTTAAAGCTTCCTCAATATAAACATTAAAAATCAAGGGAAACAGTATACAACACCATTTCTAATCTTAGCTTCCTTTTCTATTTCATCAAATCTAATTACTACGCTTTGGTTTTTATATAGACTAAATAATTTTTCTATCCCTATGAGAGATTCCTATTTTTTGCAAAACCCTGAACATAACAATCCAATTAACCCTATCAAATGCTTTTTCTAAATCTACAAACGCGAAATGAGTCTTTTTATTTTTTTGTAAGCTTTTTTCGATAATTACCCTAATCATTAGTATCGGTTCTCTAGTCCCTCTGTCTTTACGAAAACCATATTGGTCTTCGCCTAAATAATTCTCAGTCAAAGCTTCTACTCTATTTTTAATTATTATTGTTAGTATTTTGGAAGCATGAGAAGTTAAACTAACCGTTCTAAAATTCTCACATCTATCAGCTCCTGACTTTTTTGGGATTGGGATAATAACATTTTTTCGAAATCTATTGGAACCTCACCTGTGTCATATATTACTTTTACTAGTTTATATAATCTATCTAAAGTTTTCTGACTTGCATATTTTATTAATTCTGCGGGAATATTGTCTATCCCTGGCGCTTTATTTAGTTTAAGATTCCGAACAGCTCTATCAAATTCATCTCTTAATATTGAAAACCCTATTTCTTCATCCTCTTCTTGGTCGTTCTCTAACTCATCCATATCGTCTCCCTTATATAAATCTTTTAAATATCTTTTCCATCTGTCTGCTACCTCAACTTTATTTATTAGAAGCTCATTATTCTCGTCTCTAATACCATTCAATTTTTTCCTATCTTCCTCTAAAAACTTTTTAACTGCCCTGTAAGCCCTGTCTGTTTTACCTACTCTCAAATCATCTTGTATTCTCTTACAATTCTCCTCCATCCATTTATTTTTAGCTTTTCTACACTCATGTACTATCTTATTTCTAACTGTAATATATTTTTGCTTACTTTTACTATCCACTTCTCTGAAAGGTTTAAGCTTTCTTCTATTCTCTATTAAATCTAATATCTCCTTTGTTACCCAGGGTTTTCTCGCTTCTATTTTTTTCTTACCTATAGTCTGTGTTGCTGTATCATGTACAGTCAGTTTTATTTCTTTCCATCTATTTTCTACGTTCCCTCCTATAGCTATCCCTTTGCTCTTATTATCTAATACTTGTTTATATTTCTCTTTTACCCCACTATCATTAAGCTTACCTAAATCCCATCCCTCTCTTTTAACCTTTCTCAATTTTTTGAATTTTAGTTTACACTTCATTTTAACTAAGTTATGATCGCTATCTATGTCAGCCCCCGGATAACTACGACAGTTTTTAACTTGGTTTCTAAATCTTTGTTTAAGTAAAATATAATCTATTGGGTATCTAGCCTTATCACCTGGCGCTTTCCAGGTATATCTTCTCCTAACATGTTGTTCGAATAGGGTGTTTACAGTTACTAATCTATGTTCCTGGCAAAACTCAATTAATCTTTCTCCTCTATCATTTCGTCTGCCATACCCAAATTTTCCTACCATTTTTCCCTCACTACCGTCTCCCACTGACGCATTAAAATCGCCCATAACTATTAAATTCTCATCTCCTTTTACTTTTCTCACTATACTATTTATATCCTCGTATACCTTTTCTACTTCCTCATCCTCGTACCGAGTTGTTGGCATGTAAACCTGTACTAAAACAGTGTCTGTGGGTTTTGTACTCAATCTAACCATAATTATTCTATCACTAAATTGTAAGTACTCTTTAACTTTATGCTCTAATCTTTTACCTAACACTATTTCTACCCCTGCCTGTCCATTAGTTGAAGAAGTTGTAATTATTCTATAATTATCTTTCCAAAAGTCATTACTATCTGGCCATCTCACCTCACTAATACCTAAAATGTCCAGCTTTCCCTTTCTCATTTCGACTAATAAATTTGTTAACTTACATTCCAAGTCCCTATCACTAAATCGAACTGTTGTTTTATATTCTTACGATGACGAGCCCCAAGTACCCCCTCCCGGAGATCCGAATGAGGGAGTATTTTACCTCCGGACAAGAATTTTACTTGTCAGCTCTCCATCATATATATTTCGTGTTTTAGGCCACGCACACCTGGGAAATATTGTGGCAGGTTCCCATATCTTTCCACAACGCAGTATGTAAAGATTTTAGAAAAAAGCCGTATCCGTCACGGCAACCCCCATCAAGCTTGTAAATTGTTAAAGATCGCCCGAGACCAACCGACCTTCCTCCAATATCTTTTAGCCAGCAAGGCTGCTGCCCCTAGCTGCGCCTTTTAATCGTTTTTTTCAATAAGCAGGCTTACTTTAGTAGTATTCTTTATCCCCTACTATAGGGACGTTAGATGACGGCAGCGAATTTAAAAATGAAACAATACAAAACACTTTGGAATTACACAAAATAAAAATTCACTTTATCACTGAAAACCACTCTGAATCCAACGGACTAATCGAAAGACTACATTCAACCCTACTAGAACAAATCAGATTATTAAGAATAACCTACAAGAAGGAACACATAACTAATTTAATGTCATACGCATTAATCGCTTATAGCAACACAATCCATTCATCAACCAATTTTACACCATTAGAATTAACCCTAGGACATTCAGATTCACGCAACCCCTATGACGTACATTACAACAAAAAAGTTTATCAGCAATACGCCAAGGACCATAAAGAAAAACTAAAAATAACTTACGACAAAGTAAAGGATAAGTTAGATAACGACAAAGAACGCATTACCGCGACCCGTAATAAAAACACAGACATAAATAAATTTTCAATAGGACAAACCGTGTACGAGAAAAATTTCCAAAGCAAAAGGCACAAAACGGCACCTAGAAATTTAGGCCCCTTTAAGATTAAAAGAATATCCGACAAAAACGTAGCCTTAGTAGATAACGGCAAGATAACAAACTATATCCACTTGAAAAATTTAAGACACCCTGTACTTTCAAATGGTAATCATCACCCTTACCGTCAACTTCCACCCAGGTAGAACGGACACCGAAATAACAATTGAAGACATAAAAAATAATCCCGGTATACTACCAATAAAATTAGGCAGTATGCAGAATACCATAGACTATTGGACCTTTGCACAAAAATTCGACTTAACAAAACTAAAGCAAGAATTTCAAACAATCAAAAATAATTATTACCGACTAAAACAATCAATGGACATAACAAAATTCGGAAAGGAATACGCAATCGAAATGATGAACTATGACAGCATAATAGAAAGCATTTTGAGAAACATAAAAGACAAATTTAATCGACTAATTCCCACAGAACAAATGACGAGACGAAATAGCGGACTAATCAACGGATTAGGAAACATAATAAAAGCAATCACCAGCAATTTAGACAATCAAGACGCAGAACGTTATGACAACGCAATACAACAATTAATTGAAAATTAGAACGATATCAAAACCATAATTGGTAATCAAATATTATTGACGCAATCAACCATTATAAAATTTAACGAAACACTAAGAAAATTAGTTAGAAACCAAGATAGTATAGCCAATCGAATACAAACCCTTGAAAATAACATGCAAACTACCATGTTAGGCATGCGAGATTTAATCAGATTTAATATGATATACACCCAAATAATATCAACCCTTACCTTAATTCAACAAATTTTAGCCACATTAGAGAACGCAGTAACATTTGCAAAATTAAATACCCTACACTCCAGTATCATAGAACCAATTGATTTATTAAAAGAACTATTAAAAATTAGATCATTTATAACCAACAGTACCTTTTGATGTAGTAGAATCAAACATTTTAATATTTGAAAAATAGCTATAGTTAAAGGCTATGTGAAAAATAACAATATAACATTTTTGATAGAAATCCCAATAGTAGAGATTAACAATTATAATTATTATCATTTATTTGCATTCTCAATGAAAATGACTAGCACATACCAAGTTATTATACCCAAAACCAAATTCCTATCCTTAAATGAACTAAGATATGGTTATACGGACGAAAAATGTGATGAAGTCACACTAAATCAATATTTATGCCAATCATTGACAACGACAACAATTCAAGAAGATAGTCCTTGCAAAGTACAACTACTAAAGTTTTCAAATCATTACGAAAATTGTGAAGCCAAACCTGTACAAATTACCAATATAAAAATTTAGAAAGTAACGGAAAATAAATGGATAGCCATTTTTCCCACAGATGTAGTAGCAACAATCTATTGTAACCAAGATGAAAAGCAACTTAGCATTAACCGGAAGTAAATTAATCACCCTTAAGGAAAATTGTTATTTAAAATTGAAAAATGGAATAACTAGAGTCTACCAAGATCCCATACAAACCAAGAAATTAGCAAATTTACCTGAACTACAAATCAAGATAACGCAAGACGAAGACGAATAAATACCTCAAAAACCTATGCACTTGAACACCTGGAATTAGACAACCTCAACCACGCCGTCAAACTTATTTAAGATTATAAAGAACACCTAAACGAACTTAAAACGCCCAAAGTGCATAACGATAACATTAGTGTATGGACAATTGTATTAATTATTTTGACTATTTTATTGATCATTTATGTAATTTACAAAATGTATATTAGATATAAAAATAAAGAAAACAGTTTTAGATTTAAGGCAACTAAAGGTAACAAAGAAACAAATGTACCATTAGAAACTATGAATTTTAAGAAATAAAATTAAACAAATTTTTAATTAAAAATCAAGAAAGGGCAAACCCCTTAATTTTTAATGTACGTCGGGAGGAGTTATGTAATCCCCCAATTGATATATGTATGAAGACATAGAATAATTAAAGAATTATTAGAAAGTGTTAGGAATGCACTATGTGAAGTGCAACATTGTAAAACAAGGACAATATGTAAAGTTTATTAACGTTCATGAGAACGGATGCGCTACTTTGTATCGCAGACGATAGGTGACACTGCAGATATCAGGTCACAGGCGGTCACCGACGGTCACGTACCGAGATTACCTAGAAAGTAAGATCGCAACAATGTATTTATGAATAGAGTTAAGAATAAGCAGACATGAGATCCGCAAGTACCCACAGCCATGTGAGGGGGTAGGGATATTATAAAAAGCCGGCAGCCCCAGTCGAAATCAGTTAGTCAAGTAAACAGCTTTTACATTGCAGTTGCTCACTACTCACAAAATAGTACAATTATTAATAAATTTCGGACTTGAATAATTTCAATTCAAGCTTAGTGAAATTTTATTAGTATTGTCTGTTTAAGAAATAAATGTGTTAAAGAAATATGGAAATAGTTTTTTTTTTAAAAAGCCGCTCCCGAACCACGAACTTTAACTCGCGCAAATGTCAAAAATCTACTAAAAGTCAAAATATCTCGAAAACGGCATTAGATAGAGGTATGGTTGTTTTATAAAAGTTCACATAAAATTCGACAAGAAATTTGAAAATCCATAAATATACAGGGTGTTCTATTTAAAATAACGATAGTAATACCGACTTCCGGTATAACCGGAAGTGCTAACGTATCGAAACTATTTTAGACGTATTAACCCCCTGGTACAGATTCCTCCTAACATTGGTCTTCCATATTCAGGTGACCTCCCACTTAAAAAAAACACCCTGTATAAACGCCTTCCTTTTTTCTCTTGTTTTCTCCATTATCACCCTCAGAGCTAAAACAGCCTCCCGTGTTCCCTTGTTTCGTCTGAGTCCAAATCGATCTTCTCCTAGTACTTCTTCAGATAGTTTTTCATTCGTCTTTGTACAATTCTAGTTAATTTTTTTGACACGTATGCTGTCAAATTTATGGTTGGAAAATTTTCACATCTATCCGAGCCTCACTTTTTTGGTATAGTGACTATGATATTACGTTTGAAACCTTTGGGTCTCTCACCTGTCTCTTACATATAGCTTACAAGTTGAAAGAGATGTTCTGTTACTGCTTGTTTAGCGGCTTTTAGAGTTTCTGCTTGCACCTTTTCTGTAACCGATGCCTTATCATTTTTCACATTTTTAATGCTAATTCAAACTCATTTCTAAGTATAGGATACCCCAAGTCATCCTTTTCAATGTCTGATTCTTGTTCCAATGCTGATGGTTCTTCTCCTGCATACAAATTCCCTAAATATTCTTGCCATCTGCCTACTTTCTCTACGTTTTCTACAACGACGTTTCCTCCCGCATTCCTTATATTTTTGCTATACGGTTTTATATCCCTAAAATTCATTCTAATTAATTTGTATGCTTCGTCTGTCTTTCTTTTTCCATCTTAGTGTGAACCTCTTTGCACTTTTCATCAATCCATTGTTCTTTAGTTTTCCTGCATTTGCGAATAATTTTCCAATTTATGGCTTTGTATATCTGTTTCCCTGTTTTGTCGGATTTATTTTTGTATTTTCGTCTTTCTTCTATTAGATTCAGGATATCCTTTGTTATCTATGGTTTCTTATTTTCTTTTTGTGTATACCCCAGAATATTTCTGACCGCCTTGTCTAAGCTGGATTTAGTGTTATTCCATGCCGTTTCTACTTCCTTAGTATAAGAAATTTTCCAGATACCGTTCAGCAAATTATTTTACTTTTTGTCAAACTTTTCGTAAATATCTTTATTTTTTAGTTTCATAAAGTTAAAGTACCCTTTTCCGTTCTTTTTTATCAAAATTTTTAATTTAAGAGCGGTCTGCATAATTATATGTTGTGTTCAGTGCCTACATCTGATTCTGGGCAGCTTCTTCAGCCATTTACTTGATTCCTAAACCGTTTTCTAACAAGAATGTAATCTATTTGATATCTTTTTATATCTTCTGGCATCCTCCACGTGTATCGGTTTCTAGCATGATGTTGAAATAATGTGTTTGTGATGGTTAAATTGTTCTTGTCGCAAAATTCTACCAGCCTATTTCCCCTATCATTTCTCGTGCTTAAACCAAATAAACCTACTATCGCTCATTCCCTATCCTCACCTGCCACTGCATTAAAATTCCCCGTAATTATTAAATTTTGATGTCCTTTTACGTATCTTAGTATGTCTTCGATATCTTTGTAAACCGTCTCACCTTTTTCTCACTGTGGCTAGAAGTGGGCATGTATACTTGTATTATTACAGTATTTATCGATATAGATTCTAATCTAACCATGAGTACTCTTTCGTTCTTTTGTAAATAGTTGTCTACACGTTGTCTTATCTTTTTTCGCATAACTATCCACACCTCAATTTCCTTCTTCTGAACCTGTATGAATTACCTTAAAATCTCCGCTCCAAAAATCCGCCGCTTCTAGCTACCGAACTTTGCTGATCCCCACTATGTCTAATGCTAACTTATCCAATTCATTTTTCAAGTTCTCTAGCTTACCTACTTGCTTCATACTTCTGATATTACACGCTCCGACACACAAAATGTCACGATTCTTTTTTTATACTTTCCGATCACATCCCCCGAAGTAGTCTACTCCCGGAGATCCGAATGGGGGATTATTTTAACTCCGGAATTTTTTACATCAGAGGATGCCATCATCTTTAATAACAATTTAAGTACACTGTGTACTTGGGAGGAATACTGTGGTTTCCCGTTGCCTTCCACACCGCAGTATTGTGTCTAAAAATGCCATACCGACTCCTATGGTCTCTGCCACTCTAAGTAACGAAAAAGCTGCTGCCCTCTTTCGGAACCTGTCTTAGTCTGGTTCCTCACTAAAGAAGCTCTACTTTGGTTGTGCCTGTAGTTTGGCTCTTTAGATCACTGGAACGCGCAAGCCATTCCACCGTTCTAGTAATCTAGAACTTCTACAAGGTGCAGGTTCGTTCGAAATATATGCTATTGAAATTGAATAATATTCGTTTTCAAAAATAGACGAATGAAAGCATCAATTTTTCACAATTAATGTGTAACGTCTTCTGTGTGAATACTTGTACTGTCATATTCAGATAGATCAATATTCAATTCTGATTCCGATTTATCACATTTATTCTACAAAAGTACAAAGTACATAACGCGGTTAAATTGTGGAAGATAAAAATTGGAAATTATAATGTTGTTGGTATTTTGGTCTACTGTTTACTAACCGTAATCGCCGTTGGTGTTTAAAAAACAAAGAGCTTTGACTGCTTCCATTGGGTTAGGAGGTACACCTATATGTTTAGCGCAACTGATGCTCCATCGTGACAACTAAATTCTTGCTTTCGTTTATAATTATCGTCAATTGATTTCTCTTCTTGGAGACCGGATTTATGGCTTACATAGACAAGTTTCAAATTATTAGAAGTTATACGGAATGTACTAGAATATTATTATGTGGTTTGAATACATGCTATAGATGATATGTGCTAATATATTGAACCGAAACATAAAGAATACAAATACAGGGTGCTTGCGCAGTAGTCTTAGTAAAGTATATAGACATATGTAGTACAGATCAATTTTTGTAAATGTTTTTTAAAACCACACATTATACTGTCGTTATTATTGTTGTAATCGTAACGAAGGGAAAGAACCTAGTGTTCAAAACACCTACTAATTAGATATTCAGTGTGTTGGCAAATCAATTAACCAAACCAATAAGTGAAAATAACCATACATGTGCGAACTGAACATTATTTCGCCGACTGACTATACTTTGAGGGTGAGGCTTCCCCTGTCGCTACGACTCAAATGGCTTTTGGCTTTTGTAAATGTTTTTTAAAACCACACATTATACTGTCGTTATTATTGTTGTAATCGTAACGAAGGGAAAGAACCTAGTGTTCAAAACACCTACTAATTAGATATTCAGTGTGTTGGCAAATCAATTAACCAAACCAATAAGTGAAAATAACCATACATGTGCGAACTGAACATTATTTCGCCGACTGACTATACTTTGAGGGTGAGGCTTCCCCTGTCGCTACGACTTAAATGGCTTTTGGACATCATCAAACAAAAGCGTTAATCAATTTAGAAATCTAAATTTACAACTCTTATTAGAAATCCGACATAGAAGGGACTTGATTTATCAATACGTCCTTTCAAGACAACAAATTTGTTAGATTACTCGTATCATACGGGACATCTAACAAGGTTAAATACGACAGAGACACGAAACGTGAATTAGAACGACGTTGGTGTACAACACGACATAAATTTCTGTTAATCCGTTTTCAATTTTGTAGTAAAAACTATTAAATTATGTAGAACAAATTGGCGATAGCTTGCAGATGATTTTTAAAAATACTTTCTTTTTGATAACGACTGATAAGCTAAAGACAATTTTCTCTGAATACCGTATCAACGGTTTCTCCGAGTTATTACTGAATGGCGCAGATCTGTCTATAGAAATTTAAAAGAAAATACATTTAAGTTTAATTTAGGAAATTCGATGTGTTACCATATAAACACAAAGATAAGTTACATTTGTCATTGACAGATAGATTCCGTATATTCTTGTTTCCGGCATATTACATATCGTTTAAACTTTCATAGATAAATGATGTAGTCATAATACTAATCTTGAACTTTATATGGGCCATTTAACAAGAATGGATATGAAGGCGGTTTTAAAAGATTGCTGTGATTAAAAATCCATTTGTCTGACGATAATAAAAATTATTTTACCGGAATAACTTTAGGATATAAAAATTTATTTGATAGTAAATATTCATTCCACTAAATATACATTTGGCAATTTTTGGAAACATTTCAACTTCGGCAAACAAATTATTTGTTTTCGTAATTATTGTTTACCCTTAGAATTCTATTAATCTCTATGTTATACAGCCAGTGGGGAGTGTTAAATTTTAAAACAAAGCTCATAAAAAAATTTTCTATTTCGCCCGAAAGTTTGAGAAATTTCATCCCTTACAGCAATTCAATGCGGTATCAGTTTAAA